>OX451740.1:1086490824-1086840824 GCA_948472305.1 Vicia faba
TTACAATGTAATAATATGATAAATTGATAAAAATAGAAAAAATTTAAAATGTTAAAATACCTTAAACTCATGTAGAAATTCTTCATCTATGACATGATGATTTTCATACAAAACCTTAATTTCATGTCGAAATCCTTTATCCTTAGTATATTGATTGATTTCTAATACAAATAATAATAGAAGAAGAAAAATTGAATAATATACTAAATTGATAAAATAGAGAAATTAAAAAATGTATAAATACTTTATTTTCATACTAAAATCTTTCATCTATGGTGAAAAGTGTAATATATAATTAATAATGATAATTCTACTTCGAAAACGAGAATAATTTAAAAAATTGCAAAAATGTATATTTATCTTAATATGATTGGTGGATCAATAAATTAACTCTTAATTATACTGGATAATAGAGATCGCGGAATTATAACTTATTTTTATAATAATTTGTTCAGAAAAAATATAGGAAGAGAAAAAATAAGAGAGAGAAATTATTTGCTTAAAATAAATAATAAATGGAAGTTACATGGAGTGGTGGTATTATAATTTCTTTTTATAATACTTTGTTGAAAAAAATATAGGAAGAGATAAAATAGGAGAGAGAAAATATTGTTTAAAATAAAAATAATAAAAATATAAAAAAAATGAAAGTTACAAAAATATCTTTAATTTTAACTCTAAAAAATAATAAAAGATTTAATAACTTTAATATCTAAAATTAATATCGTCCCCCACACTTCTTTCACAAAAGATAAAAAATCATCATACTCAAATCAACACTTAAAGAACTTAAAAAGTTTACCTTCAAGATATATGAGGTAATAGATTCTACAAAATTATTCAAAGATAAATTTCATTATTAGATTTACACTTAGCTTTTAGGTTTGGAGTTGCTCTCTAAGTTTATAATGCTGACAACTTTAAATTTTACGGTATCTTTAATTTATGCTCACCTTATGCTTTATTTATTTCAATAATTCATTTTTAATAAATTCTACTAACTAAAAGAGAGAACACAAACCAAACACTGTACATATGTAATAGATGTTACAGCTAAAGTATAACCCATATATAGAAGCTGTCAAACAGCATATCGCCATGTGCTTAATAATTGTTTTGTTTTTTCTTCTCTTTCTGTCTGTCTAGTTGGCGTTGACAACTTAGTTGAGCCATTCCATTCCAATGTTGAATAGTCTTCGCCTACACTCTTCAATCAATCTCTTACTCTTTACTTTTTTCCGTGTTTTTGACTAATCCCACTTTTATCACACGCTTCTTCATATAAATAACACCACCCCTCTCATCATTTCATTCCAAAACTCTCAGACCATCACAAACTCAATTCTCCAATCTACTAAGATTCTCATTCTATTACAAGAAATGGATCATGATGAGATCGATGTTCCTACCTATTTTCTCTGTCCCATATCATTAGAAATCATGAAGGATCCGGTAACAGTTTCAACCGGCATAACCTACGACAGAGAATGCATCGAAAAATGGCTGTTCTCAAAGAACAACAAAACATGTCCTATCACAAAACAACTGCTCTCAGATTACACTCATCTAACACCAAACCACACACTTCGAAGACTCATTCAAGCATGGTGTACACTTAACGCTTCACAAGGAATCCAAAGGATTCCAACTCCAAAACCACCTATCAACAAAATCCAAATCACCAAACTCATCAAACAAGCTTCTCATTCAAATCTCACCATTCAGATTAAATGTCTCAAAACACTTAGGTCATTTGCTTCTGGTAGTGAAACAAACAAACGTTGCATGGAAGATGCTGGTGTTGTTGACTTCTTAGCTTCTACTGTGGTAAACAATAGTTGCAACATCGATTCCGCGTCTTTATTATCGTCAGAGACTAATGTTAATCTGGTTGATGAAGCATTAAGCATACTTCATAACCTTCATGTATCTGAAGCTGGATTGAAGAATCTACTAGCTTTCAAAAACGGTCAATTTATCGAGTCCTTAACAAAAGTCTTACAGAAAGGTTTCTTCGAATCAAGAGCTTATGCAGTTTTCTTGCTTAAATCTATGACAGAAGTAGCTGAACCAGTGCAGTTACTCCATCAAAAAACCGAGTTATTCTTCGAACTGGTGCAAGTTTTGAAGGATCAAATATCACAAAAGGTATCAAAAGCGGCCCTTCAGACACTAATTATCCTTTGTCCGTGTGGAAGAAACAGAATCAAAGGTGTCGAAGCAGGAATAGTTCCTGTCTTAATAGAGCTTTTGTTAGAGAATTGCAAAGACAGAAAACCAAATGAAATGATGTTGGTTTTATTGGAATGTCTCTGTCAGTGTGCAGAAGGAAGAGCTGAACTTCTGAGACATGGTGCAGGAATGGCTGTTGTTTCGAAGAAGATTCTTAGGGTTTCCTCGGTCGCGAACGATAGAGCTGTCCGGATTCTGTTGTCTGTTTCGAGATTCTCTGCAACTCATAATGTTGTTCAAGAAATGCTTAAGCTTGGTGTTGTTGCTAAACTGTGTTTGGTTCTTCAAGTTGATTGTGGAAGCAAGACAAAGGAGAAAGCTAGGGAGATACTTAAGATGCATGCTAGGGTTTGGAGGGATTCTCCATGCATACCTACTAATTTGCTTTCTTCATACCCTAATTATATTTGAAGCTAATTAGTATTATTATTACTACATGGAAAATTATATTTTGATGTGGAATATTTTATTAGTCATGTACAAAATTAGATGGAAAATACACTATTTAGGAATGAATGATATAGTTAGGTTATTTTGATAGCAAATTGCTTTCATTTTGATGTATGGTTCTTGACAAATATTTACTACACACTGAGCAATAAATTATTGACAGATTATTTTCCCAATGATTATTCATACTTTATGCCAATTTTAAAAAATATGAATATTTTATATAATATGTACCGAATTAGATGGAAAATATAATATTTAGGTATGAATGATATAGAGAAATCAATATTGACTATATAATATGTACCGAATTAGATGGAAAATATAATATTTAGGTATGAATGATATAGAGGAATCAATATTGACTACACATTGTGGAATAAATTATTGAGACAGATTATTTCCTCAATAATTTCATTTTTAAATGTCTAAGAATATAAAAATATTTTGAACTCATGTTGTTGAAATATAAATTTGATTTGTGCCTAACTTTGTTATTTGGTTTTTTGGGTTTAGTAATTTTGGGCTTAAGAAATTTTGAGTAATATTTTTAGAGAATTCTTGTAGTGTTTGGAGTGTCTTCATATTTTTTTATGGTTGTAATATTTTTTAGAATACTCTTTAGATCTCTAGAGTTGAGAAATCTCTAGAATTAGTGTGTCTAGAGTTCTTCTTAGAGTAGTATAAATAGATATGTAATCCCACACAATTGAATCAAGCAAAAATATAAAGTTCTCTCCTCCATAAAGAATTCTCTTACTTATCAAGTTTCTATTAAAGCCTATAATATTCTCACACAGTTTTCCTAAACATAAAAGGCCTTATTTCAAACAAAGTGGTACCAGAGCTTCAAGATCCTAAAAAATGGCGAGTGGTGGTTTCCCTTTTCAAATGTCGATGCTAGAACAACTATGATAATTGGAGTATCAAGATGAAGGCACTACTAAGAGCTCAAGATGTGTGGGATATCGTTGAGAAAGGTTTCAAGGAGCAAGATGAAGCCTCACTAAATCAAGGAGTAAGAGAGACGTTGAAGGAGTCAAGAAAGAGAGAAAAGAAAGCTCTTTTTCTCATTTATTAATCGGTGGATGAAGATACATTTGAGAAAATATCAAACGCAACGACGACTAAAGAAGCACGGGACAAGTTTAAACTTGCAACAAAGGAGTTGAGCATGTAAAAAAGTTCGTCTTCAAACTCTTAGAGATGACTTTGAACGTTTGTTTATGGAGGAGTCCGAGTTAATTTTAGATTATTTTTCTCGAGTATTGGCCGTAGTCAATCAACTTAAAAGAAATGGTGAAGATGTTAATGAGGTCAAAGTCATGGAGAAAATACTTTGCACTTTAAATCCAAATTTTGACTTCATTGTCACCAATATTGAAGAAAACAAGGATTTAAAGACCATGACTATTGAGAAACACATGGGTTTTTTACAAGCATACAAAGAAAAACAAAAGGAGGCTATGGAGCAACTACTACAAGTCAACTCAAAGGAAGTAAGCTATGCGAATTACAAGAACTAAAGAGGACGAGGTCGTGCCCAAGATCGTGGGCGTGGACGAGGACATGGAGAGAAGGAAGAGGCGACTACAAAAAATACTTCAACAACTTCAACAATGTAGAAATAAGTTAGAATCCACAAGCAACAAGAGGTCGTGGAAGAGTAACTTCATGGTCGAGGAGAAAAAAATCACAAATCAAGTGCTTCAACTCCAATAAGATTGGTCACTATGCGTCTGAGTGGAGATTCTCGAAGAAGGTTGAAGAGAAAGCTAACTTTGTAGAAGAAAAAGTAGGAGAAGAAGAAACTTTGCTATTCACGTGCAAAAACCAAGTTGAAGAGAAAAGAAACAAGTGGTACCTCGACACTAGCGCAAGCAACCACATATGCAGCGATCGAAGCATATTCGTAGAAATCAATAAAGCGACAACTAGCGATGTCTCATTTGGAGATGACTCAAGGATACTGGTCAAAGGCATAGGTAAAATTCTCACACGCTTGATGAATGTGAGTCACCAATTCATCTCCAATGCCTAACATAAAGAATAATATTTTGAGTTTGAGACAATTATTATAGAAAGGCTATGACATCCACTTAAAAGAACATAGTCTTTTATTAAGAGATTGTAGCCATAACTTGATTGTTAAGGTGCCTATGTCAAAGAATTGAATGTTCCTCTTAAACATTCGAAATGATGTGGCTAAATGTCTCAAGGATTTCTATACCGACTCTTCATGGATATGGAATTTACGATTCGGGAACCTCAACTTTGATGGTTTAAAACATTTGGCGAAGAAGGAGACGGTGAGAGGCTTGCCTAACATCAACCACCCAGACCAACTCTGCGAAGGATGTCTAATTGGGAAGTAATTTTGAAAATGCTTTCCAAAAGAATTAACACGAAGAGCGAAAAAGCCGCTAGAAATCATACACACCAATGTCTGTGGACCAATCAAACCCAACTCTTTTGGTAAGAATAAGTACTTTCTCCTCTTTATTGATAATTATTCCAAAAAAACATGGGTTTATTTCTCGAAGGAGAAGTCATAAGCGTTTGAAAAATTTAAGAAGTTAAAAGCCCTTGTGGAGAAAGAAAGTGGTTTTCCATTAAGGCCTTGAGATCTGATCGATGATGAGAGTTCACTTCAAATTAGTTCAACAAATATTGTGAAGACCATGGAATCCGTCGCCCACTGACAGTGCCAAGATTTCCACAACAAAATGGAGTATCCGAGAGAAAGAACCGGGCCATACTTAACATGGTGCGAAGCATGCTCGAGAGCAAGAAGATGTCGAAGGAGTTTTGGGCCGAAGCAGTGGCATGTGTGATTTACCTGACAAATCATTCTCCAAAAAGAAGCGTGCATGAAAAGACACCACAAGAAGCATGGAGTGGAAGGAATCTCGGGATCTCTCACCTCAAAGTGTTTGGAAGCATTACCTATACCCATGTTCCAGACGAAAGGAGAAAAAAGCTTGATGATAAAATTGAGAAATATGTGTTCGTGGGTTATGACTCAAGCTCCAAGGGGTACAAGCTCTATAATTCAAATAGTGGAAAGATCTTCATAAGTCATGACGTGGAGTTTGACAAAGAAGATAGTTGGGATTGGAGTGTTCAAGAAGAGACGTATGATTATCTTCCTTAATTTGAAGATGAAGATGAAATGGAACAACCAATGATAGAGGAACATATTACACCACCCGCCTCACCAACATCAAGGCTGGATGAAATAAGTTCAAGTGAGAGGACACCACAACTAAGGAGTATTAAAGAGCTTTATGAGGTAATCGAAAACCAAAATGACACAAGCCTTTTTTATATTTTTGGTGATCGTGAGCCTCTAAGATATCAAGAAGCGGTAGAAAACATATAGTGGAGAGATGCCATGAACGAAGAAATCAAGTCAATAATAAAGAATGATACGTGGGAACTTACTACACTCCCACAAGGACACAAAGAAATTGGAGTAAGATAAGTGTAAAAGGCGAAAAGGAATGCAAAAGATATGTGGAAAGATACAAAGCAAGATTAAAAATGACACAAGAAGATCCTATAGAAATAGGTATTGACAATAAATTAGCACTTACTTTGGCAAAGAATCATATATTTCATGAAAGAAGTAAGCATATTGATACCCGTTACCACTTCATAAGAGAATGTATTGAGAAAAAGGAGGTGAGGTTTAAGTATGTAACGTCTCAAGATCAAGTTGCCGATATTTTCACCAAGCCACTCAAGTTGGAAACTTTCGTGAAACTAAGGAGTAAGCTTGGAGTCACAAATCAAGTTTAAGGGGATGTTGAAATATAAACTTGATTTGGGCCTAACTTTGTTATTTAGTTTTTTGGGCTTAAATAATTTTGAGTAATGTTTCTAGAGAATTCTTGTAGTGTTTGGAGTGTCTAGATATTTCTTATGATTGTAATATTTTTTTAAAATACTCTTTTGATTTCTAGAGTTAAGAAATATCTAAAATTAGTGTGTCTAGAGTTCTCCTTAAAGTAGTATAAATAGAGATATGATCCCACACAGGTTTCTCTCCTCCATAAAGAACTCTCCTATTTATCAAGTTTCTATTAAAATCTCTAATATTCCCACACACTTTTCCTAAACATAAAAGACCTTATTTCCTAAAGAAATAGGGTTTACGTCATCAGGACACGAAGGCAGGTGGTAGCGCTCCCACATTATTGCATTTAAACATCAAGGAAGAAGAGGTAAACATGTTCGAGAAAGCTTACGTCAGGATAATGAAGACTCTGAAGATGGAATACAATATGAAGGAGATTTTCATGCAGAGAGTCATTTTTCAATAAGAGTAACTCCTTTGGGAGCTAACCTTTGCCTTCTTGAGGATCTTATTGATGGAGGAGTGGATAACATGGTGGAGGAGTGCAAGGCATGTTGGGAAAATGGTTCAAGGATGCATGGTTGTGAGAACCAGGTGATGTTGACCCTGAAAGGCTCACATGGATAAGATGCTTAGGCATCCCTTGCCATGCATGAAACTCAATATTTTTTTTATTTCTTATCTGTGACATTGGGTGCTTTTGTATGTAGCAATGAAAACACTCTAATGAATTTGAGAATGGATGTGGCTAAGATCAAAGTCCGAACTAGGTGCGTCGCATTTACCAACGAGGTCTTAAATATTCAATTGAACAGTTCAATGTTTAGAATCAAGATGGTAGAGGAAGTGCATAGCATTTTAGAATCAGAAAGAAAAAGTGTTTTTATACTGATGATGAGAATAGTGTGGTCGTATCGGAGCATAACTCCGGTGACGAGGAGGATGATGTTAGTGGTGAAGGAAACAAGGAGACAGATGAGCATGATTAGGAGGGGAAAATGACGTGGATAGGACTTGTGAATGAGTCAAAGACTCGCAGGCTACAACTGTGAATGTTGCATTCGAGGATTCCCATATTCATAATAATTCTAAGCCTATAAAGGATGAATATAGTAAAGAGGTGCAATCTGTTTTTTATGGAGAGGTGGATAGTTCAAATGAGATGACTGATGCAAACCTGTAACAAGTGTGTATGTTGGACTGCGACACATGTCTCAATAAAGGTGCTCCCAAGGTTTTTGGTACGGTTACATGTTCTCTTAAACAAACATTAAATGCTAGTGGGACCTATAATCAGAGAAGGAATGCTTGAGAAAAAAGCAGGCTTAACATTATGGATCGTACCCTTGAATTCGAAGCCCAAAAGGAGGAAGGTCAAAGAAGTTAGGTACTTGGGGGTAAAGGTTGATTTTAGACCATCTTACTATGCATGTACGTCTAGCTCCTAGGAAGCTGGGTCAGAAACCCTTATCTTCTTGTTCTGGTAAAAATCTCATAAGAGGGGATGAAGGTCTTTCTAGCGATTTCATCAGGAGTTGCAACTCTATGACGGACTCTAGAGTTCTCCGTTGCAACAACCGAATTATGAAGAATAATATTTCGAGGGTGAGCAGAACAATTTGGGACTCTATTTCCAAATTGGGAGTAATTCGTTACGAGGAAAAAGAAGAGCCTATTAAAGATATTAAAGAGATGGAGGCCAGAGATAAGGAAGGAATGTTGTCAAAGAAGGCAGCTAACAATGTGTTACCATGAATCTGCTCTCTTTCAATATTTGCAGGGGCGGTAATAGGGTAAAGAGGACAAGCTTCATTCTGTGATCGGGTAATGTCGATTTATGCTTTACTTAAGAAACCAAAGTAACTTCTTTTTATAATAATCATGCTTGGGATTTCTGGAGTAATAAGGAAGTGGAATGGACTGTGTGTGACTCTAGAGGAGCTTTGGAAGGGATGGCTATTCTTTGGAAGAAGAACTTATTAACTATTGATTTCAATTTTATAGGCACTAGTTTTGTAGGGATCAATGCTATTTGGAAAGGTGTTACTTACGATTTTGTAAATATCTACGCTTCATGCATTACGGCTTCAAGCAGGATAATATGGAGTGAGTTGGTTGATAGGAAGTCGAAAAATGTAGAATGGTGTTTAGGGGGAGATTTCAACGTCGTGTGTTTTAGGGAGGAAAGGTTAGGGATAGGGGCAACAATTAGTATTAGAGACTTGGAAGATTTCAAAGGTTTCATAGAAGACATGGAGCTCGTGGATATGCTTGTTGAGTTCTAATTCAAAACTGTAGTTTGTTTAGTTAAAAAAAAAAAATACTATTGGAAGTTATCCTAGCTGTGCTGGATATTCTGCAGAATCTAATTTGTGACCAATATGTGTCACTTATAAATAGCCAAAGCAATGTAAATAAATACACAGTGTTGTTCATCTTGAACTAATAAACAAGTTTCTCTTTAGTCTATTCTCTCTCAAAATCTTTAATATACTGCTGCGCATAATTGTGTTCTAACAATTGGCATCGAGAGCCTGGTTGAAATCTTAGGGAAACACGAGTGAATAGTGAGGGGGATAAAAATCAAAGGGAAACAGTGAGTGATAGCTTCTTGTTAGGGAAGATGAACAGCAATGGTCTTGGATCAAATATTCTGGTTCTTGATAACAAGAACTGGGATCGATGGAGTGCACTAATGAGATCTTTATTCGGAGCACAAGAAGTGAGTGAAATTGTTGAAAATGGCTACGAGGATTTGGTGGTGAATCCAACTGATGCACAGAGAACTGCATTCAAAGACGCCAAGAAAAAAGACTGTAAAGCCTTGTTTTACATTCAGCAGAATGTTGATAATCAACACTTCGAGAAGATTTCGAAAGCAACAAGATCCAAAGAAGCGTGGGAAATCTTAGAAAGCTATCACACTGGTGGTGAAAAGGTGAAACAAGTGAAGCTACAATCCTACAGAAGGAAGTATGAAATGATGCAGATGGAGGAAGATCAAAAAGTAAGTGACTATTTCTCGAAACTAATTGCCATTGTGAATCAAATGAAAACATGTGGGGAAAACATTACAGATCAGATGGTAGTAGAAAAGGTGCTGAGATCTTTGAATCAGAAATTTGATTTCATAGTTGTAGTTATCCAAGAAGCAAAGGATGTGAAAACTATGAAGATCGAGGACTTGCAAAATTCACTAGAAGCACATGAACTCCTGGTGTTTGATAGAAGTTCTGAAAGATCAACTCAACAAGCACTTCAAGTTCAAACTTACAAGAAAGAGGGAAACCAGAAGGATTTCAAAAGAAAGGGAAAAGGCAAGACAAGTTGGTCCAAAAATGGAAAGAACAAGGTGGTAGACAAAGCTGAATCTTCAAAAGGAGGAGGCTGTGGCAGAAGTCAGAACAAGAAGAGGGATTTTGACAAAAGCAAGGTGCAGTGCTTCAACTGTGAGAAGCATGGACACTTTGCTGATGAGTGTTGGTTCAAGAAAAATCAAAAGGATGATGAAGCAAATCTGGCTCATGAAGATGATCCAAGCATAGTGTTGATGATGGCTACTACAAATGATGAAAAGACCAAAAATGAAGAGTGGTTTCTGGATTCAGGATGTTCAAACCACATGACATCACATAGAGACTGGTTAACAGGTTTTGATGCTAACAAGAAAACAAGCATCAAACTTGCTGATAATCGAAAGCTTGTAGCTGAAGGAAGTGGAAATATAATGATTAGAAGCAATGATGGCAAGAGAATCATTATTGAAGATGTGATGTATGTTCCTGAAATGAAGTGTAACCTCATGAGCATGGGTCAACTAGTGGAGAAGGGATTCTCAGTAACCATGGATGGTAACTCTCTGAAGCTGTTTGATTCAAGGAAGAACTTGGTACTCAAATCAAACATGTCAAAGAATAGAACATACAGGTGCAACATCTCAAGTGAAAAGATGATGTGTATGTCAGCTGCAGTAAGTGAAAATGCTGAAGAATTATGGCACAAAAGGTACGGTCATTTAAACTTTAGAAGTCTTAGTGAATTAAACTCTAAAGAAATGGTATATGGCCTGCCTAAACTGAAAGTCAGAAGAATCATCTGCGAAGTGTGTGTAAAAAGTAAGCAAAGTAGATTCCCATTTGCCCCTGAAGCACCTAAGAGAGCTAATGTGACACTTCAAGTAGTCCACTCAGATATCTGTGGTCCATTTGAAGTGCCTTCATTAGGGGGAAGCAAATACTTCATCACTTTTGTTGATGAGTATACAAGGATGATATGGCTGTATACAATCAAGCTTAAGAGTGAGGCTTTAGAAGTATTCAGAAAATTCAAAGTCTTAATAGAAAAGGAAAGTGACAAATCTATTAAGATCTTGAGGACTGATGGGGGAGGAGAATACACCTCAAAAGAGTTTGAAGCTTTCTGTGCCAATCAAGGAATTATGCATGAAGTAACAGCACCATATACACCTCAGCATAATGGATTGGCTGAAAGGAGGAATAGAACTTTACTAAACATGGCAAGGAGCATGATCAAACAGAAGAATCTACCACACAAGTTTTGGGGGGAAGCAGTTACTACAGCTGCTTACATTCTAAATAAGTGTCCTACAAAGAAGCTGAAGTCAAAAGTACCAGAGGAAGCTTTGTGTGGAAGAAAACCCAGTGTGAAACACTTCAAGATTTTTGGCTCTTTGTGCTATAAGCACATACCAGATGCTAGAAGAAGCAAACTTGAAGATAAAAGTGAGATTATGATACTTATAGGATATCATCCCACAGGTGCCTATAAGCTCTATAATCCTTTAACTCAAAAGGTACATGTCAGTAGGGATGTGATAGTGAATGAAGCTGAAAAATGGAAATGGGAAGAGGAACCAACATACAGTGAAGAAAACCAACAAAATTGCATCTATCCTGACTCAAGTGATGAGTCAGAGAATGAAGAAGTGAACAACAGTGATGCAGGTGATTCAGAAAATGAAGAAGTGGAACTAAATAATGCAGATGAACAAGTAGAAGCAGAAGAAGCTATGAGGCCTGCAAGAACTAGACAAGCTCCAAAGAGGTTAAATGACTGTGAAGTGATTTCAGATAATGCAGTAAACGATGAGGGTGATATTATCCATTTTGCGTTGCTGGCAGATTCTGAGCCTATCAATTATAAAGAAGCATTAAAGATAGATGCTTGGAAGAAAGCCATGGTGGATGAGCTCAATTCAATTGAGAAGAATCATACTTGGGAGTTAGTTCACTTGCCAGATAAGAAAAGGAAGATAGATGTAAAGTGGGTGTTTAAGCTGAAATTAAAACCTGATGGAAAAGTGTCAAAGCACAAGGCTAGATTGGTGGCTAGAGGCTTCTTGCAAAAACATGGTATAGATTACAATGAGGTTTTTGCCCCTGTTGCAAGGCTTGAAACTGTGAGATTAGTAGTAGCTATATCCTGTAAGAGAAGATGGTTACTTCATCACCTAGATGTCAAGTCAGCCTTCTTAAATGGTCCACTTGAAGAGGTTGTATTTGTGTCACAGCCTCCTGGGTTTGAAATACAAGGCAAAGAGAACATGGTGTATAGGCTCCATAAAGCCTTGTATGGCTTGAAGCAAGCCCCTCGAGCCTGGAACAAAAGAATTGACCAGTTCCTGATTCAAATAGGCTTTAAAAAATGCACAGTGGAGTTTGGTGTATATGTGCAAAATGCAAACGAAGAGGATAGCATGATAATTTGCCTATATGTGGATGACCTGCTAATTACTAGAAGCAAAATAGAAGATATTGAGAAAGTGAAAGACAAGTTGAAGTCTGAATTTGAAATGACTGACCTAGGTGAACTCTCATTCTTCCTAGGTATGGAATTTATGAAGACAAAGGCTGGAATACTGATGCACCAGCAGAAGTACATAGGTGAGTTACTTGAGAAATTTGAAATGAGTAACTGCAACTCAATCTCAAATCCATCAGAGACAAATTCAAAATTGGATGAGTGCAGTAATGAAGAAAGAGTGGATCAAACAATGTTTAGACAAATAGTTGGTTCACTAAGATACTTGTGCAATAGCAGACCTGATATATGCTACTCAGTCAGTGTGATTAGCAAATTCATGCAGGACCCAAGAAAGACTCATCTGATAGCTGCTAAAAGGATACTCAGGTACATAAAAGGCACAAAGGATTTTGGTTTGCTATTTCCAAATAGAAGCAAAGGTGGAAGGAATGAATTGATTGGGTATTCGGATAGTGACTGGTGTGGAGATATCATAGATAGAAGGAGCACTTCTGGCTATGTCTTCAAGTTCAATGAGGCAAGCATATCATGGTGTACCAAGAAACAACAGGTGACTGCACTTTCATCCTGTGAGGCAGAATATATTGCAGGGACATTTGCAACTTGCCAAGCAATGTGGCTGAACTCAGTAATGAAGGAGCTGAGGTGTGAAGTGATGAAACCTCTCATGCTCAGAATTGACAACAAGTCAGCTATCAGTCTTACAAAGAATCCGATCTCACATGGCAGGAGTAAACACATTGATACAAGATTCCATTTCATTAGAGAACAAGTAAGCAATGGAATGATAGAAGTGCAGTACTGTCCAACTGAAGTACAGCTAGCAGATGGCTTCACAAAGGCTCTAAAGCTTGACAGATTTGAGTTTTTGAGAAACAAACTTGGAGTTGTGAGTGCCAAACAGTTATGAATTAAGGGGAAGTGTTGAGTTCTAATTCAAAACTGTAGTTTGTTTAGTTAAAAAAAAAATACTATTGGAAGTTATCCTAGCTGTGCTGGATATTCTGCAGAATCTAATTTGTGACCAATATGTGTCACTTATAAATAGCCAAAGCAATGTAAATAAATACACAGTGTTGTTCATCTTGAACTAATATACAAGTTTCTCTTTAGTCTATTCTCTCTCAAAATCTTTAATATACTGCTGCGCATAATTGTGTTCTAACAATGCTATGTGTCATGGGTAGATTCACTTGGTTCAAAGGAAACGACATAGAAATGAGCATACTCGACAAGTTTGTCTTATTGAGTAATTTGATTTCTAAGTGGAATATCATTGATCAAAGAGTTGGTACCAGAGAGATCTCAGATCATTGTCCCATCTGGATCAAATCAGGGAATCTTGACTGGGGACTGAAGCCATTTAGATTCAATAATAGTTTCTATAAGCATTCGGTTCCTTTATCAAAGATGAGTGGGCTGAGGCTACGATGGATGAGATAGGTGACTTCATTTTGTACGAGAAACTTAAATCATTTAAATCAAGTATTAAATTTGGGAACCATGAGATTTTCGGGTGGATTGATTTGAAGGTGAGTGGGCAAGTGGATACTTTGAATGATTTAAATAATTTGTTGATTGATAACCATGGAGGAGTTATTGAAGACATTTTTAATGATAGAAGCATGGTGACAGGAGAGTTGTGAAAGAACCTGAATTTGAAAGAAGGCATGTTGAGGCTGAAATCTCGATAATTGTGGTTGGCCGAAGGCGATCAAAATTCACGCTTCTTCCATAATTCGTTGAAAGAAAGGTATAGAAGAAATTCCATCTCAGTTGTGGAAATGTTGGGAGGTACATTTGAAGGAGTGGGAGAGATTAAGGAGGTTGTTAAGGAGCATTTTGAATATTGTTTTAAAGAGAAAAAGCATAATAGACCTGTTCCAGAAGGTTTAGTTTTCGAATTCCTTAGTGTTCAAGATAGCGTGTGGCTTGAAAAACTGTTTTCTCAAGTGAAATTAAGGATGCAATCTGGTCCTTTAATGGGAACAAAAGCGCAGGCATTTACGGGTTTTCTCCCGAGTTCTTTAAGCAAAGTTTGGAAATTATTTAGGAAGATGTGTTTAGATTTGTGAAGGATTTCCATTCAAAATTTAAGCTTACTAAAGCTTGTAGTGCCTCTTTCTTGACACTAATATTAAAGATCAATAATCCTTAATCATTATCGGAGTATCATCCTATTTGTTTAGTTGGTAGTTTATACAAAATTTTAGCAAAGTTGTTGTCAGCTAGACTTAAAAGTGTTGTTGCCAACACGTTTCAGTTAGCCAATCATCTTTCCTACCGGGGAAAAACATTTCAGATGGAGTTCTAATGGTGAATGAAGTTATGGATATGGCTAAGAGGGAGAAGCAAAGTTGTTTGTTATTGAAAGTGGATTATGAAAACGCTTACGATAGCATAAGTTAGAATTTCTTGAGATTCTTGTTCCTCTAGATGGGATTCAGTGAGAGGTGGATTAGATTAATGGAGAGCTGCATTTTCACTAGTTTTATATCAATGATTATTAATGGCAACACAACGAAAGATTTTAAGGAGGAAATAGGTTTACGCCAAGGCGATTCACTATCCCTTTTTTTTGTTTGTTCTTGTCATGGAAAGATTAACTAGATTAATCAACAAGGAAGTTGAGATAAGAGATTTCAAAGGCTTTAAGATTAACGAAGAGGAGGAAATGAACATCCTACAATTCATGGACGATACTACTATCATGGAAGATGGTTGTAGTGATACTATATGGAGTATAAAATCTATTCTAATGGGGTTTAAATTGATATCCGAATTAAAGGTCAATTTCTATAAAAGCAAGTTGTATGGAATTCATATGGGTGATTGGTTCATCAACGCCTCTTCGACTTTCCTCTCGTGTAACATTGATGTTCTGCCATTCAAATTTCTTTGTGTCAAGGTCGGGGACAACCCTATAATATTATCAATATGGAGCGATTTGATCATGAACATGAGAAATAGGTTAGTTGTATGGAAAGGGAGACATATTTCCACTATCGGTCGCGTTGTGCTAATCAATTCAGTGTTGAACGTCATTCCTTTTTATTTGTTATCTTTCTATAAATTTCCCGCTAAAGTGTTACTTGAGATTAATTATATTCAAAGTAACTTCTTATGGAGGGGATGCAAGAATAAAAGGACCATTCATTGGGTGAGTTGGAAAGTTGCATGCAAATGTCGTAGTCAAGGAGGCCTTGGTATCAAAGACATAGAAGTCCTAAATTTGGCTCTTATTCATAAGTGGAAGTAAAGGATTTTGCAAAAGCACAAAGCATTATGGAGTAATTACTTAGGATAAGCTACTTGAATCCTGAGATTAAAGTGATGATTGGATACAAGAGTGTGATAAATAAGGGTGACTCGATTTGATGGATGGACTTGATTTTGTCTAAACCCGAGTCTTTTACGGATAAGTCTGTTTTTGCTGATGCTGTTTTCTATAGGGTTAATGATGGTAGAAGGACTGCTTTTATGCAATCACAATGGCTGGTGTTGTACCCCAAAATTTTCCCTCCCATTTTCTTCAAGACATTCTTCTAAGGCTCTCAAGTACTCAAGGCTACTCAAGGGTTGACCAGTCAAACCTCCTCCTAAGCAATCTACAACTAGGGTTTTGAGTTCCTCAAGGAAGTTTGCATTGAAAAGGCCTCAAATGGTTTTCATGGTTCATCATAGGTCTTCAATAGTGCTCATGTCAAGTTTCAAGTCTTACATCACAAGTTTGCTCAGTCAATAGCTCAGATGATTGAAAATCAACTATATTGGGTAAAAAGTCAGATATGGTCAATATGCAGTCAAACTTCAATGTTTTTGGTCAACATCAACATTTTGAACTGATATTCATCATTTGATCAAGGGTTGATCATGATTCCTCAAGGAAAGTCCTCAAATCATTAAAAGTCAAAAGTTGTCAAACTAGGGTTTCCTTAGGAAAAGTCAACTAAACTTTGACCAAGCATAACTTTCACATGCTTCATCAACTTTTCCCCAACAAAAGCCCATTTGAAGGAAATTAAATTCTTTACAACTTTTTATATGTATGCTCAAGTCCAAAAATTGGTTCATTTGAAAGATATGAGCTAATACATTACAGGTCATTTCAAAAGTCAACAAAAGACATTTTTTGTCAAGGCAACTTACATCAAGATAAAGTCTTCAAATGCAGAACTTATAAAAAGAGAGATTGTAGAGGGCATCTTGATCTTTCCAAAAAGTCAAATATCACCTTCAAATGATAAAAATTGAGCAAGTTATGAGTTTTACAAGTTGGGAAATTTTTGAAAAATACATGAAATCTCAATTGAGCAAATTTGTGATTTTGGGCTATTGGGCCCAAGTTTTGGAATTCAAATGTATTCATGACATGTTTAAAGACCCTTAAGTGCATCCATGAATTATTTTAGTTTTTATTTTTTTATTTTGATTTTATTTATTTATTTAAAATCAAAATTAAATTAAATAAATACAAAGTAAATGCAAGAAACATGTAAGATTTAAAAATCTGAATATTTTTAAATCCAAATAGCTCATGACAAACTATCAAAAATCGTGTGAACCAAGAAGGGAAGAAAATCTCTTCTTTTGGAAAGTTTTGAAGCATACTTGAAACACCATAATTTCATTTGATTTGTGCCATATTTACTACCCTAATTTGATCTCCTATATATGCACAATCATCAGACCAACAAGCGACACACAACTGCTGCCCCAAGAATCACCTAAAAAATCACTCAAAATTTCAAAGCTAGAGCAACCTGAAACCCTTATGTCCAACCGTTCTCAAGAAATTTCAAGCATCGGTTCGTCTCCCTGAACATTCCAGGAGTTGATCCCAACCATCACTCACCAGTCTTAGTAAAATTCTCAAAATTGAATCTTTCAATTTACGCCTTGTTAACTAATTTCATGTGTTCATATATGTTCTTATGCATCAGTAGAACAGACCTAACACATAACATGTGAGCTTTAGCACAGGAACAAGTATGTGCCATTAATAGGTCAACACAAACTAAAATCTTCGAATCTCTGCATATAGACGTTTTCAGATTTAGAGAACCCCACCAATGGATTTTCAGTGTCCGATTTAGTAGGATAGGGTACCTTTGGCTTTTCAAATTTGTCGTTTTTGCAGGTTTGGTATTTTGGACGACCAGAGAAGACGACCGGAGTTTGACTCCAGCGTCCCTGAGTTTTGTTTGACTCCGGCAGGGCTGGCGTGGCACAACGAAGTATCCTCAATGGATGATCCAAATAACAAGGGCCCACCTGTTTTGACTTTGTTTTAAAATTAAAAATTTAAATTGTTTTTATTATATATTTAATTATTTATGTTTATATGAACGGAAGTAATGGCCGTCCCAGCGGTAAGCGTGTGTTTGAAAGGGTGTTAGTATACCAGGGCATGGATTCGATCCCTGCCCTTGGTATATTATTTCTCTCATATTTCTTGTTTACAGATCCAGCATGCCAAGCCTTTGCAAGTCCACCATACACTCTCACATCAACACCATCAGATCTAGATCTAGGGAATCAAATCTCACGCCCATGTTAGACCCCTAAGAAGGCGCTGTATTGGATCACACGAAAGCAACTGGGCTATTTGTGTTGGGCCTAGTGATTTCAGATTTCTCACCCCCCAGAATTACTTTCAGGCCCATTTCCTTTTTGTTTTAATATTTATTTTGTTTTAGACAATTAACTTTTTTCTAAATACTTAATTAAATCGAAATTAACTTAACTTTTTTTATTAAATTAATTAAATTAACCATTTTTTAGGTTAATTGAAAAAATTTAACTTAGTCCCTTTAGGTTTTATTCATTAAATATTTTCAAATAAACATAACTTAGGTTTTATTATGTTTTAATTCTTTTTTTTCTCAAAAATAAACAAAAAAATAAATTAATCATTAGAATAGATCGGCAATTACATTTCCATTAAATAATCTCTTTGTTTCTTCTTACAACTTTCGCGCATTTCTGTTCTTTTTCGCATTAGAAATTGTTTATTATTATGTAACTGCTAAAAGTTGTAATAGTTAATTAGGGTTTACTATTTTCCCCCCAATTTTATGGTTTGTAACCCTCTTCCTCTTCGTTTTTATCTTTAGCCATGAGAACTTATGTTGCACTATGTGTCGCGACTAACTCCTTATTCCCTGGAGGTGGTGCAACGTGTCGAGCCGGCACCCTAGAGGCACCAAGAAACCATCAATGCGAGTTATTTGAGTGCACCAAATTCTCAATTAAAGGTCTTAATATGACACTCATTTGTTGAGTAAGCATATTGACCATTTCATGATTAATTTCATCCATCTTCCGCCTCATGATTGCATCGATACTTGGAGTGAAAGTATGCATAACTTGGTGGGAAAAACACAATCCGGTCAAACGACCAAATTGATTTCCCATATGCCCTGAGGCATGATATGGGGAAAATGTCGACGCTGAATTTTCACCAAATGTTAAACTGCTATTATGAAAGCCTTCCATCATCGGTGTTGGCATTCCATACACACGTTCTTCACTGTGCGTATCTCTTGCAAAACTGGGTGCATATTTTCCAGAGGTCATGACCATACTTGGTCTTACAGTTACTGATTGAGTCGTGGTAACTGTTATGTTCGAGGTCGTCGAAGAAACAACCAAAGAAGTTGAACCCACACTAGCTACCGCATTGGTATTTCCTCATAGGGTCTGATCCCATTCTGGAGTTCTAGGATCTACCATTTTTCTTCCACTTCTCAATCTTATGCACAGATAGAGATGAACTTAACACAACGTGTACCACAAGGTGTGCCAAATTTTTCGCGGGAGTTTCTAGTGAATAATATCTAGCCTCTTAATTAAAGGTTATTTGCAGGACCGGCTACATGAGTCCTAGCCCTTAGTGTTAAGTTTGACGGTGTTTGGGTATTTGAAATGATTAAAGGGCGAAAAAACGTAAGTAAGAGACAAAAAAGGTAAATGGTAGATAAATTATAAGACTAGAATGATAAATAAGACTTGTAAAAATAAAAATGCTTTTGAATTTAAAGGTGGACGTAATCACACATTTCTCAGAACTGACTCGTTTCTCTATGCGTTGGTGCTTTGAGTGCTCTCTTACAATGTTAAAAAATGCAACCTTGAAAACTAATGCAAAAATTTTCTTAAATAGATGCTAAAAATGTAACTATCGACGGTTACTTGAACCACTCATGTTGATAGTTCGTGTGGCACCACTTTCAACTCTCACGTTCTTGCTAATGCTCGTAATTGATAACTGCTTTTGCCGCCACTTGCTCTTGCTTTGGACATGCCTGGTCTTTGCTGACCTTGCTTTACTCCTGATACTGTCTTATCAACCACCTTTGAGTGTAATTCATGAAATCTAATTCGACACACCCACATCTTTTTATTGACACTCCTCTTTGACAAAGGATATCATCTAACTTTTAGCCTAATCCCAAAGTAGAAAATTTCTTGTCAACAGGATCACAATTTAAGAAAGCAAGATGAAATTATGCATTTAAATTTAGTGGAATCTTAGCTAATACTCAGTGGAATCTTCAATTCTTTACCTAGTCACTACTACAAAACGCACATACAACAACGTCAAACTCACCACGGTTCTTCAAAACACTATGGTGATACTTCTAAACTCATACGCTAACATTTTTTTAATTAAATTTTTTTAGGATATAATAGTGATTGATGAGAACAGTGGTGATACCATTAAGGTTTCATGGATTCGAACCTCATTGCCCTCAAATAAATTATTCTTTTAACGTTAAGGCACTCTTTTTCATGTTTATTTGTATTTAAATTAAAATTAATATGGATATTACTACGGTTGTTTTGTAAAACCGTTCTTACACACTGGTGTTTTATTATGAAATTTCAATTATGCAAAAAAATATTATTACAGTTCAAAATAATGTCCTTCATGATAAATTTATATATATTAAACTCTCAGTATCCATTTTTCACTGAAAAAAGAAACCAGAGAAACAACCCTAACACCAACAGCGTCGTTGTCAGGAAGGGATACAACAACACTGACATAGTATTCTCTTTTACGGTACGTAAAATATTTTCGACATTGTTGTTGTTTAGTTTTGTTTCAATGTCGCATTTAAAGACAAACTCATCCAAAGATGTTTCCATGTCTTCTTCTTCTGTAAAATCTCGATCTGTAAATTTATGTGGTTGTGATGACCGTATGTTTTCGTACCAATGCAAGAAATGACAAAATAAAGGAAGTTTTTTTAGAGATGTCCATTTTGGAAGAGTGATAATACATATAATTTATTCATACGGTATGAAGACATGAGAGAAAAAGGTGGAAATGAAGTCAGAGTTATGAAGTCGGAGTTGGAAGATGTGAAAGTTATGGGTTATTTGAAGGTTATGTATAAAGATTCAAAGAAGAATAACAAGAATTTGAAGAACAAACTGAAATCAGAGATATTTTTTGGAAATTTGAAGATGTTATGTTTTGTCATCTCCTTTATGTTTAATGATTACTTTGTTATGAAATGTAATACTTGAAGTAGAGTTTGAATTGTAGATGCAGTAAACTTGACAAGAATGAAACTGTAAAGTTTGTTATTTCGGATTTTTGAATATGTGTTTAGATTAGTTGAAAGGTTTTATAGCTGATAGTTTAAGCTAGTAGTTTAAGTTGATAACCTTAAGAAAGTGAGAAAGCCCTAGAGTTAAGAAGAATGATTAAAATTTAATTATATAAGGCCTTAATAATCATATCTAAATCCTCTGGCCCAGAGAAAGTTTGACCAAGTATTATTTGATTCATCATCATTATCAAAATAAATAAAAAAACATATTCCTTCTCACCCTTCTTCTTCTTCTTGCTCTCCTCTTCCTGAGAGCTCTCCTGGATCTCAACAGTTCTTAATTATGAGGAGGTAGAACTCCTTCAGCATTGTAGGAAGCTCTCTCAGCATTGTTGGAAGCTTCAACAAAAGTACTCATTTTGGTTCTTCTTCTTCTCCGATTTCTTACGATGACGTTCTTTTTATGTTTTGGTTCAAAGAGTACTTTTGATTTTATATTGTTTCTTCTGGTTCTTCCTCTTCCCTGATCCTTGAAAGTCTAAAATCCAAAATATTTCATGCATGTCAAGTTTGTTCATTATTGGTTCTTTAATTCCTTGAGCTGTTGAATGAATGATTATACCTACTTGTCTTTTCATATATCTTTTTTCCTTCTTTGATATTCCTACTTACGTATACTTTGATGTAATATAAGTTTTGATATCAATTCATAAATAGTGTATTATTGATTATGGTATGATACGAATGAGATTTATTCATAAACAATATCACAACAGTTATTTCTCACAACCATTGTTATAGAGTGCGCATTTTTCAGTTCACTACTATAGTTATTGGACTATGATTGAAAGTAACACATATACAATCACACACTACATAACAACGCCCAGACCTGCATGATTATATATTATTTCGAACTGTTGTTAAAGGCCGTTTTCATAGTAGTGAGTAGATAAGATAAAACATTAGGAAAGTTGAACAAACTGAAGTAATTTTACCTTCACAGAAGATGAAAAATCCTTGGCAAGCAATACCTGACAGAAGTGAATTCAAAACAAATACAATTCTTAATGACTTAGCTTGTACTCATCATATTCTAACTTGTTCTCTCAACAGAATTAGATTTAATTTATACTTAACATGTGTAGACAAACAAAACATATTCTAAATTTGTTAGATTAAGTGCCACGATAATCTAACAACATATATCAAATGGTTGCTAACTTCAGTAACTTGCTACTTTGTTTCTGAGTTTCTAGTATGGCATCTTATGGTTAGTGATGTAATTTCTTCATTTGAAGTTTGGTGTTTCATGATTGATATTGTTCTAATCCATTTTTTTGACAGGGTATTCCCTTATGGAAGTCTTGCAATTTTCCCCCATTCTGCTAGTAGCGAGCTGAAGAGAGCAAGCCTGAGTCTCAGATAGTCAACATGCTGCAGAATATTGTAGAAATTATAATACTGGTTAGTTATGGTCGATGGCCACGTGTATGTTTGTAATTTTAAGTTAGATATTACTCAAATCTAGGTATAGTTAGGGGTGTTCAAATTCAAACCAATCCAAATAAAAAACCGAAAACCGATCCAAAAAACCGAAAACCATAAAAAACCGAAAGTTATTGGTTGTGTTTGGATGTTATTTTATGAGAACCGATCAGTTCGGATTGGATTTCGGATGAATTTTTCAAAACCGATCCAAACCAAACCGAACCGCATAAATATATTTTGATACTTATTTACTTTTTATTAGTATGACATGTTATGTGAATTTATTATTAGATGATAATAATTTTTTAATAATATTTATTAGTTTGGTATAATCTATTTATTTTTATTATTTCAAGCATAATCAATCACTCTCATTTTGTAATATTAACTTTTAATATACTATATGTTATATATTATATCAAATCTATGATTTATTAATATTTTTATAAGAATTTTTTTTTATTAATAACCATGTATTAAAATAATATTTCACAAATAACCGGGTTTCAGAAAAAATTACGCAAATAACCATGTTTCAGATGACTCCCCAAAGGAGGAGCCATCTCACTTGGCGCCTCCACCTAGGGTTTTGCCCTAGGCGCCATCTCACTTGGCGCCTCCCTTGGCTTTTAGCCAAGTGAGATGGCGCATGCTCCTTAAAAGTGAGAGGAGGCGCCATCTCACTTGGCTCCTAGGGCAAAACTAGGGCAAAATGCTGTTTTATAAATAATTCGTTCGTTTCTCCGAAATTTCTCACACTTTCTCGCACTGTATTTTTATTTTGTACTCCGTTATTTGCGTCATGACGTCGCCTATGATTTTTAGCAGAGATGGTTACGTTATCTTATCCGCCACGAAACCTGCGATGAAAATGAAATTCTGGCACATTCACTCCATGGAGCGTCTGAAGCGGGAGTTGATGCGGTGGCTAGATGGAGACATTGCGGAGGGGGGAAAAATTCGAAGGATCCAGCGAAAACGAACAACAACCTCACATGCGACAGGAAGACCTAATGTGTGGTTGGAGGAAGTCAAAACAGATAGTGATGTAATGTTGATGATGCATGGGTCAGATGAAATTGTGTTAACAGTTGTAATTTCCTAGATTGAATATCGTTAATTATTGTTGTACGCGTTTTATTAATTGTAGAAAAATATGTTAACGGAAAACCCAAATGTTTACAACACAATTATGAAAAGATTTTATGTATTACAATATTTATGTGGTCGAGCCAGACGCCGGATTCGGACAGTTTTTGCGATTGTGTCCGACCTGACGGCATAAACCACACTTTCTTTCCAACCTGTCAAGATCGTCCATTTCTGTTGTGATGCGCCTACTTTTGGGACGACCCTTCTTGTTCCTTCGCATTTGGTCATTGTGCCAAACTATTTCGCCGTTGTATTCAGGCCAATAATCTGGTTTTGCCACCAAAGGAAAGTTGTTGTTGTAAACATTGAGCAACGTTTCAGATTTGTAAACGTTTGACAGTAGTTGAAGCGCGTCTTGATGGGTATGAGCACAAGCGGCAATGACATGAGAGCAAGGCATACGAAATGCTTGAAACCTCCCACAATCGCACCATTGAGAAGGTAAATGACCCTGTATTCTTGTCTTGGCAGGCCTTCATTGTGGTCGATTGTCTCTTTCACAATGAAGTTGTGGCTGTGTCGGTCAAACCGTATAACCATGTGAGTGTTGGATTTAGCACTTTCAGCCTTAATGTATTTCATGCAGCTTTCACTCCATAGTTGTCCAGATTGCAACACATTCCACATTTCACCTTTTTTTGCAAATAATGCAGCCATCCTAAAATACGTAGATTTTACCAAGGAAATGATTGGGAGGTTTCGTATGCCCTTGAATACCCCATTCATTGATTCAATAAGATTCATTGTCATATGCCCCCATCTTTGGCCATTGTCGTATGACCTAGTCCATTTTTCCACCGGAATATTGTCGATCCACCTACCGGCTTCTGGATTAGACAAACGGATCTCGTTGCGGTAATATTTGAATGTGGGTTGTGTCAATGCATATCCCGTATTCATAACCGCTTTCCTCAATGTTTTGTCCATGACCTCCCTCGAGAAATTCTGGACGATATGCCTAACGCAATAGACATGCGTAGAAGGAGGGTCATGCCAACCATTTGCTGGATTATTGTAGGCACTTTCAATGGAGGCATGTCTGTCCGAGATCAAACAGAGATCTGGTTGAGGAGCCACGTGTGTCCGGAGATTTTTCAGGAAAAAGCTCCAAGCACCACTGGTCTCCCCCTCGACAAGGGCAAACGCAATGGGGAAAATGTTGTTGTTGCCATCTTGTGCAACTGCCATCAATAGCGTGCCTTTGTACTTCTCATACAACCAAGTCCCATCAATTTGTAAAATTGGTTTGCATGATGCAAACCCTGTGATGCATGGTTGAAATGCCCAAAACACGCGACTGAATATTCCGTTGCCATGCAGTAGACTACCATCTTGGGCGTACGCTGACAATGTTTCCAGAACGTAAACACTACCTGGAGAATATGTCTTGAGTGCATTCAGGTAGCGGGGAAGTTCTCGGTATGACTCCTCCCAGTTTCCGTACACCCTTTCAATCGCCTTAGTCTTTTCTAACCACGCCTTACGGTAAGACGGAGTGTAGTTAAAAACCGTGGTGATGTGGGAGATGATTGTTTTCACCTTCAAAGATGGGTCGTTGCTGACCAGGGGTAGGATTTCTTGACAGATTAGATCATAGTTGAGTTTTCGGTGGTCCTGTGATTGAGTGGAACTTACACAAGTGTGGGTAGTCATGGAACCTATGACCCAGCAGTCACCCTTTAATCTGTATGATGCGGTCAGCTTGAACATACAGTCAGGGTGGACACACTTGATCTTGTACCTTTCCGGGTTGACACGATCCACCTTAAAATTAACCGAGTTGAGCATGTGAAATTTTTTAATGGCCCTGATGCATTCCTCTCTGTTACGAAACTTGTCCTTCTCTTTTAAATTTTCATCCGACTGCATATACGGATTGAAAAATAAGTCAGTAGAAGGTTCATCTCCGCCCATGTTGAAGTTTGTCATGTGCGGAGGTGGTGTGTAGATTTTGTCTGTAGGAATACTAGGGATGCCATCATCGTCGGAATCATCGTTCACCATTTCATCAAACTCTAACTCGTTATCTTCTTCTTCATCATCAACTGCATCTACCTCATCTTGTTCATTCTCCAAAGGATCAACCTCCTGTGTCACCTGAGGCTCTTGAAGCAAAACGTACAACTCAATAGAGTCGTATCCAGAATAGACATGGCTGGAAATCATATTCTGGAGATCCTCGTCATCTTGAACTTCAACCTTATAAAAAATTACTTGGTTATTTCCAAAGAAAACTGGATTCTGATAAAATATCTGGGACACCGGGCCTCGTTCAAGTTTGGCCTCCAATCTTTTTTTGAAGTACGAGAAATTGGCTTTCCCGTTTAAGAGAAATCGAATGTTGTCTGTGTCTCTAAACAAAAACCCAGCTGTGGGACAAATGTATGTCTCACCGTTGAAATGTGCTTTGACGACAAATTATGGTGAAGAGGCCATTGCGTAGAATTGTTTTAAGGTTTGAAGGTTGGAATGTTTGAGGTTTATTGATTGTATGAAGGTATGAATGCTTTAATGTTTGAAGGTTGGAATGTTTGAATTTGATGAGTGATTCGAAGGTTGGAATGTTTGATTGTTTGCAGGTTTGAAGGTTTGGTTGTAAGAACGTTTGAAGGTTGGAAGATTTGACAGATTATGTGAATCAATGTTATGATAAACGTAAGGCTAAAAATTTCAATTAAGTAAGGATGCAACCCCCCAAGGCTGCCAATAATATTACATGCAATAATGAAACCCCCTAGGCTGCCACCTAGCCTGGCCCTATTCTGCACATATACATGTATTTTGTAAGACTCCTCCCATCAACTCCAATGGGCTTACATGCAATAATGAAAGGAATCCCAAAGGCTGTCACGTAGCCTGAGCCTAGGCCGTAACAAAGGACACCTCTTATTCGCCAATTGGGGTGGAGACACCATTCATTTTTGTACTCTTTTGCCAAGTCCAATGGCGCCTCCCTTACTGTCCAATCGTGATACATGCATGGGCTTATGTAACCCCCTAGGCTTCCACCTAGGCTGGCCCTATTCTGCACGTATACATGTATTTTGTAAGACTCCTCCCATCAACTCCAATGGGCTTACATGCAATAATGAAAGGAATCCCAAAGGCTGTCACGTAGCCTGAGCCTAGGCTGTAACAAAGGACACCTCTTATTCGCCAATTGGGGTGGCGACACCATTCATTTTTGTACTCTTTCGCCAAGTCCAATGGCGCCTCCCTTACTGTCCAATCGTGATACATGCATGGGCTACCACCTAGCCTGTAAGAGTGACACCTTTCATTTTTTGTACATGCATGCATGCATATGTGTAACCCCCTAAGCATGCAAATGTGACACTTCGCAGGCATGCAAGCACAAGCAACCACTATATCAAACTTATTTGCCTATAAATACATACCATATCATACATCTCTCACACCCACACAAGCTCACTCTCTGCTACGAAATATTTCATAAGTCTATCATACTCTCTATCTCTTCCTAAGTCTTTCATACTCTCAAGCATTTTAAACAATGACTCTTCTAACAATGGGCGATACTCACAGAGGCACAAGGGAAAACATTGCTGCATTTGTAAGTTTCTTTTTTGGTTATACATTTTTCATACTTCAAATAACGCGTTGTTCATCTTAATTAATCTTACACATGTTACATTATGAACTCAGGACACAAAAAGATTCAGAATCCGTTCGCACAACTACCTGGCTCCCGACCCATTTATCGTCCCATATCTGGAATACGCAGGTTTTGGACATGTCATAAAGATCTTCAACTGCACCATTGACTCGAAGTTCATTCTTGTAATGTTGGAAAGGTGGAGACCGGAGACCCATGCATTTCACCTACCAATAGGTGAATGTACCATCACGCTAGAGGATGTGTACATGTTACTAGGTCTCCCTGTCGACGGTAAGGCCGTGAACGGGTCGGTTCAACAACCCAACTCTCAGTGTGAAGAACTGTTGGGCAGGGATATGGTAGAAGGTGGTGGTGCAAGAGGGCAGGGAATACTACTCACTGAGCTGAAACGTCATTATGCAAGTTTAGAATTAAATGAAAATTCCTCAGAGAATGACAAGGTAGTAAAAGCCAGAACTTATCTTATGATACTTTTTGGTACATTTTTATTTCCCGAAAGTACGGGAAATAGTGTAAATTTTATGTACTTACATTTACTAACAAATTTTGAAAAAACAAGAAAATATAGTTGGGGTTCTGCAGTTTTAGCCCACCTATACAGTTCCTTGTGCAAAAACGCAGTCAAGGAAAAATGTACATTTTATGGGTGCGCTTTTTTACTACAAGCCTGGGATTGGTGGAGGATGGAGTCCTTAAACCCCGTCAACAACAACACTTTCGGTTTCCCGTACGCAACAAAGTAAGTCATCAAGTTATAGCATTTATAACTATTCTGTTCTTCCCAAAATATATGCCAAGAATAAAATGTTTCTCATTTCCTTTAGGTACTGCGTAAGGGGTATGGATTACGGCAAGAATCCAAGATTCAATGTCGCACTCTACCGCAACCTGTTGGATCACTTAGGCTCGGATGACGTACGTCGTAGCTTTTAACTTTTGTTCAACTAAATTATTTATACATTACTTTTGCATTAACCTGATTTACATTTTATCGCAGTTCGTCTGGAGACCATATTTGGGTTTGGGCCATGTTCCAAACCCGGAGGATGCAGCAACTTGGACCGCGAAGACTGCAATCATTCGGTTCAACATTATGGAGATGCACCACAACGACCGTGTGAAGATGCAGTTCGGAATGCATCAAGAGATACCAAGTGATCCAACTTGTTTGTCCCCATGGCATCTTAAAAGGGTCGACGCCCAGTGGGGTCTTACCAACTGGAAAGACTTCACTCCGGAATGGTGTAAGATGTGGCAGAGGCGTCACCGCTACGTCTTGCAATTCCCGGTTTTCCTTACTCAAGGTAATATGCGACACACAGATCAATATTTGTCTTGGTACAGGTCGGTTAGTAACCCAGAAATGCACGTGTCTCATCCAAGGTACTTGGTTGACCCACGCACACAATGGGCACAACCCTCGATTCCCCATCAACAAACCCAAAACCCATCAACCTCCCACCAACCCCCAAGAAGAAACAAACCCACAAACACCCAACCACATTCCCCACCACAACACAACTACAATCAAATGTCGCACAACCAACCACAATCACCACCAAACTACCAATACCCCGATATGCCTCAAACCCAACCACAATACCAATCCCAATACCAGCACACCCGCATACCCCACACACAATTTCAGTCTTCCACATATCCCAATATGGCGCCCTCAACATCCAGCCTTAGCCCTGATATGGGAATGTCGGAAGATTACGAACAAGCCGACCCAACCTACCACCACCCACAATATCACCAAACCACCCAACATCCTCAATACCAAACACCCCAAGATCCTTTTCCTTTCTACCCCCCGTACTCAGACGACCAATGCTACAGACCAACCATGGAACCCCACCCACCGCCAACACGACCAAACTTTGAGGGTATGGGTATCCGACTGTACCAGAGCGGATCTTCTAGATATGGAGATCTGACTGATTTTATGGATTCGGACCGCATTGACTTTGCTGGGCCATCGACCTTGCCGCAACAGGAAACGCGACGACACCCAGCACGAGAAAGGCGAGGACGGGGATGCGGAACCGGGGGTCATTACCGGGTTCTAGGGGATCACTGATGTATCTTTTTTTTTTCCAGTATTTTTGTATCTATTTTTTTACTGTTATTTTAATGTAATACAGTTGGATGTAATTATTTTTTTTTAATAAAAAGTCCATTTTGTTGATCTCTGTCCAACACGCAACGCACCGAAAAAAAAAAAATTTGCCCTAAAAATACACCTAGGCGCCATCTCACTTGGCTTAGGGCATACCCTAAGCACATAGGTGCCAAGTGAGATGGCGCCTCCCCTTAAAATATAGGTGCATGCGCCATTTCAGATGGCTCCTCCTTTGGGGAGTCATCTGAAACATGGTTATTTGCGTATTTTTTCCGAAACGCGGTTATTTGCGAAATATTATTTTAATACTTGGTTATTAATAAAAAAAATTCAGTTTTATAATATTAATAAAAATATAATGTGTAATTTGGATATCCAAAAACCGATCCAAATTAAACCACATAAAATTGGATCGGATCAGATTGGATTTTTTTAAATATATCATCTAAAACCGAACCGAACCTTAAGTGAATTAATCTTTGGATCGGATGAATTTTTGCTTTAAAACCGATCCAAACCGAACCGCGAACACCCCTAGGTATAGCTAGTAGTTGAATATAATACTCAAATTAGATTAACAACTACAAGCCTATGTAGGATGGGACTAGTGGACATTAAAATATATACAGGTTAATTAAGTGCTTTTTCAATGAGTGATTATCATATAGCTTATATGTAAGTTGTCTGTTTCTATTATCATATACTGTATATGTAGCTTCAATTTCTCTATAAGTGTCGATTATTACAGTAGCTTTGATATTTTTTAATAGCTTTGATATTTGGCTTCAATTTACTATTGGAAGATTAGAAAATATTTTATGATATCTTTGATATTATATTACTGTAGCTAAGTAATTTTCTAAGACTAGTATGTTGTTTTTTTGTGTGAATTTTTTGCTTAGTTGTTTTGTTTGTTTGAATGTGTAATTTAGAAAACAAAGACATACTTTCTATGTCTCTGATCTGGAATTTTGAATATTACTTAATATTCATTTTAGTTCGATTACATGATTACGGAAGTGTAGATATTAGCGTTAATATTCAAATACGAAAATTACTAACATAACCATAAAACAACTAACCTTAAAAGTAGATTATCTTAAAACAAACACTAAAGCATCTAGACGATAAAGATAAATTATCCTAAATCATCATACATTACATCAATCAGTCATCTTTCTGTGCTTTCTCTGCAGCTTAACATATAACGTATCTGATGCGGATCGATAATGAAAAAAGCAAGACATCACCAACATTAAATTTTTTAGACTTTACAAACTCATACTAAACATTTTCAAGATACATCTCAGCATGGAGTCTTTTTCCTTTAAGAATATGACAGTCATGATACGTCATTTCATCAAGATTATGGTAGCTTCATCCGCACGTAGACCATGACAATGTCAGCTAGCAAATTCTAAGTTGGCCTTTTGTTTTAAATATAAAAAAAATAATAAATTTGTGTCTTTCATTTACTTTTAAGTAGTCTCCATCAGTTATAAATATATATTTTATTATAAAAATAAAAGAAATAATGAAGTAGTTATCTACTCGTGTGTTCACACGGATTGTACAATGTCGTTAAAAATAATAAATAAATATTATATAGACGATGATTATATATATATATATATATATATATATATATATATATATATATATATATATATATATATATATATATATATATATATATATATATATATATATATATATATATATATATATATATATATATATATATATATATATATATATATATATATATATATATATATATATATATATATATATATATATATATATATATATATATATATATATATATATATATATATATATATATATATATAATATAAAAAGAATAACAAACTTGTGTTTTCATAAGAAATTTGTATATTCTTCAATCATAATTGTCTCATGTTTATTTATAAAAATAAATATACGTATATTTTTTAGATAAATGTTAACCTTTATAATAAAAAAACTAAAATTTTTTTAAGTCAGTTTTATTTTTTCTTTATCATGTCATAATATTATATATTATTTTTCATTAAATATATAATATTTATTTATCTAAAAAAATAAATGAGAAATCATACTTAACAGATTGGCTTAATTGTTATAGAAGTAGTAAAAAAACTGAGTTCTATGTCGAAAACAAAATTAAAAAACAAAAAATAAAATTGAATTAATTAATTAATATTTTAAAAATATCTCGTAAAATTAAATGATAGCGTTAAAATATATTGAATAAACTCTATGATAATATTAGAATATATTTTCATGTTGGTCTTTTGTTTTAAATATAAAAAGAATAATAAATTTGTGTCTTTCATTTATTATTAAAGTGAGGTATAAAATTTTTTCTATTAGAGTAAATGAATTAAATAATATAAATTATATTGTTAACAAAACCATGAAAGAACTCATCTTTGTATTTTTATAATCTTAAAATATATCCTCTCTTCTTTTATTATAAACACTCATAATTTCTTTTACATATTTAAAAAAATAATTAATAATTTTTATAAAATTATTTTATTTATTAATATTTCAATAATATCATATGTATATTAATATACACAGCAAGAAGAATGAAGAATAATAGTTATGAAGAAATATTTGGGAAAAACCAAAAAAAAAAAATTCTTGGTAAAAAGTAAAAGATTTGAGTAGTTAAAACTAGGAGTGTATATTTGAGAAAACTTCATTTGAATTGTGAAATGGTAGTTGTTCTGGACTGGGCCCGAATGGTCCAATAGCATTGATAAGGCCCAATCCAAACAGACTTGCTGGGGGTCACGCCGACCAAAGGGTCACAGTCGTGCCCGACGTGCTCCCTGGAGCTACTTGCTCGATCTCCTACTGTCCAGCTCGACCTCAGCTCGAGCACCCCTCTTAGGACAGACTCAGTCCACCGCATTCTCAATGAGACTCCGAAAAGACCGCGTCTCTGTCCGCCCGCACTTCACGCAGAACATCCAGGGAGGGGACCACGTGCGGGTCCCCACTACACACGTAGAACCTGGCAGTTCCTCCATTGGGCCAAACCTGCCCGGCCCAATGAAGGAACTTTGGCCCAGCGCTGGGGCTATAAATATCCTCTGTTTTCAGAGGGTCAGGTATTCATCATTCTACCCATACTCTTACTATTGCCTGCTCGTGCTCTTACTCACTTCAGCATCGGAGTGTCTTGCAGGTATCCTCCACCTCGTTCAAAACTTCAGCTCGGAGTCAGCCGTGACGGTCCAAGTCTGGTCAGGTTAGATCAGTAGTATAATTATATTTAATGATAAAATAAAATTTAATATTGAAATATGATTATATTGAATAAAAAATAAAACAAAATAAAAATAAAAATATAAAAAGTAATAAAAAATTGTAGAATAATTATTTTTTATGTAATTATAAAATAGAAATAATTTGCATTAACATTGTATTTGGAGAAGAGACTTCATTTGAATTGTAATACATTAAATATTATAGTATACTTATATAGAATTATAAAATAAAATTTAATATTGAAATATGATTATATTTAATGAAAAAATAAAAGAAAATAAAAATAGCAATGTAAAAAGTAATAAAAAATTGTACAATAATTATTTTTGTATGTAATTATAAAATAGAAATAATAGAGGAGTGAGGAGTGATCTAGATGGATTTTTAGCATTTTTCATATAAGTTGAGATTTATTATATTGGATTGTGCACTTGTGATGTCCTCCGAGCAGAAATAAAACATTGAAAGATGGATTATAAATTAATGTATATAAGATTTTGTTTATAATATAAGGTAAGTTCTGAAAACTTCTAAAAAAAATGGTGAGTTTATAAATAAAATTAAGTCTATAAAAGGATTTTTAGCATATTTATTTGTTTGTTGTATGCCATTTGCTTTATCTCATTTATAGGCATATCTCATTTATAGGCATATCTAATTGCAAATGATATAAACAGTTTCATGCAATCAATTAAATAAGCTTTATAATCTTTTCCAATCTTAGCATAGTAATTTCATATCAATGACATAATATTTGTTTATAAAGTACTATTTCACATTGTTCTTGTCCTATCTATACAATGCAGTTAAGCAAAAATGAAATTTTTTGAACATTATATAACTATGAAAAATGAAAGCAATTTCAACAAATAGATTATGCATCGGCCAATACAGAAAAGGTAAGAGAAATTAAGAGTATTAACATGGAAATATGATTAAAAAAATTATGAAAACCATCTCATATTGGACTCTAATTACCATAGTATTGAACAATATAAGAATATAATCCATTGTCCATTTCTTGGAGATGTTATCTCAAAAACATGAAAACTCAAACATTAATAAAGTAGAAAAACATCAACAAACAAATATCATAATAGAAAAGCCTAAAAAACATAACAAAAAGCTTGTCAGAGAACTCTAAGAATTCAATTCGAGATTTTTTTTAAATAATTAGGTATTAAATTTTTTTTCGTAAATAACTATATTTCAGAGAAAATTACGCAAATAACCATGTTTCAGAAAACCCTCCAAGGGAGGAGCCAACCCAGTTGGCGCATGCACTGAGCATTTTGCCCTAGGCGCCATCCCAGTTGGCGCATGCTCTCTCTTTTAGCCAAGTGAGATGGCGCATGCACTTTAAAAGTGAGAGGAGGCGCCATCTCACTTGGCTCCTAGGGCAAAATGTATTTTTATAAATAATCCGTCAGTTTCTCCGTCATTCTCACACTTTCTCGCACCGTTCTCTTATTTTATTTCTCTTTTATTTGCGTCATGACATCGCCCATGATTTTTATCAGAGATGGTTACGTTATTTTCTCCGCCACAAAACCTCCGATCAAAATGAAATTCTGGCACATTCACTCCATGGAGCGTCTGAAGAGGGAGTTGGTGCAATGGCTAGAGGGAGACATCGAGGATGGGGAACGAATTAGAAGGATCCAGCGAAGATGAACGACAACCTCACTTGCGACAAGAAGACCTAATTTTTGGTTGGAGGAAGTCAAAACAGACAGCAACGTAATGGTGATGATGCATGGGTCAAATGAAATTGTTTAAACGGTTGTAATTTCGTAGACGGATTATCGTGTTTTATTTCTTGTTCGCGCAAGGTTTATTGTAACAAATGTTGTTAATGAAAAACCCTAATGTTTATAACTTAAAAAAGTAAAGATGTTTTGTAATACAATTTTTATGTGGTTGAGCCAGTAGCTCGATTCAGACAATTTTTGCGATTGTGTCCAACCTGACAACATAAACCACACTTTCTTTCCAGCTTTTCAAGGGAGTCCATTTTAGTTGTGATGCGTTTACTTTTGGGACGACCCTTTTTATTCCTTCGTATTTGGTCATTGTGCCATACTATTTCGCCGTCGTATGCAGGCCAATAATTAGGTTTTGCTACCAAAGGGAAGTTGTTGTTGTATACGTTGAGCAAGGTTTCAGATTTGTAAATGGGAGACAGAAGTTGTAGCGTGTCCTGATGAGTATAGGCACACACAACAATGACATGAGAACAAGGCATACGAAAGTCTTGAAACTTGCCACAATCGCACCAATGAGAAGGTAGTATAACCCTATACTCTTGTCTTAGCAGGCCCTCATTGTGGTCGATTGTCTCTTTGACAATGAAGTTGTGGCTGTGTCGGTCGAACCGTATAACTAGATGGGTGTTGGCTTTGGCACTTTCTGCCTTAATATACTTCATGCAACTTTCACTCCATAGTTGTCCAGATTGCAACACAGCATTCCACATTTCACCTCTTTTAGCAAACAGCGAAGCCATCCTAAAATATGTTGATTTAACCAAAGCAGTTACTGGGAGATTTCGTATGCCTTTGAATACCCCATTCATGGATTCAATTAGATTTTCTGTCATGTGGCCCCATCTTTGTCCATTGTTCGTTTATTTGAGTTTTCTGAGGTAAGAAAGACTCAAAAGTGGCATTTAGCCATAGTTGAAGTAGCCAGAAGGGTCCTGCAAGCAACAAACTGGCTCTATTTTCGATGACCTTTAACAGAGTCGCTCCACTGCTGATCGACTCATACAGGTTCGCCAGGATTAATTCGGCCAAACAAATGTTTTGACCATGGTGAAGCTGGGTAGCAAGGGTGACCATTTTCTTCGTCACCTGTAGAGACTTCGTGCAGAACACGAAGCGTGACAGCCAAAGGGCTAGAAACGCAATGTGTTTCACGTCCGTCACATTAGCTTTCGACCTGTCATGGTAGTGGTTGATGTAGGTGGTGTAAGTGGGTTTGGTAGCTGAAAACCCAATCTGGTCTTCCGACATTTCCTCTGGGTCGAAATAATCCCCAGTTGGTCGAAGACCGGTGATGGCAGCCACGTCGAAGAGAGTGGGTGTTATCATTCCACAAGGCAGGTGGAAAGTGAAGTGAGTATAATCCCAGAAAAGCAAAGAGGCTATCAGCATTTCAGGGGAGTAGTTGAGACCAGTCTTCGACAGCATGACTAGGTCATAAATCCCCAGGTTCTTCTAAATCAAAGCTTGGCTTTTTTCCATCTTCTCTAGCCAAGCGTTGTAGTCTGGTGTAAGGCTAGGGCTAGACCTAAAAGCCCTAACACCTCTATTGAAGAAACGAAGATCTATCTTTTCCTTAGCAGGATCTTCGTTGTCATATGCAGCCTTTTTGGAAAACCCAACAGGTTTGAGTGCCTCAAGCACCGGGAAGAAGTTCTTGATCTTCGTGGATTCATCAATGCATGTGGATAACGGGCCAGACATGGCGAAAATCTGGTTGGAGTATCCAATCGGAATCAGTAGTTGAGAAGAATAAACTTCACGCTCAGCAGTTCCCAGGGGTTCAGGAACCCTTCGCATGCCTTTAGAGTTAACTGTTGGAACAGTTGAGAAGATTTTTGGTTGGGCAGTTCTAGAAGGAATGTTAGAACTGGGAGCATTAGAAGAACCTGAAGCCATTTTTGGGTTAAGATGAAGGTGAGTGAAGAACAAAGTGTTTGCAGGTGTTTGCAGAGATTTTTGTGTTCAATAATAAGGCTTGGATGCAGAATGGCGTGAAAAAGTCCCACAAGGGGTACCTAGCGCTATTTATAGTTGTTGGGAAATCACAAAATTCGAGGCCATTTAATGTTGCAGATGATAGTCGGGCACGTGGTGCTCCTTCGCTGACATAGCCGTTCTGCAGAAAGGAAACGGTGCAGCGTGCACCCTCGTTTTTGGGAAATTGTCATGATGACAATCTGTGAAAAGACATTGGGCACGCTAAACGCCTTACTGAAGTGACGTCTTAGGTACAGGTGGAATGATGGCTTTTTCTTGGGGTTGTGAGTTGGTTGGTAGAAGACGAAAAGCGCACAGGTTAATCTGTGGCTAAGAATGAAATACAGGTGTCGAGTGGAATCTCAAAGAATGCCTTTTTCTTTTTAGCGTCGAAATAAGGCATTCTTGGGGGGAAATTTGTTGGTTCCTAAATTCGACACCCTTGTTTTATTAATATAGACCATTAATCATGAGGGATGGTTTCGACCAGCTGATTCTGTCGAAGTGCTCATCAGAAGGTGGTAAGGGACTTAGAGAATTTCTTCTAAGTAGGAATCTTGTTGCCTTCGACGTCGAAGGAGCTTCTCGACAAAGGTATTCGATGCTCAGAGTGGAACGGTTTGAGATTCGAATGTTTGGAGGGAAAACGGTTCCCAGCAGTTACCAAGTGCAACGTGCCAAGATCAGGAGCGTCGAATGCTGTGAGCATGCCAAGTGGTGTCATCTCGAAGCAGCGTAACTGCCCAACGGTTACTTGAGATGTATTTAGTATAAATACTAGTTGTTCACGTAGTTTTCGCGTGTGTTCACAATTATATACAAGTTACTCATTTAGATTCAAGTACCCAGTGTGAGCGAAATAATTGTTGAGAATGTATGTGTGAAACACCATTTAAATTAATCAAAGTCTTTTATATTCCAGCACTTTATTGCCTTTTCATTTATCCTTCCCTGTCGAAGCCTTTATTTAACGCTTTCTTTTATTCTACCAAGTTTTCCTTCATGCAATTTACATAAAGTGTCTTTACTTTACTAGCACTAACCATCATTAGAACTTAGTCAAACCCCAAAAATCAACCATGTCTTAGGATCAATCTGATCGATCCTGCGAGTCACCAAATAAGTAACCTTTTGGAAGATCAGCGGTTGTTTACCAATTTCCACGGTAAACAAATTGGCACACCTAGTGGGACCTTGTGTTGATTTTGAAGGTTAACCGTATTTATACAGAATATCATCTTTTTCGTGAAGTATTGCATGTTATTGAGAAGTGGTAGAATATACACTAACAATACCAATACTGCCAGAAGAAGAGAAGCGATGGCGAATCCGCCAAACAATAGCGGAATCCCACAAACAAGTGTGGGAACAACGGTTGTCCCAACCGTAAGTGAAGCGATAACCGCTGGTTCAACGCCAGCAGTAACCGTCACACAAACGGGGCCATTACCTCCGTTCACTGGCCCCAGAATGCCTTTGGGAACTCCCCCACCAAGGGGAAACCCAGGAACTAGGCCTTATGTTCCCCCAAGATTTTCGACAGGTGGTCCAAATCGAGAACCACTCTATGGCATGCCAACTTCTGAATTGGCTAGCCTGATGAACACTGCGTCCACTTTTTCAGACCCTTTAGTGAGTGCCTCTTCGCCACTCCAAGGTTCTGGAATTGGTATGGCGAACAGAAATAGGACCCAACTCTTAGGAGGAACGTCCCAAGTAGCGCATGGCCTTACGAATGCCTCGACAGCAGTCTTGAGGCAGCAAATGGACGAAAGCAACCACGATATGGTTCAAATGTTGGCACAAACTTTAAGTACGGTGTTGAACCCTCTAATACAAAATACCACCCAGTCGAATCAGCAGATGACAGCGCAAATGACGCGTCTGGCTGATTTCTTTGGGGTACCCCAACCTATTCGACAGCCCCAAAGGGCGCAAATAATGGGAAACCAAGATATACTTTTAGAGGAAGAAACCACTATTAACCAAGTCCAGCAGCCTGTCGAAGAAAACCTTAGGGCACGATTGGAGCAACCCGGGGTCGAAGAACCTAGGGTCACAGCCCCGGAGGTGAGGATAGTCAACAGAAACCAGAATGCTGACGAAGTAGTTCAGCACATCCAATACCAGAATATGGGTTTGGAAAATAACCTGGCAGCCATGATCGAAAGAATCATGACGCAAAATGGGATGAATATGGGCTTTCGTAGGCCCAACTTTACATCCCCACTGTCAGAATATGTGTTACAAACAGACTTACCTCCTAGATGTAAAGTCCCTAAGTTCACTAAATTTTCAAGGGACACGACAGAATCCACTGTCGAACACGTGGCGAGATACTTGATTGAAGCAGGAGATATTTCAAACAACGAAAACCTGAGGATTAAGTATTTCCCAAGTTCCTTAACAAAGAACGCGTTTACTTGGTTCACAACTCTCCCCCCCAATTCGATCCACCATTGGACCCAGTTGGAGAGATTGTTCCATGAGCAATTCTACATGGGACAAACCAAGATAAGCCTGAAAGAATTGGCCAGTGTAAAGAGACGTTTCACTGAACCTATAGACGAATATCTAAATAGGTTTAGGTTGCTCAGAGCAAGATGCTTTACGCAAGTGCCAGAACATGAGTTAGTCGAAATAGCCGCAGGGGGCTTAGATTATTCCATTAGGAAGAAATTAGACACTCAATACCTGAGAGACATGGCCCAATTGGCCGATAGAGTTCGACAGGTAGAACGCCTTAAAGCTGAAAAAGCCAAGGCGACAAAAACTCATAAAAGAGAAAGGATAGCATATGTCGAAATGGACGATGAAGATCCATAAACCTTCGACGAAACTATAACCATCGAAGAAAGCGAGGTAGATTTAGCGGAACTAAAACAAGGGCCACCATACTCTTGCAAACTGCTAGTCCCCTCAAGTGGAAAAAATCCCACTGGTCCGGAAAGGGCCAACGATAGGTTCCCCAAAAAGACTTACAGTTTTGATATTACAAAATGTGATGAAATTTTTGACTTACTTGTAAAAGATGGCCAAATGATAGTACCCCCAGGGGTGAAAGTACCTCCTCTTGATCAAAGAAAGAAAAGAGGCTTTTGTAAATATCATAATTTTCTGGGCCATAAAACATCTCAATGTTTTCTTTTCAGGAATCTCGTGCAAGATGCTATCGAAGAGGGGATGCTGAAATTTGCTGATAAGACCCCCAAGACTGTGGACTCTAACCCTTTGCAGGCTGAAGCCCATTATGTTGAACCTTCAGAAGTGAATGTGATCGAGGCATCCAAAAGCCAGGCGAAGAGGCCAGGAATAACTATGGTCGAAGTCACCAAGGATCATGTCAACATGCCAATCTTTGGCAGTTTTTCTGGGAGTCTTTCTAGAAAAACAATTGAAGCAGTCCAAAAAGCTGTTGAAAGCCCAAAATCTGGAGCAAAACCCAGTTCCTACTTGGTTGCAATCCAAGGCCAGACAGAGCACCTGGAGGCTCAGATGAAGCAGTTGACTCTTGCCACCAAAGACACTATGAATGTCAACATGGTCGAAATCTCTGAACCAAAAGCATCAGAGGAGGCCACTAGGCAAGAACAGGCCAACAAAACAGCTTTCCCTCGGGAAAATGAAAATCTGGCAGATTTCCTGCAAAGATGCCAGAAGAAGAAGTCAGAAGTGATGCTGTGTCCTCGATGCAGCTCGATTTTTGACAAAAAAGCTGCTGAACATATCCAAGGTGTAAGGGCAACAAACAGAAGAAGGGAAAGTGTTGATATTCGACATGACCCCAGAAGAACCTACCAAAAGGGTTCAAATCAAGAGAAGAGGCCACTGACTTTCAGGCCTCCAACCAATGTGCCAGTTGATACGTGGTATAAAACATCAGGTCGAAAGAGGCCTAGCGAGGAAAGGTGGCACTCCTTCGAAGTGCCAAGAGGTTCATCTCTAACACATAAGAAAGAATCTCAGGTTGTCACCCCCAAAGTTACCCAGGTATCAAGTAACTACAAGGGAAAGAATCCCATGTCTCGATCCCAGTGGAGAAGATACCAGAGGCGAAGAAAGGCTGAGAGGGAAGCTACCAACGAACTAAAGCCAAAATCAAGTTCAAATGTCCCTCAGAGAAAGCAGAGGAAGCCTCTGGAAAGACGACCAGTGACCAATAGGCTAGTCTGGCCTAACCAGGGTGAAGTTGATAACGAAGATGGCTCTGAGTCTGATGACACCCTAGATATCATGGTGAACATAGTCTCAGTTTTGCCAAGAGAGTTCAACCTCCAGGTGGAGGTCGAAGCAAGCGATTGGGAAGTCGAACAAGAAATGGCCAAGCATAGGCCAGTATGCTACTTCGTCGTGGATAATGGCGCTACTGAAGAGCAAAATGGTTTCTTCGAACCTCCTACAGAGGCGATGAAAAATCACCTCAAGCCTTTATTTATAAGGGCTAAACTCGAAGAAACCACAGTAAATAAGATCTTGGTGGACTGTGGGGCAACCATCAACATCATCCCTCACTTCATGCTGAGAAAAATAGGCAAGAGCGATGAAAACATCAAGCCTCACAATATGGTCCTGTCGAATTATGAAGGCGGAATAGGGACCACTATGGGTGTGATCCAACTGGACATCAAGGTGGGATCCATCCTTCGACCAACTATGTTTATGGTCATATTGGCCAAACCAAATTATAATATTTTGTTGGGCCGAGAATGGATACATGGTGTTGGAGCTGTACCATCATCAATGCACCAAAGGTTGATACTATGGCGTCCTGATGGAATGGTCGAAAATATAGAAGCGGATCAAAGCTATTACTTGGGAGAAGTAAATCACCTAGGGATGGCAGACTTCGACAAAAATTTGGCTCACATTGGGCCATGCCCAGCACCTGACTTCGACTTGGCGCCAGCGCCAAATGCTTTTTGTTCCTTATACCTGCACCCTGAGCATGGTTTTCAATGGGACAGAGAAGACTTGTCCCACATTGATTTTAGTGGGCTAACTGACATCCAGCCAACTGGTTGGGGAAGTGAATTCAGTGACAATGACTGAGTCACAATCACTGCAGCGAATTTCGGCTTACGTAGCCGAAACAAGGATGATAACGGATCTCGAAGCCGAAGTAAAATATATGGCCACACAGGCCAATGATCAAGAGTTACCTTCTGCAGGTCCTAGAAAGGATTTCGACCCAGAACCTCCTGATATCATGCCAGAAGGAATGCAGGAACAAAGGCTCGACGCCATCTACGACGATGAGCCTTTGGGATTCGAAAAGGACCCCTTAGCGAACAACATCAAAATGTTAGCGCAGGATCCTTTAGAAGAAATCAACTTGGGCGAAGGGTTAGAGAAAAAGCCAACTTACATTAGCGTAAAAATAGACCCAGAACTCAGGTTAGAAGTGATCCATTTGTTAAAGGAGTTCAAGGACTGCTTTGCATGGGATTACAACGAGATGCCTGGTCTCGACAGAGGATTGGTAGAACTTCAGTTGCCAATCAAACCTGGGAAGAAGCCAGTCAAGAAAAGTCCAAGACGCTTCGCTCCAGAAATACTGTCAAAGATCAAAACGGAAGTCGAAAGACTGCTGAAGTGCAAATTCATACGAGCTACGAGGTATGTCGAATGGATTGCAAACATTGTGCCAGTGATTAAGAAAAATGGTACATTGAGGGTGTGCATAGATTTCAGAGATTTGAATGCTGCTACACCCAAAGATGAATATCCTATGCCTATGGCAGAAATGCTAGTCGATTCTGCCGCTGGCTATGAGTACCTGAGTATGCTCGATGGTTATTCAGGATATAATCAAATATTCATTGCTGAAGAAGATGTGTCGAAAACAGCTTTTCGATGCCCCGGGGCTTTAGGCACTTACGAGTGGGTAGTGATGCCTTTTGGCCTAAAGAACGCTGGGGAAACATATCAGCGAGCGATGAACTCTATCTTCCATGATTTTATTAACACTTTTATGCAAGTATATATTGATGATATTGTTGTAAAATCTGTTTCCAGGAAGAACCATATAGACCACCTTCGACAATCATTTGAAAGAATGAGAGAACATGGTCTGAAAATGAACCCTTTGAAGTGTGCATTCTGTGTAAAAGTTGGAGATTTCTTGGGCTTCGTCGTCCACAAGAAAGGAATCGAAATCAACCAGAACAAGACGAAAGCAATCCTGGAAGCGAAAGCGCCAGCGAACAAAAAGGAACTGCAATCTCTGCTGGGCAAGATAAATTTCTTAAGGAGATTCATATCTAACCTAAGTGGAAAAGCTCAAGCCTTCTCACCCTTACTTCGATTGAATAAGGAAAGATTCAAATGGGGGCAAGAGCAACAAGAAGCTTTCGACAAAATCAAAGGGTATCTCACCAAGCCACCTGTTTTGGTGCCTCCTTACAGCAACAGGAGTATGAGATTGCACATAGCTGCATCCGACAAAACTTTGGGAAGCATGTTAGCCCAAGAAGATGAAAATGGAGTTGAAAGACCCATTTACTATCTTAGTAGAGTTTTGAACGATGCAGAAACTAGATATAGCGAAGTTGAAAAATTATGTCTATGTCTTTATTTCTCTTGTACAAAGCTCAAACAATATATAAAACCAGTTGATGTGTATGTTTCGTCTCATTTTGATGTTTTCAAGTACATGTTGTCGAAACCTATCCTGCACAGCCGAATTGGCAAGTGGGCACTAGCGTTAACTGAGTACTCCTTGACCTTTATGCCTCTTAGGGCAATGAAAGGGCAAGTGGTGGCAGACTTTATAGTCGACCACTCAATTCAGATTGAGAATATAAATTATGTGGAGATAGAGCCTTGGAAATTCTACTTCGATGGTTCCAGCCATAAAGATGGAACAGGAGTAGGGGTCTTGATTATTTCTCCAGAAAAAATTCCAACAACATTCAAGTACAAGATATCAGGTACTTGTTCGAACAATGAGGCTGAGTACGAAGCTCTAATTACTGGCCTTGAGATATTGTTGGAATTGGGGGCAACTCGGGTCGAAATAATGGGAGACTCAGAGTTAGTCATTAAGCAAGTCACAAAAGAATATAAGTGCATAAGAGAAAATCTTATTATGTACTTTGTGATAGCAAATCGTTTATTGAAAAAATTCGAAATGGTCAACATTCGACACATACCCAGATTGGAAAATCAAATAGCCAACGATTTGGCACAAATTGCATCTGGGTACAAAATTTCAAAAACGAGATTACAAAGAGCAATCGAAGTCCGAAAAAAAATAAAAGAAACTAGTCTGTCACCAACAGATTTGAAATTGACAAGACTAGGGTATGCTGATCAAAGGAACTTTGAAATATCGTTCATAGACAATTTGTCAGAGCAAGATTGGAGGAAACCCATTGTAGATTATCTACAAAATCCAGCAGCTTTGACAGAACGAAAAATAAAATATAGGGCGTTGAGTTACGTACTCATGGGTAATGAGTTATTTAAAAAGACGCCTGAAGGGGTACTGCTAAAGTGTCTAAGTGAAACTGAAGCATACATAGCCCTTTCGACTATGCACGTTGGAGCATGTGGGGCTCACCAAGTAGGCCATAAGATGAAATGGTTGTTGTTTCGACAAGGACTATACTGGCCCACCATCTTGAAAGATTGTGTCGAGTTCGCGAAGGAGTGCCAGGAATGTCAAGTCCATACAGGCATCCAGCATGTACCAGCAAGCGAACTTCACTCAATAGTGAAACCTTGGCCCTTTAGAGGATGGGCGTTGGACCTTATTGGAGAGATTCGACCAGCATCATCAAAGAGCCAGAAGTATATATTGGTAGGCATTGATTATTTCACTAAGTGGATCGAAGCTATTCCTTTAGTCAATGTAGACCAAGAAAATGTCATTGAATTTATTCAAAAGAACATTATCTTTAGATTTGGAATCCCTGAAACTATAACGACTGATCAAGGATCAGTTTTTACCGGTCGAAAGATGCAGGAATTCGCTCAAGAAACAGGCTTTAGACTCCTAACATCAACACCTTATTATGCACAGGCAAACGGTCAAGTTGAAGCAGCGAATAAAATAGTGATTGGCCTGATAAAAAAGCACGTAGGGAAGAAGCCAAAAAATTGGCATAAGACGTTAGACCAGATCTTGTAGGCCTGTCGAACGTCCCCAAAAGAAGCCATAGGTACAACACCATATCGGCTAACTTTTGGTCATGACGCAGTGTTGCCAGCGGAAATTTGTCTTCAATCTGCAAGGGTTCAGAGACATCATGATATCCCCTCTGAGGTTTATTGGGATATGATGTTAGACGAACTAGTAGATTTAGACGAAGAAAGACTACGCGCTCTCGACCTACTAAGGATTCAGAAGAAAAGAGTGGAAGACTCTTACAATAAAAAAGTAAAACCTAAGGCATTATCGCCTGGAGATTTGGTTTGGAAGGTAATTCTCCCCATGGATCGAAGGGATCGAAGCATGGGAAAATGGTCAACCAAATGGGAAGGACCGTTCAGAATTGTCCAAACTTTTTCTGGTGGAGCTTATGAAGTCGAAGAGTTAGGTGAAGATAAAAGACTCTTGAGAGTAAGCGGAAAATATTTGAAAAAATATAAACCTATGCTCCAAGAGATCAAAATAAATAGCAAGTAATGACCAAATTAACCATAAACAGCCAAAATGGAAAATTTTATAAGAATTAGCCAAAATGGTTACATTGTCAAATAAATATTACAATACATGGTTAATAAATGGCTGAGTAAATTAGAAGGGGATAGAATCTCTAAGTCGAAGGTACTTGGCCTGCTGCAACTCCAGTCTTTTGTTACACAAGGCAGTCGCCTAGGAAAGTTTGGCAATCTGGTCATCGAAGGCTTGGGCCTTTTCAGCAAACTCTAGGCCTCGTGTAACTTCAGCTTGGCTCTCTGTGTCTGAAACAGTCGAGAGAAGCTCCTCTTTGTGCCTGGTGTTAGCATTTATCTTGGCCTCCAGCTCTTCGATCTACGCCTTTATAGAGGCATTGTCTCGATCTATGGCGTCAATTTCTTCTTGCTTGGATGCCTTCTGCTTCGACAACTCTGCAATTCGAGAAGTCGTTTCAGCTACCTCAGTCCAGGCAGAAGAACTCTTGCCATGTAGCGCTTCGAGCTGGCTCTTGAAGCCCCTCTGACGTTGATAGTCCGCAGAGACTTGGTCAACAATGGAGTATAACTCCAAGATAAAGCTGGAAACCTCTGGAGTCACAACAAGCAAATTGAATGCATTCAAAACAGCTCCCAGACAAGACGGAGCAGTAGGATCCCCCTCCAAAGCCTTCATCAGATCCTTCTTGAAGAACTGAGCCTTGACCTTCATCAAAGCCTCATCAAGAGGAGAAGTCGAAGTGGACTTCCCCGATGCAGTAGAAGCATCATGACTAAGGTCAGATGAACTTCCCCTACTCTCGATGATGGCATTCAGGTAGCCAATGGGATCAGTTTGCTTCAACAGGGCCAAGTCTTCTTTAGACTTGGGCTTTGTCGAGGTAGTAACCCTTACAGCAGCGTTGGCTTGGGGTTGAAGTTGTTGAGTAGCGTTTGCATCGACATGACTCTCTTCGACCTGTAGTTCAGTATTGCCAGCATCAACATGATCCCCTTCGTCATGTTGCTCCTCTGTCAGATCGACCACTTGAGTTTCCTTTGGTTGTTGTTCCTCTGCTTCGGCAATGGCTTCATCGTTCTCCAATTCCTCCTCGTGTTGCCTACTGTGTTCAGCAGAGTCTTGTGTCTCTGAAGTTTTTGGTGCTGAACTTTCGGTGGTCTCCTGAAAATAGAAGAGGAAGAATCTTCTGGTTTAGAAAGATACACAATCGAACGTGAGCATCGACACCTAAGTTAAAAATGGTCAGAGAAACTACCTGTAGAGGAATTTCAGCCCCAGGGCTGGAATTATCACTTTCGACGGGTTTATTGAGCAAAACGTTTAGCTCCTCCTCCGTGGGCTCTTCGATGATCACGGGAGGTGGCCTGGGTCTTCTCCCTGCAACCTTTATTCTGATCATGGGTCGAGACTCAGGAGAAGGAGCATCTTTCTTCACTTTCCTCCGTTTAAGAGGAGCGGGGGGAGATTCGTCCTCGTCGTCACTCCCAGATTCGACCGTTAGTGCAGGTCGTTTCTTGGGTGCAGGTTCCTGAAAACCAATTGGAGTTCGATTTAGAACGCCACATCAAAAATCAGGATGTTAAAACCAGAAGGAAATAATAAATGTTTGGTTACCGGTGCTGAAGGTTTTGTCGAGGGACCTCCTCCCTGATGGCTTTCTGTGGTTTTTGCCGGTGCTGAAGGTTTTGTCGAGGGACCTCCTCCCTGATGGCCTTCTGTGGTTTTCTTTGCTGCAGGCTTTCGAACAACTGAGAGAAGATGCGTTCAAAAGTTATAATTAACAAGTTACAAGTCGAAATGGAAAGACAAATATAATTCGGAGAGTGAACGTACATTTCTTTATTTTGTCAAGGACTAGAACGAAGGACTTCTGGAGTTCGTCCACAAAATCTTTTTCGTCGAAGAACTCTTCAGCATAATAACTCTTCCACCAGTCTTTGAAAGATGGTGAACAGAGGAAGTTAAGTTGATAGTCGAACAGTGAAAGTACTGTTCGACCAGCGTACCTGCCAATATGCTTGGTGGCAACATCCTCAGTATAATCATTGCAAAAATATAACATTGATTTCTCCCTAGGAAAAATGGGAGAAGGAAGTGATTGGATGATACCAAACTGTCGAGAGACCAAGTTTGGCTGATAAGCGATCAAGCTCAGGTGATTCTTGGAACTCTTAAAGCGCAGTGGCATTATTCTGGGTGTGAGAAATGCTTCCCACATTATTGTGTGTTCTTCGAGATGAGGGTCACCTGACGACTTGGGATGGGGCCTGGTGAACCATTATGGACCAAACTTTCGACGGGCGAAAGGAGCCATGGTCGAGGTGAATTCTTTTCTTCCTGCAAACATCAAGACGAAGTTTGCAAAAGTCTGTTGGAGTTCCAGCCCATCCTCAGTAGGAGTCAGTAACGCCAGTCTGGTGCCTTCGATACGCCTTTTGGCTATCTCAGGAGCTTGTTCGTTTATTTGAGTTTTCTGAGGTAAGAAAGACTCAAAAGTGGCATTTAGCCATAGTTGAAGTAGCCAGAAGGGTCCTGCAAGCAACAAACTGGCTCTATTTTCGATGACCTTTAACAGAGTCGCTCCACTGCTGATCGACTCATACAGGTTCGCCAGGATTAATTCGGCCAAACAAATGTTTTGACCATGGTGAAGCTGGGTAGCAAGGGTGACCATTTTCTTCGTCACCTGTAGAGACTTCGTGCAGAACACGAAGCGTGACAGCCAAAGGGCTAGAAAGCAATGTGTTCCACGTCCATCACATTAGCTTTCGACCTGTCATGGTAGTGGTTGATGTAGGTGGTGTAAGTGGGTTTGGTAGCTGAAAACCCAATCTGGTCTTCCGACATTTCCTCTGGGTCGAAATAATCCCCAGTTGGTCGAAGACCGGTGATGGCAGCCACGTCAAAGAGAGTGGGTGTTATCATTCCACAAGGCAGGTGGAAAGTGAAGTGAGTATAATCCCAGAAAAGCAAAGAGGCTATCAGCATTTCAGGGGAGTAGTTGAGACCAGTCTTCGACAGCATGACTAGGTCATAAATCCCCAGGTTCTTCCAAATCGAAGCTTGGCTTTTTTCCATCTTCTCTAGCCAAGCGTTGTAGTCTGGTGTAAGGCTAGGGCTAGACCTAAAAGCCCTAACACCTCTATTGAAGAAACGAAGATCTATCTTTTCCTTAGCAGGATCTTCGTTGTCATCTGCAGCCTTTTTGGAAAACCCAACAGGTTTGAGTGCCTCAAGCACCGGGAAGAAGTTCTTGATCTTCGTGGATTCATCAATGCATGTGGATAACGGGCCAGACATGGCGAAAATCTGGTTGGAGTATCCAACCGGAATCAGTAGTTGAGAAGAATAAACTTCACGCTCAGCAGTTCCCAGGGGTTCAGGAACCCTTCGCATGCCTTTAGAGTTAACTGTTGGAACAGTTGAGAAGATTTTTGGTTGGGCAGTTCTAGAAGGAATGTTAGAACTGGGAGCATTAGAAGAACCTGAAGCCATTTTTGGGTTAAGATGAAGGTGAGTGAAGAACAAAGTGTTTGCAGGTGTTTGCAGAGATTTTTGTGTTCAATAATAAGGCTTGGATGCAGAATGGCGTGAAAAAGTCCCACAAGGGGTACCTAGCGCTATTTATAGTGGTTGGGAAATCAAAAAATTCGAGGCCATTTAATGTTGCAGATGATAGTGGGGCACGTGGCGCTCCTTCGCTGACATAGCCGTTATGCAGAAAGGAAACGGTGCAGCGTGCACCCTCGTTTTTGGGAAATTGTCATGATGACAATCTGTGAAAAGACATTGGGCACGCTAAACGCCTTACTGAAGTGACGTCTTAGGTACAGGTGGAATGATGGCTTTTTCTTGGGGTTGTCAGTTGGTTGGTAGAAGACGAAAAGCGCACAGGTTAATCTGTGGCTAAGAATGAAAGACAGGTGTCGAGTGGAATATTAAAGAATGCCTTTTTCTTTTCAGCATCGAAATAAGGCATTCTTGGGGGGAAATTTGTTGGTTCCTAAATTCGACACCCTTGTTTTATTAATATAGACCATTAATCATGAGGGATGGTTTCGACCAGCTGATTCTGTCGAAGTGCTCATCAGAAGGTGGTAAGGGACTTAGAGAATTTCTTCTAAGTAGGAATCTTGTTGCCTTCGACGTCGAAGGAGCTTCTCGACAAAGGTATTCGATGCTCAGAGTGGAACAGTTTGAGATTCGAATGTTTGGAGGGAAAACGGTTCCCAGCAGTTACCAAGTGCAACGTGCCAAGATCAGGAGCGTCGAATGCTGTGAGCATGCCAAGTGGTGTCATCTCGAAGCAACGTAACTGCCCAACGGTTACTTGAGATGTATTTAGTATAAATACTAGTTGTTCACGTAGTTTTCGCGTGTGTTCACAATTATATACAAGTTACTCATTTAGATTCAAGTACCCAGTGTGAGCGAAAGAATTGTTGAGAATGTATGTGTGAAACACCATTTAAATTAATCAAAGTATTTTATATTCCAGCACTTTATTGCCTTTTCATTTATCCTTCCCTGTCGAAGCCTTTATTTAACGCTTTCTTTTATTCTACCAAGTTTTCCTTCATGCAATTTACATAAAGTGTCTTTACTTTACTAGCACTAACCATCATTAGAACTTAGTCAAACCCCAAAAATCAACCATGTCTTAGGATCAATCTGATCGATCCTGCGAGTCACCAAATAAGTAACCTTTTGGAAGATCAGCGGTTGTTTACCAATTTCCACGGTAAACACTAGGGCAAAGGCAATTGGGAAAATGTTATTGTTGCCATCTTGTGCAACTGCCATCAGTAGTGTGCCTTTGTATTTCCTATACAACCAAGTCCCATCAATTTGTATAATTGGTTTGCATGACGCAAACCTTGTGATGCAAGGTTGAAAAGCCCAAAACACTCGACTGAATATTCCATTTCCATTGAGTTGACTACCATTTGGGGTGTACGCTGGCAGTGTTTCCAGAATGTAAACAGTACATGGAGAATAAGTCCGAAGTGCATTTAGGTAGCGAGGAAGTTCTTGGTATGACTCCTCCCAGTTTCTATATACCTTTTCAATCGCCTTGGTCTTTGATAACCACGCTGTTGTACCCCAAAATTTGCCCTCCCATATTCTTCAAGATTTGCCAAGAGCATGCTTCAAAATCTCCCAAGGGTTGCACAGTCCAATGGCCTCCTAACAGTCAAAATTAGGGTTTTGGTTCTGGCAAAGAAATTGAAGTTTCCAAGGGTCCAAACAAGTCCCACATGCCTATAAACATTGTCAAGCATCCTCATACCAAGTTTCAAGACTCACAGCTCAAGATTGCATAGTCAAAAACCCTAATTGCTCAATAGTCAACTGCAGGGGCAAAATGGTCATTTGACAGTCAAAAGTCAAAATTTTTGGTCAACATCTTATTTTTAAGCCACAAACATCATTTGATCAATTCTTGATCATGATTCTCAAGGCATGGCTCAAAAAGTCTCAAGATGCAAAAGTTTCTATTTTTGGACAGTTGAAAAAGTCAACTGCAAATTGACCAGGGCATAACTTCCACATGGTTTATCAGAAAAATTCCATCCAAATCTCATTTTGAAGATAATGACATTTCCTACAATTCATCTTCACACTTCAAGTCCAAGAAATGCTCTCATAAAAAGTTATCAATCTCAACATTATAGGTCATTTTCAAAAGTCAACAAAAAGGCACTTTAAGTCAAAGACCATAACTTGAGATTTGTAAATCAAAATGACATGGGACCAAAGACATTGGTTAGAGGACTTCAAGACCTTTCCAAAATGTCAAAGAACATGATCAAAGCTTAAAAATTGAGCAAGATATGCCTTATGGAAGTTGGGAAATGTTTGGGAATTTTGAAAAGTTAACTTTGCTTCAAATGCCTCAAAATTGCTAATGGGCCACAATTTCTTCCAAGAATCATCACCCAAAAGCTATGCACGACCCATTGACATCCAAGGGAGTTATTTCATTATTTTTTATTAATTATTTGAATTTTTATTATTATTAATTCACTTAATTAAAATTAAATATGATAAAAATATCAAATGCCACCTTTCAAATCTTTTTATGCAGCATATGCACTCTTTATTTACTCAAGATTTCGTGTACATCCAAAAGGGAAAGAATCTCCCATGATTGGCAATGGTTTGATGACAAAAAGATTTAAAAAGATGCTTGAAAATAAAATATTGGAAAGCATTAAAACATGGATTTTGGGCCAGTTTTTCTAACCTAATTCATTCACCTATATGTGCATATTGCAAACCTAATGCTAAGGAGAAGAAAGCTGCGCTCAAGGATAAAAACCAAACTTGCATTTTTTGACAAAAAACTCAAAACTGAAAACATAGTTGCAGTGTTTTTCAAGGCCAAAAAAGTATCCCAAAAGATTGCTGGAACCTTCCTGAACGTGACTCAATACGTTTCCAGTCTCCATACATCCAGAAGTGGTAGAATGGCTTTGCCCTGTTCATGATATTCTTCATATTCGTATTTTGATTTGCACGCATTTTCCATACATTTTAATGCTTGATTTATACTAACTTGATCATTCTAAAGCTAATGGTACCATCCAATTGAATTATAGACACTTGTATGCAAAGTTACCATGGACGCAGGTTAGGGTTTCAGAAGCTTCCATTTGGGGCTTTGCGTATGTGGAAAAATTAGGCCATGAAACCTACACCATTGAAACCAGGATGCCCAGACGATTCGTTCTCATACCTCGCGCCCTTTTTCTTTTTCACTATGCTCTATTCGCTATTTTTGTAGGTACCATTTAGTGGGGGTTTAAAACCCCCGCTATCTAATCTTATTTTTTCAGGCAAAACAAATAAAAATTGAAGAAGATGATGCGTGGAGGAACGTGAGTGGTGCGTTCAAATCATTGGCGCGTTTTTCGTTGGTTCCAGAATAATTGCACGTTTTGCATATATTGATCAGTGTCCATTAACTTAACAAACAAACGCACTAGCTCACTTGGTTAGCACGCTGGCATGCAGGTATTGGGACCTGGGTTCGATTCCCAGGTCCCCCATATTTCTCCATATTTTTTATGTTTACATGTTCAGGTGATTATCACACTCAAGGGAGTACCATATGCCTTCACCATCTGGCTTGCCACGCGCCCAGAGGCTCCATCCAATGGCCAGGACGTGCAGATCACCATGGACGCTAGTCAATCATTCTACACGTGACCACTGAAAAGTCAAAAAGGCCTCATTCAATGGGCCTAATTGCTGCAAATTAACCTCCAAAACTGGGTCAACCACCCCCCATGTTTGCATTTTCTTTCTCTCTTTTTATTCTTTTCTTTTATTTATTTTAATCATGTTAATTGTTTTATTTAATTCCATAAAATTAATTTTCATAAAACACAAAAAACCAGAAATCATTAAAAATAAAAATATGTTTTTATTTAATTTTTAATTCATCAATAGTCTTGTAAATAAATTTAATAACCAATTTAGTTTTAATTTAGGGTTTTAACTTTAATTTTTTCTAAATAACTAAAATAGGTAGAAATTAGGTTTTAGATTTTTTATTCTTTTTCTCAACAATTAAATTTTTCTTCTTATTATTATTAACCATTAATTAATTTGGTAAATAAACTTGTAATTAATTAATTAGGATTAAATTAGGTTAAACTTAAACATTTCTTTTATAATTAAAAACAAATTTAGAATTAGGGTTTCATTTAACTTTTAATTTCAATTAAATTCTCTTTTTTTTCATAAATACCAAAAATATAAAGAATAAGTTCTTTTTTCTCATTTAATAATTAATCAATTTTCAATTCCAATTTAATTTCTTTAAAGGGTCCAACGCCCTCGCACTTTCAGTTCTAATTTCCTTTCGCGCGTTTATTTTATTTTCTTTGTGAAATTTATGTAATTGCCCCAAGGCCTTGTAATAGTAATTAGGACATTTACTTTCCGCACTTTTATTCAAAATCGGGTTTTGTTAATTTGGCGATGTATGGACCCGCGCCTTGTAATAGCGTAGGACCTTTATTTTTCCGCATTTTAATTCCCGCACCCTTAACTGCTAATAATCACATGAAAGAATGTATGCCCAAATAAAATCAAAGCGTAGATCACCAAATGCATGACAAGACAAATATTATCTGAAAATGACACACAATTCACACACCACTCTTAGGGTACGCCTCACTGTTGCCTTGCCCCTCGAAACGTGGTCGTCGAGTAGAGGACGTTTTAGTAAGTCCTCATGTCCATGAACATGGCATGGGGGTAGCTTCTAAGGTGTCCTATTATTGCTCTGGTGACCACATTGTCCCTACAAACGAATTGACCCGAACACCTCCAACGATGGTGCTACCTACCTCTCAATGGTGGGATGGTACTACCTCAAGGACATTTACACAGACTAATTCCTTAGGGTAGGTAGATGACTCGTAGATACTTGCTCTAATTCAAAACAAATCAAAAACTTCTTTTCACACCGACACTTTGCAAAAAGCTTTCAAAAACAACTTTTCAAACACTCTTGAGGACTGATACAAGAGTCGATCTGAAACTTTCAAAGAAACTTTTTGAAACCCACTCACCTTGAAAAGCAAACAAACATTTTTGAAAACACAAATGAGCAAGTATCTAAGAGCCCGTGGATAACCACGGATAGAAAGGGTGCTAACACCTTCCCTTTCTATAAATCTACCTCCCGAACCGAGAGCATATCTCATAAGGAATTTTTCTGTGCTTTTGTCCTTTCCTTGTTGGAGAAAATAAAAGACGGTGGCGACTCTTGCTTTCGCGACATTTCGCGAACCAGCGTTAAACAGTCAGTTCCAGATCCACCGATCACACACGCCTTTCGTTAAGATGGAGTATAGTTAAATATCGTAGTGATGTGGGATATTATGGTTTTCACCTTCAATGATGGATCGTTGCTGATGAGGGGTAGGATTTCTTGACATATGAGATCATAATTTAGTTTCCGATGATCCTGTGATTGAGTAGAACTGACACGCGTGTGGGTGGACATAGAACATATGACCCAACAATCACCTATTAATCTGTATGATGTAGTGAGCTTGAATATACAATCTGGGTGGATACACTTGATCTTGTACCTTTCTGGATTTACACGGTCCACCTTAAAATCGACCGAGTTGAGCATGTGAAATTTTTTTATGGCTCGGATACATTCTTCTCTATTACGAAATTTGTCTTTCTCTTTTAAGTTTTCATCCGACTGCATATACGGATTAAAAAATAAATCAAATGGCGGTTCATCTCCATCCATGTTGAAGTTTTTCATGTGCGGAGGTGGTGTGTAGATCTCGTTTGAAGGAATACCAGGTATCCCATCATCTTCGGAATCATCGTTGACCATGTCATCAAACTCCAACTCGTCATCTTCTTCTTCTTCTTCATCAACGACATCTACTTCTTCTTGTTCGGTCTCCAGAGGATCAACCACTTGTGACAGCTGAGGCTCTCGCAGCATAATGTACAACTCAATAGAGTCGTACCCAGAATACTCATGACTGGAAAACATATTCTGAAGGTCCTCGTCAACTTGAACCTCAACCTTATAAAATATTATTTGGTTGTTACCAAAAAAAACCAGATTCTGATAAAAGATTTGTGTCACGGGACCTCGTCCAAGTTTGGCATCCAATTGTTTTTTGAAATAAAAGAAATTGGCTTTCCTGTTTAAACAAAATCGGATGTTCTCAGTGTCTCTAAACAAAAACCCAGAGGTGGGACAAATGTATGTCTCGCCGTTCAAATGTGCACTGATCACATATTGGGATGCATAGGCCATTGTGTCTGATTATTTGAAGGTTTGAAGTATTTGAGTTAATTGCTTGAATTTTTGAATGTTCTAGTGTTTGAGTGATTAAGTGTAGGAGTGTTTTGATAAATGTAAGATTAAATAGGTTGTACTAAATTTGAATTAAACAACAGTAAGCAACCTCTAATTTTCCTCCCTTCACGTCCAATCGTGTTACATTCATGCAGAGATGCCTTCCCCAAGGCTGTCACCTAGCCTGCACCTACACTACAACCCATTCCACCTCTTATTCCCCAACAGGGATGGCGACACTTTTCATTTTTGTACTCATTCTCCAAGTCCAATCGCGTCTCCCTTCACGTCCAATCGTGTTACATGCATGCAGAGTTGCTTTCCTCAAAGCTGTCACCTAGCCTGCACCTACACTGTAACCCATGCCACCTCTTATTCTCCAACAGGGATGGCGACACCTTTCATTTTTGTACTCATTCGCCAAGTCCAATGGCGCCTCCCTTCACGTCCAATCGTGTTACATGCATGCAGAGATGCCTTCCCCAAGGTTGTCACCTAGCCTGCACCTACACTGCAACCCATGCCACCTCTTATTCGCCAACAGGGATGGCGACACCTTTCATTTTGTACTCATTCGCCAAGTCCAATGGCGCCTCCCTTCACGTCCAATCGTGTTACATGCATGCAAAGATGACTTTCCAACGCTGCCACGAAGCCTGCACATACACTGCAAGAGTGACACTTATCGTACATGCATGCACCCACCAACCACCTCACTTACTCTGTGATAAAAATTTTCCTATAAATAAAGAGCCTCACATACTTCTATTGCATCCACAATCGTCTCACTCTCTGCTACAAACTCTTTCATAATCTCATACAATTTCAAACTCTTTCATAATCTCAAACAATTTCAACAATTACTCTTCTCACAATGGGCGATTCTCACAGAGGCACAAGGGATAACATTGCAGCGTTTGTAATTTTCTTGTATAGTTATACATTTTAAATACTTCTATTAATACTTTATTCATCTTACCGACTCTTACACTTTTTACATTCTTAACTTAGGATACTAAAAGATTCATAATCCGGTCACATAACTACCTTGCTCCCGACCCGTTGATCGTACCCTATCTCGAATATGCAGGTTTCGGAAACGTTATAAAGATCTCCAACTGCACGATTGATTCAAAGTTCATACTTGCAATGTTGGAAAGGTGGAGACCAGAGACCCATACATTTCATCTACCAATAGGTGAATGTACCATCACACTAGAGGACGTGTACATGTTATTGGATCTCCCTGTCGAGAGTAAGACGGTTAACGGGTCGGTTAAACAACTCAATTCTCTGTGTGAAGAATCGTTGGGCAGGGATATGGTTGAAGGCGGTGGTGCAAGAGGTCAGGGTATAATACTTACTGAGCTAAAAAATTATTATGCAACTCTAGAATTGAACGAAAATTCCTCCGAGCTAGCTAAGGTAATAAAAGCTAGAAATTATATAATGATACTATTTGGAACCTTTTTATTTCCCGAAAGTACGGGAAATAGTGTAAATTTTATGTATTTAAATTTACTTAGAGACTTCGAAAAAACTAGAAAGTATAGTTGAGGTTCTGCTGTTTTAGCCCATCTATACAATTCCTTGTGTAAAAATGCAATCAAGGAACATATATATTTTATGGTTGCGCTTTTTTACTTTAAGCCTGGGGTTGGTGGAGAATGTAGTCCCTAAACCCCGTCAACAACAACGCATTCGTTTTCCCATACGCAACAAAGTAAGTCATCAACTTATATCATTTATTACTATTTATCTCTTCACCAAATATATGATAAAAATAAAATATTTTTCAAATCCTTTAGGTACTGCGTAAGGGGTATGGATTACAGCAAGAATCCAAGATTCAATGTCGCTTTATACCTCAATCTATTGGATCACCTTGGCCCGGATGATGTACGTCATACCTTTCAACTTTTCTACTTTTAAATTATTTATTTATTACATTTTCATTAAGCTGATTTAATTTTATCCGCAGTTTGTCTAGAGACCATACTTGGGTTTGGACCATGAACCAAACTCTGAGGATGCAGCAATTTGGAGCGCAAAGACTGCAATCATACGGTTCAATGTTGTGGAGATACACCACAACGACCGTGTCAAGATGCAGTTTGGAATGCATCAAGAGATACCATGCGATCCAACTTATTTGTCTTCGTGGCATCTCAAAAGGGTCGACGCCCAATGGGGTCTTACCAACTGGAAAGATTTTGCTCCAGAATGGTGTAAGATGTGGCAGAGGCGTCACAACATGTCTTGCAATTACCAGTTTTCCTCAACCATGGCAATATGCGACACACAAATTAGTATTTAGCTTGGTACAGATCGGTTAGTACCCCAGAAATACACGTGTCTCATCCAAGGTATTTGGTTGACCCACGAACACAATGGGCACAACCCTCATTTCCCTAACAACAAACCCAACACACATCAACCTCCCACCAACCCCTCCGACGAAACAGAACCACAAACACCCAACCATAATCACCACCACAATACGATTAAACCCACAGGCCCCACAACCAACCAAAATCACCACCTCAGTACCAATACCCCCATATTCCTCACACCCAACCACAATTTCAATCACAATACCAATACATCCGTATACCCCACACACAATTCCAGTCTTCTACATATCCCAATATGGGCCCCTCAACATCTAACCTTAGGTCTGATCTGAGATTGTCCAAAGATTATGAACCAACCGACCCAACTTACCATCAACAACAACATCACCAAAGCACCCAACATTCCCAATACCAAACACCCCAAGATCCATTTCCTTTCTACCCCCGTACTCAGACGACCAATGCTACAGACCAACCATGGAATCCCACCCACCACCAACACGACCAAACTTTGAGGGTATGGGCAACCGACTGTACCAAAGCGGATCTTCTAGATATGGAGAGCTGGCCGATTTCATGGATCCTAAACACATTGACTTTGTTGGGCCATGCCACAACAGGAAACGCGAAGAAATCCCGCACGGGAAAGGCGGGGACAAGGATGCAGAATCGGGGGTCATTACCGGGTTCCGGGGGACCATTGATTAATCTATATTTTTTTATGTAATCGTTATGTGTGTAATCATATTGTGTAAATAAAAAGTCAATTTTCTTGATCATATATCGTTTATGTAATGTACCGCATTTAAAATAAAAAACACGAAAAATTGCCAACCTTTTGCACTAAGGTGCCATCTCACTTGGCTTAGGACAAGCCTTTTACACATAGGCGCCAAGTGAGATGGCGCCTCCCCTTTAAAACTCAGTGCATGCGCCAACTGGATTGGCTCCTCTCTTATGGGGTTTTCTGAAGCATGGTTATTTGCGTAATTTTCTTCGAAATATAGTTATTTGCGGAAAAAAATTTTAATACCTAATTATTCCAAAAAAAAACTCTCAAATCGATATCATAATAGAAATGCGTAATAAACTGCATCGGGCAAAAGAATATTAACCTCCCAAATTCATAAGTTTAAACTAAATCAAGTTAGACAGAGTAATACATAAAACTAACTAAACCCACTAATTCTAAATCTGAATAGAACAAATAAAATAGTTTCGAATAAGTAGATTCACAAATCAATTAAATCAATTAAATCAATTAAATCAATTAACAGTATTAAACTATGGCAATTTATAAATTACAGTCTACCATCTGAATCCATGCATCATAGAAAAGTAGGGTTCGTGAAAAAAATAGAGAATGAAAAAAGAGAAAATCACAAATTACTTTCTTGAATGGGTTCGTCCAACTCTTCCACAGGGATATGAATGGGTTCTTCCAACTCTTTTGCATTACTCTGGCTCCCTTTGATATGACTTTGGAACCTAAGATAAAGGATGCAAAAATTAGTAAACAAAATTAGAGAGAAGTAAAATAATAAAAGTTGAGAAGCAATTAAAAAATAAAACAATTAATCAAGAAAATCACAAAATCACAGTTGAAACATCCCTTATGGTTCAATAGATTTCATTTGATAGAATAAAAGAGAAAGAGTTGAAGACTAAAGCTGGAAATAAAACACAACCATGAGCTGCAACCGTGAAAATCCAGAAATCTGAAGAAAGTACCACTGCATTTTAAGACCCATCAACATCAATATCAATTGGTTGTGGATATTATTCACTTTTCAAAGTATCAAAACCAATTAATTATTAATCAAAACACAATAGTCAAGAAACATGAAGAAAGTTTAAATCAACAAAATAGTGAATATTTATACCAAGTAATTTTGTAAGTTAGCCTAGCATCCTAAAATTGGTTAAATTCTACTAATTTTTTTGTCTGTATAACAACTTTCTAATCATCCAAATCAAAATATTCAGCAACTCTATGTGTTTCCATAAACAATAAAAATTAATAACCTTTATAACAGCCAAGAATACTAATGAAATCGAAATAAAAACGAACCAGAACTTAGTCAGAAGATGTAACAAATGAACACAGAGAAAGCAAGGTGAAAGCAGTAAACATCGTTGTTGTTTCTTTGTTCTTGATTCTATCTAGGATTGTTAGAGGTGTTAGTTGGTTAATTCTTGTTAGTTGTTATTTGGGCTTTAGTTTGTATTTAAGCTTGGGCTTGTTGCCTATATAAAGGATCATTACTTTGTAATTTAAATATACTGCAATAACAAATAACAGATTCAGTTTTAAAGAGTTAGTTACACTAACTAACTCAACAATCTCTCTCTCTCTTCTTCTTCTTCTTCTTCTTCTTCTTCTTCTTCTTGTTTTCACTACATTCATCTTTCTTGAATCTTTTGTTCCAACAAATTAGCATTAAGAACTTGTTTGTGGTTCAGAGAGAATCTAATGGCAAATGGATCAACAACCTCAACACAATTTTCAGCAAATCTTCTAGTTTTCAAAGGTGAAAACTATCAAAGATGGATGGCACAAATGAAGGTTATTTTCAGATTTTAAGATGTTGTAGAAATCGTGAATGATGGAATGTCACAACTGGAGGAAGATGCTACGGAAGCCCAGAAAGTTGCACACAAAGATCAGAGGAAGAAAGATGGCAAGGCGCTGTTCTTGATTCACCAGTGTGTGGATTGTGATGTGTTTGAGAAGATAATCAAAGAAGAAACAACAAAAGAAGCTTGGGAAAAGCTGAAGTCTTTGTATGATGGAGATGAGAAACTGAAGAAAGTAAAGTTGCAGACTCTGAGAAAGTAGTATGAGATGCTGCAGATGAAAGAGGATGAATCCATTTCAGCATATTTCTCAAGAGTGGTGATGTTGACAAGATGAAGGCTTGTGGTGAAGCATTAATGGATCTGCAGAAGATAGAAAAGGTATTAAGATCTCTAATTGCAGATTTTAATTACTTTGTTGTAACAATCGAAGAGGCCAAGAATTTATCTGAGATGAAGTTGGAAGAACTTCAAGTTTTTTTGGAGGCTCGTGAAATGAGGCTGCAACAAAGAAACTCAGAAAGGGAGAAGACAGCTGAACAAACATCGTAATCAAGATTCAACAAGAAAGCTGGAAAAGAGAAATCGAAGCAGCGTAAGAATTTTGCTGGTGATGAGAAGTCAAGCAAGAATGTTGATTCGAAAGGAGTGAGCAACAAGTATTCTTGGAATAAAGTTGACACGAAAGGGGTGCAATGCTACAATTTTCAAGGTTTTGGCCACTATGCTAGAGATTGTCAAAGCAAGAAAGCTGCAAGGTCGAAAGATTGTGATGAAGCTCAATATGCAAGAGCTGGAAGTAGTGATTCTGATGATGTGTTGTTGCTGGTGAACACTCAATCGAACACTAAGAAAAACAACATGTGGTATCTGGATTCAGGATGTAGTAACCACATGAATGACAATAGAAACTGGTTCACCAAGTTAGATGAGTCAGTCAAAAAGGTGATAAAGTTTGCAGATGGCAGGCATATCAAATCAGGTGGTAGAGGAGACATTTCGATTATCAGGAAGGATGGTCGAAAGGCTACTATCACTGAAGTTCTGTATGTACCTTTGATGACAAGTAACTTGATAAGTATAGGTAAATTACTTGCAAAAGGCTTCAATATGAAGTTGGAGAATAATTAGATGAAGGTATATAGGGCCGATGAGAGGCTAATCATGAAAGCACCATTAGCGGAGAACAAAACCTTCAAAGTAGAACTCAACACATCAGATGAAAAATGTATGGCTTAAAATGTAGAAGAAGACAAGAATTGGCTATGGAATCACAGGTATGGACATCTAAACTTCAAAAGTTTATGTATGCTCAATCAGAAGAAAATGGTGCTTGGGTTGCCGTATGTGAAGGAACCAAAGCAGATATGTGAAGAATGCTGCAAAGCTAAGTAGGAAAGGAAGGTATTCAAACGTGATTTGCCTATAAGGTCAAGGCAAAAACTGGAGCTGGTTCACTTAGATGTGTGTGGACCTTTCGAAGTAAAATCCAATGGAGGTAACAGGTATTTCCTTACTTTCATTGATGAATTCACCAGACATATGTGGATTTACCTCATTGAAAGGAAGAGTGAGGTATTCACACAGTTCAAGAAGTTCAAGTTGCATGCTGAGAAACAAAGTGGTTGCAAATTGAAAAAGTTAAGAACTGATGGTGGTGGTGAATATACTTCAGCAGAATTTGCCAGATTTTGCAATGAGGAAGGTATAGAGCATGAGATTGTTGCACCCTATACGCCTCATTATAATGGCATTGCTGAGAGAAATAATAGAAGTGTACTGAACATGACCAAATGTATGTTGAAAGATAAGAATATGCCTAAGAGTTTTTAGGCTGAAGCAGCTTCGACAACAGTATACATTCTAAACAAATGCCCAACAAAGAAGATGGTCGAAAAAACACCACATGAGGCTTGGAAAGGGTCGAAGCCAAATGTAAGTCATCTTAGAATTTTTGGACCAATGTGTTTCAGGCATGTACCTGAACAATTGAGAAAGAAGCTGGATGATCGAAGTGAAGTCATTGTGCTAATACGTTATCATTTGACTGGTGCATACAAGTTGTATTCACCAATCGAAGATAAATTAGTGATCAGTAGAGATGTTCTTGTAGAAGAAAGCAAAGGATGGGATTAAAATCAAAGTGCAATTCGACAAGAATCAGACACAGTCACAACTGTGTTCGAAGAAGATGAAGCTTCGACAAGTCAAAATGAACAAGGTGATACTTCGATTGGTCGAAATGAAGAATCACTTGTGTAGAATGAAAGAAGATCCACAAGAACAAGAACTGAGTCAACTAGGCTGACTGGATATGAGAGGTTTCCAGATCAAGCAATAGATGTTGATGGTGACTTAATCGACGAAGCCGTGATGATGGCTGAAGAAGAACCAATTGACTTGGGTGAAGCCTTGAACAATTTGAATTGGTGTGAATCCATGAAAGAAGAACTTAGAGCCATTGAGAAGAATAAAACTTAGGAACTTGTTCAAAGAACCAACAAGAAACCAATTAATGTGAAATGGATCTACAAGGTGAAACGAAGGCCAGATGGTGAGATTGCAAAGTACAAGGCAAGACTGGTGGCCAGAGGTTTTCTACAACAACCAGGTATTGGCTTCGATGAAGTGTATGCGCCTGTTACTAGGATCGAAACAATTAGGATTGTTGTTTCGATAGTTGCATATAGAGGATGGAAAATGCACCAACTTGATGTGAAGTCAACATTCTTGAATGGGCCCCTAGAAGAAGAAGTCTATGTCACTCAACCACCAGGCTTCGACGTCAAAGGGCAGGAGTCGAAGTTTTACAGATTGAGGAAGGCTCTCTATGGCTTGAAGCAAGCTCCCAGAGCTTGGAATAAAAGGATTGCTAGCTTCCTAATCAAAGCAGGGTTCACAAAGTGTGTCTCTGAACATGAAGTGTATGTAAATGATGTCGAAAGTGCCAATCGAATCATTTTATGCCTCTATGTTGATGACTTACTCATTACAAGAGCAGATGAAGCTGAGATAATGAAGGTAAAGTCAAAATTAATGCAGGAATTCGAAATGTCTAATTTAGGGAATCTTTCCTACTTCCTGGGAATGGAATTCAAAGACATCGAAGGAGGAGTTTTCTTGCATCAAACGAAGTATGCTCAAGATATACTGAAGAGGTTCAATATGAGCAACTATAAGGCAGTTGTTACTCCATTAGAGACTGGAGCAAAGCTGAAGAAGGAATCAAATGATGAGTTTGTAAGTTCAACCCTTTACAAACAAATCATTGGATCATTGAGGTATCTTTGCAATACTATACCAGATATCTGCCAAAGTGTGAGATTGTTGAGCAGATTTATGGAGAAGCCTCAGGAATGTCATCTCGTAGCAATAAAGAGGGTGTTGAGATACATCAAGGGAACTGTTGATCATGGTGTGCTGTTTCCAAAAGGATCGAAGAACAGTACAAAGGTCGAAGTGCACGGATACACTGACTCAGATTTCAGTGGAGATCAAGATGAAAAGAAGAGTACTGCAGGGTACATCTTCATGATCGAAGGAGCTCTAATCTCTTGGAGTTCGAGGAAGCAAAGCATTATGGATTTGTCTTCATGTGAAGCAGAATATGTGGTTGCATCATATGCTGTATGCCAAGCAGCATGGATCGAAATGCTACTTGAAGAACTCAGAATAATGGAGTCGGAGATGAAGTTGTTTGTTGATAACAAATCAGCAATAAATCTTGCGAATCACCCAATGTATCATGGTCGAAGTAAGCACATTGAATGCATGTATCATTTTCTGAGAGACCAAGTAAACAAAGGGAAGCTTGAAATAGAACATTGCAAGACGGAAGTGCAACTAGCTGACATATTCACCAAACCTCTGAAGAAAGTGAGATTCGAAGAGTTGAAGAAAGACATTGGGATGAGAAGTCTTGATAACATGAATTAAGGGGGTATGTTAGTTGTTTAATTCTTATTAGTTGCTCTTTGGGTTTTAGTTTGTATTTGGGACTGGGCTTGTTGCCTATATAAAGGGTCATTACTTTGTAATTCAAATATACTGCAATAACAAATAACAGATTTAGTTTTAAAGAGTTAGTTACACTAACTAACTCAACAATCTCTCTCTTCTTCTTCTTCTTCTTCTTCTTCTTCTTCTTCTTCTTCTTCTTCTTCTTCTTCTTCTTGGTTTTCACTACATTCATCTTTCTTGAATCCTTTGTTCCAACAAGAGAGAGTGAAAAATGTTACCGAGTGTGAATGCGTCAGAGGAAGTGAGAAATAAAAAAGAAATTATAAAGTCGTGAAATTAATTAATTTTTGACTGAATAAGAATTCAAAAAGTCTGTTTCCTTTTTCAAATGTCTTATTTTCTTCATTTGAATAAATACATTGGAATTAGAATATGATTTGAAGAAATTGTTTATGTCAGATGTAATTAATAGGTAAGTAATAATTAGAGGTGTGTAATTATATTTAAAGATATGAAATAAGGTCTCTAAATTAATTTAGTTAGGATAATTATGTAGTTATGTTGATAGTTTATTTTATTATATTAAAAGTAGATATTTTAACTTTTATGTTGGTAGTTTACTTTATTATATTAATCATTTTAAGGGAGGCTATAACCCCATATAGATTGTTTTAAATGGTCAAAGTTATGGTTTAAAACAAAAACAGCAAATAAAATTCACGACGGTTTGAACAGTCGCATTCAACAATAAAAAATCAAAATTTATGACGATTGTAACCATCACAATATTCAGTGAGAACGACGGTTAGTGTGACGGTTTTGACAATCGTTGCAATCTGATGCAGTATAAAAATAATTCTATACAACAATCTGATGCAGTATAAAAGATAACTAACTCTAATAATATCTATGTAGATTGAATATGCTTGGTGTCGCTCAAAATGGTGGAAACACTTCTTTTTTGTTAAAAAATATTTGGTCTATTTTGTTTTGTGTAGATGAAGTGGTGATTACAACAACAAATATTATTCATACACCATCGAAGTTTTAAATTTGAATTTATGACTAGATGCTTAGCCTAACCATATTAATATTTATCAGTTGAGTTAAATCTTAGAAATGTTCTTTTTTTTTAATCTAAATAATTCTTTTAGTCCTTAAAAGTATCAAAATTTGTTATTTACTATTATTTCTTGTAATAGAATTCTTAGAAACAAAGTTCATACGGCTATACGATTCTATAACTTAATAAAAGTCGCCTAACATTCAATAAAATATAGTTGGTAAAATATTATTTTTGGTTCTGATAGTGTCTAGGTTCTTTTAGTCATTTAACATAAAAAAAATTATTAGTTCTTTAATTCTCAAAATGTTTTATTTTAGTCTCTTTTGTTTAATTAGCGACGGAAAAATTTAGAAATCAGTTGTTAAATATTTCATCACTAATTAATAAAAAAAATTAAAATGAAATGTTTTAAAGAGTTAAAAGATTAATATGAACTTTTTTTAAATTAAAGGACAAAAATGAACGTTAACGATAACATACGGGATCAAATAGGATATTTACCAATATAATTATTGAAATATGTAAATATAACTATTAGAATATGTTCTGGACTGGGCCGGGCTGACCCAAAAGCAACGACAAGGGCCCAATCCAAACAGACTTGTTAGGGGTCACGCCGGCCTAAGGACCACAGCTATGCCCGACGTACTTCACTGGGGCGACACCCTCGACCTCGTACTGTCCAGCTCGACTTCAGCTCGAGCACTCCTCCAACGGCAGACACGGTCCACTACACTCTCAACGAGACCCCGAAAAGACCGCGTCCTTGTCCGCCCGCACTTCACGCAGGACATCCAGGAAGGGGACCACGTGCGGGTCCCCACTACGCACGTAGAACCTGGCAGTTCCTCCATTGGGCCAAACCTGCCCGGCCCAATGAAGGAACTTTGGCCCAGCGCTGGGGGCTATAAATACCCTCTGTTCCCAGAGGGTCAGGTATTCATTCTATCACATATACTCACACTCTGCCTGCTCGTACTCTTACTTACTTCATCATCGGAGTGCCTTGCAGGTACCCCCCACCTCGTTCAAAACTTCAGCTCGGAGCCAGCCGTGACGGTCCAAGTCTGATCAGGTTAGATCAGTGGCGCCGTCTGTGGGAAACTAGCTTCCCCGTCTTGCAAAACTCAAAGACCAAAGCTCAAATTCAACTACCGCTGTCATGGTTGATCAAGCTCGCGATGAGCAGAACGTCTGCGTCGTCGACACTAACAACGGCACCGCGGACAAAAACGGACACCTTGATAACGCCGGCAACCCCGGCCACAACACCATTCCTGCGACAACTGCTCCCGGAACTTCCACCTATCGGGACGGAGCTACTGCATCATCTTCCTCGGTCCCTCCACCACTCGAAGACGACCCGGCGGCCCTCGCACACTACAGAGCTGCCCGGTTCCAAGAAGTCCCCGTCCCCGCCGGGGCGGATGCCACAACTCAAGTGCTGTTCGCAACGATTAATCAAACGAACTACCTCATCTTCGCCCAAGGAGAGAGACTAAGGGCGCTTGAAGACGAGCGAAGACCCCCGAGGAGGCATCGGAGGCCCCATACTCCCCCTCCTCGAGTGACTGAAGCTCAACACCCATCTCCCCCGCAGAGACATTACAGGGAAACCTCCCGAAGCCAATCACCCCGACCAAAGGGGAAACGGCCTCATTTGGAGAGGCAGCCCATCATTCAAGCCGGAGAACCTAGTCGTGACCCGGCGAGACAAGAAAGAAGGCACTCCGGAGACGGACGTGTAAAATTCAACCACCGAGCATCCCGCTCGAGAGAAACTCAGCACGACCTGGACCGTCGTGCCAGACAGTATTACAGGTCCCCATCTCTGTCTCCGGAGAGAAGCGACGAGGACGACCCCCGCGATCCCCTGTCGCAGGCTATTTTGGAAGCACCCATCCCCCCGGGCATGGAGAAGCCCCCACACTTAAAGGAATACGATAGAGTCGCGGACCTGGTCGACCATATAGACGGCTTCGAGGCTATGCTTCATTATCACAATGTCGGGGGCCCCATCAAGTGCCGTCTATTCCCCACGACTCTCAGGAAGGCAGCAATGGACTGGTACAAAGGACTCGCCCCGAGCTCAATCACCTCGTGGCAGAACCTGAAGAACCAGTTCATCAGTTCCTTCACAGCTTCTCGGCGGCATCCGAAGACCGAGGCGGCTCTCGAGGCCATCATCCAAAGACAAGATGAAACCTTGAGGGAGTTCATCAATCGCTTCAACCGGGAAGCCATACAGGTCCCCTGCGCGGACCATATGAAGAGATATCTACTGGAGAGGGGGCTCCTCCCCGGCACGGAATTCAGAAAGGCCGTGGGTATCGAGCCACCTCGGACATTTGACGCCCTCCTCGAAAAATCTCAGGCATACATGGACTACGAGGAGAGGCAAGCGGCCAATAGAGCCCGAGATCCCAGAACTCGCGGGCCCAATAGCAGCTCGCGCCAAGAAGCTCCTCCTCGATGAACCGGGGAGAAAAGGAAAGAAGACAGACCCCGGGAAGCCCGAGAACAAAGAGGACCTTCGGGGCGTTTCACCGAGTACACTCCGCTCACAGATTCCCGCGAGCGTATTCTGGCGAAGTGTGCCAGCACTGATTTCAAGGACGGCGGTGTCAAACGTCCCCGACCTGCTCCCGCCAAGCCCGGAGCAGACAAAAACAAATATTGTCAGTACCATAGGAGCCATGGTCACCTGACTGAGGATTGCGTCCACCTCAAGAACGCCATTGAAACCCTCATCAAGGGAGGGAGGCTCGCGCAGTACCGGCGAAGCGACGCTCCCCGTCGTGACGCCCAAGAAATCAGGGAGCCAGAAGAAGACGCCCGACCATCTGACGAGTCGGTGCCCATCCAGACCGCCTTCTCCGTGACCAGGCCCGAGGACTTCGAAATCCCCGAGCACCTGCAGGAGCCGCTGACAACGCACAGCAGGTGGGAATACTTCCCCTCCGCCATGGTCATCAACGGCGGCGGGTTCAACGACTTGACCATCAATTCAGCCAAGAGGAAGTTGGACGAGCTGGTTGACGCGGCTCCCCCGCAAACTATGACGTTCGAAAGGGTGAAGGGAAGGTCAGAGCCCATCACCTTCTACCTAGAAGAGCTCCCCGGCGGAGCCCCGAACGCGGTCATCCCCTTACTGATAAGGGCAAGAATGGCCAATTTTGATGTACATCGCATCCTGGTCGACGAAGGGAGTTCCGTCGACGTCATGTACAACCAACTGTTCCGAACCCTACAGCTGGACGACTCACATCTCTCGCCGTATGTGGGGTCGGACTTACAAGGTTTCAACGGCTCGACCTCCAAACCTTGGGGATATGTCGAGCTTCTGGTTACGTTCGGCGAAGGGACGACTACAAGACAAGTCAAAGTACGCTTCCTCGTCATCGACTGCCCATCTCTATACAACTGCATCTTGGGGAGACCGACACTGGCAGAGCTAACAGCGGTGCCCTCGACCGTCCACCTGAAGATGAAGTTATACACCAAGAGGGCACGAGTAGCTACTATCCAAGGAGACCTAGCCGCTTCCCGCAGGTGCTTCAACGCCGCTTCCAAGGGACGTGATACTGTCGACATAGGGACCAGGCCCGCCAAGAGGACGCGACAGGAGCCCGACAAAAAAGAATCCCCCGAGGAAGAAGTCCAGAAAGCTCCACCAAAGGTCGATTCTATAGCTCTGGACACTCGCTTCGACCAGGACGAGCCATCCAGCGGCGAGCAAATCCCACTCCGACCAATACCGGACGGGGATTTTGAGCTCGTCCCCCTCGGCACGGATCCGACCAAGGGAGTGAAGATTGGCAAAGACCTCCCCGACTTGGCCAGAAAGCAAATCAAGCCCTACTTGCGCGATAATGCTGATCTGTTCGCCTGGAGCGCCGCGGAGATGCCCGGACTCGACCCTGAGATCGCCTGTCACCACCTCGCCATAGATCCAACTGCTAGGGCCGTAGTACAACGTAGGTGTAGGCAGTCTCCAGAAAAAACGGAGGCTGCTGAAAAAGCTGTAAAAGACCTCCTAGAGGCAAATTTTATTTCTGAAGCCCGGTACTCCACCTGGTTGTCAAACGTTGTACTCGTTAAAAAGAATAATGGAAAATGGAGGATGTGTGTTGACTATACCGATCTCAACCGGGCTTGCCCGAAAGATGCTTTCCCTTTGCCTAACATTGACATGATGGTCGACAACTCGGCCGGCTACAAAACATTGTCGTTCATGGATGCCTACTCGGGCTATAACCAAATTCTGATGGTCGTGAGCGACAAACACTGCACGGCTTTCATGACCAGCTCAGGCAACTATTACTACAATGTAATGCCCTTTGGACTGAAAAATGCCGGAGCAACTTACCGGCGCATGATGAACAAAGTTTTCCACAAATAGATCGGTGACATGCTCGAGGTGTATGTGGACGACATGATCGTCAAATCCCGGGCAGACACCGACCATGCAGCACACCTCAGGGCAGTCTTCGCCCAAGCAAGACAATGCAAAATGAGATTCAACCCCGAGAAGTGTACGTTCGGAGTCAAGGCAGGGAAATTCCTCGGATTCTACCTAACAGAACGAGGAATCGTAGCTAACCCCGACAAATGTCGGGCTTTCTCAGACTTCCCGACGCCAACGTCGAAGAAGTCGATACAAATCATGAACGGTATGCTCACATCATTGTCCCGCTTCGTCGCGAGGTCCGCTCAACACACCCTCCCCTTCTTCAAACTCCTTCGAAAGGAAGCAGCCTTCGAATGGAACGAGGAGTGCGAGCAGGTGCTGCGCCACCTAAAGCAAAGTCTATCTCAGCCACCCGTGCTATCTCGACCAGCCGATGGGGAGCCACTGTTTTTATACTTGGCTGTCTCGAATGAAGCCATCAGCGCGACTCTCGTCCGCGAGACCCCCGACAGACAGAAACCCGTCTACTTCACGAGCAAAGCCCTGCAAGGACCCGAAAGCAGATACCAACAGATAGAAAAGGTGGCCCTAGCCCTCGTCAACGCGGCGAGGAGGCTCAGACACTATTTTCTGGCCCACACGATCATCGTGCGAACCGACCAACCAGTGAGGCAACTCCTGGGTCGGCCTGATATGGCGGGCAGAATGCTGAAATGGTCCTTGGAACTCTCTGAATTCGACATTCAGTATGAGAGTAGGAAAGCCTTGAAAGCGCAGGCCCTGGCCGACTTCGTCGCGGAAATGACCACTCATGACCCACCCCCAGGGAAGGAACACAAGTGGACCATCTTCGTCGACGGAGCATCCAGCTCGTCCGGAAGTGGCGCAGGAATCCTTTTGGAAAATGAAGAGGGTGTAGTGATCGAGCACTCCCTAGCTCTTTCTTTCCCGACGTCAAACAACCAAGCAGAATATGAGGCCCTGCTCGCAGGATTAAGGCTAGTCGAGGACCTGGGAGCCCGCGAGGTACAGATCTACACCGACTCCCAACTCGTCGCCTCCCAAGTCCAGGGGAGTTACCAAGCCAAAAACGACAACCTCGTCGAGTACTTGAACTTAGTCAGAAAATACATGACAAAGTTTGCACGGGTGGAAATTTCACATGTTCCCCGCGAGCAAAACACGAGGGCAGACATATTGTCCAAACTCGCAAGTACGAGAAAGAAAGGCGGGAACAAATCCGTCATCCAAGAATCCCTAGCACGCCCGAGTATCGAAAGATCCTCGACGCCAGTCGAGGTCCACGCCATAGGGGACGCCTCGTCCTGGATGACCCCGGTTTACAATTTCTTGACAAAGGGCGAACTCCCACCGAATCAGTCCGATGCGGCCGTCACAAAGCGGCGAGCATGCTCCTACGTGGTGCTCGAGCACAAACTGTATCGCAGGGGATTCTCCATTCCCCTCCTAAAATGCATCGACGAATCCACAATCCCCAAGGTACTGCGGGAGATACACGAGGGGATCAATGCCCAGCACATGGGCGGTAAGTCCTTGGCGAGGAAAGCCTTACGGGCGGGATATTACTGGCCGACAATGCAGCAGGACGCCAAGGAGCACGTTAAGAAATGCGACAAGTGCCAGAGGCACGGTGACATGCACCTCGCCCCCCCTCACGAGCTGAGCATACTTTCGTCCCCGTGGTCGTTCGCTTGGTGGGGTATGGATATCCTCGGGCCCTTCGTGCAAGGGACTTATCAAAATGAATTCCTCATCGTGGCTGTGGATTACTTCACGAAATGGATCGAGGCCGAGGCTCTCGTGAAGATCACCTCACATAATATCCTCCGCTTCTACAAGAGAAACATCCTCGTCAGATTCGGAATTCCTAGGGCACTGGTGACCGACAACGACACCCAATTCACCGACCACGGGTTCCAAGACTTCGTCACCAGGCTAGGAACAAAATAACACTTCACTTCGGTCGAGCACCTTCAAACAAACGGGCAAGCCGAAGGTGCGAACAGAGTTATCCTCCGGGGACTCAAACGCCGACTCGGCGAAGCTAAGAGGGGATGGGTCGAGGAGCTCCACAGCGTCTTATGGGCATACCGCACTACACCCCACTCAACGACGGGCGAGACCCCGTTCCGACTAACATACGGGACCGAGGCCATCATCCCAGTAGAAATTATGGAACCATCCAGACAGACAGAGAGCCCCCTCGAAGAAGAAATGAACGACGAGGCGCTAAGGGACGAGCTCGACTTGGTCGAGGAAATCCGATCTCGTGCGACCCTGCGCGAAGCCACCCTGAAACAACGAGTGGCTCTGCGCCACAACGACAAGGTCATTAAGCGCGAGTTCAAAATCGGCAGCCTGGTATTACGAAGGAACCAGAAAGACTCCCGCGAAGGGAAGCTGGTCGCGAACTGGGAAGGACCTTATCGCGTCCACGGCACCACTGGTACCGGGGCGTACGACCTCGAACAACTAGATGGAGAGCCACTACCACGACCCTGGAACGCTGCTAAACTAAAGCAGTACTATAGTTGAAAACCACCAACACTGAGGACCCTCGACTGTCGGCTCCCGCGCCCAGTCAACGAGGAGAAACGTCCGACCCCGTAGAGAGGCCAAGGTGCAGGCCCGACCTACGCCCAAATCGCATAACTTGGTTCAAAAAAGAACAAGGATAATGCCCGACGCGGACACCTCTACCGAGCTCCACCGTCGAAGTACCTATAAGGCAGAACACCCAGCTCGCAATGGGAAGTTCACGCCAAGGGCAAATAGTCCCGACCGGGCCATATACCTGGCCAAGCGGCTTCGCTCCGTCTGCCCGACAAATCTTCAAGAATGTCGGGCCATCTAAAAGGGTCAAAAAAGAGTCTCTCCCCTCGAGTTCACCACTTAGGCGACTCTGGCCATCGAGAAGAGGCCGAGCACATACACGAACAAAAGACTTAGGCAAATTTGCCAGCAAAGTCACAACCATTTACGGACACTCCTCGGGCCCATAACTTAGGCCAATTTTTGCGCAAAAACATAAAACACAAGCACGGGCAAACAATCAAAATTGAAACAAAGCATTCATTCAAAAATGCCCGTAGGCAACAAAGCAAATAAGTTGTAAACCGACCAAAAAGGCCGACAATATTCAGGAATACAAAGAACGGGCACGCAGGCCCAAAAAATGTGAACGGGCACGCAGGCCCAAAACAAACATCAATGAGGCGCACAGGCCCCATCACTATCTCACAACTCGGCTTCCCCCGAGCTACCATCACCAACAACAGGAGAGTCGGGCGGAGGCACGACCTGACCATCAATAATCTGCGACATATGGCTCACCCCTTCAGTGTTCAGGCCGGGATTCAACAAGGAAAGCTGGCTGACGGCGGCTTCGAAGCCGTCCACCATAGCTCTGACACAGTCCCCCTCGAGAAGTTAAATACGAGCGACCAGTTCCGATCGACTCCTCAGAAGAGCTGTGTCCTCTGACTCATCCTCGGCAGGAAGCATAGCAGCCTTTAGGTCCTCGATCTCTCTGGTAAGGCGCCCGTTGTCGAGTTCCAGTCGTTCACGATCCGCACGAACAAGGTCCCTCTCCTCGGCCAGCTTCCCCGAGCTCTCTCTCTCTCAAGAGCCAACAACTCTGTCTCCGTCGCCAGTAGCTCGGCTTGCTCGCGGAACATCTCCTCGGAGCGCTCCAGAGCAGCCTTTAGCTTTCGCGAGCTCGAGGTGAGGGCAGCTTTCTCCTGTTCCAACTCTTTGATACGGTCAGCATCCTCCCCCTCCTCGGCCAGTACAACGGCCATCTCGACCATCTTCACCAGCCCGGCCATATTGGCGGCCAGGTGTCTTCTCCGGCTTTCCTCGTTCATCCGCCTGATGGTTTCAGCTTCGTTAGGATTCACGAACAAAGGAAATCCCTCGAAGAAACCCTCCTCCTTAAAGCAAGGGGGCAACCCGAAGGACCTCACAGTGCTGGAGTCCTCGCCAACCTCCGGCTGACTTTCCACCCGATTCCTTTTTCTCTGTATCAGGTCGGTGTGTGGCTCGACCTCCTGAACATCTGGAGTCCCTCCTGAAGCAGCTCCCGAGCTAGGTGGCGAGTCCACCCTCGTCGCCTGAGAAATGCCCGGGCTATGTGGAGGGCCCATCCTCGTCACCTGAGGAGGTCTCACCACCATCTTATTCACCTTCCTGTCACAGGACAACTTCAAGAGCCTCTCCCTTCGTCCGGCCATCGAACCTGCACGAAAGAACCCTAGGTTAGTGGCGAGCAAAAAGGCGAACAATTAACAAATAAAGAAATTCAAACAAGACAAAACCAACGACCTAGCAAACGCGCAGCCTGCCCGAAGGACTGGCACTCCACGAGTGCCTTCGTGTCAATCGGTCGGGCCTCGAAGGTCGGATAACCTTCATCGTCCAGGATATCCTCCCCCTCCCTCGTGGCCCATCTGGCGGGGTGGAAGCTATCGACATACCGACAAAGAGTATCGTACGCCTTCTCGTCTTCGGAGCTCATATCGCCCGCGGACGTATGGTAATACCCGGTACCATGCTCGTAATGCCTCGAGATCCAATGCACGGGAAATTTGGCCGTGCGTCCTAACACCGGATGTCCTTCGACGTCTAAAAGGGCCTCCCCATCGTCGTTGGTTATGACCGCTTCCTCCTCATACACGGACTCTAAACCTGCTGTGGTAACCGGCCTCACAACATACCACTTGTCTTTAAAACCCCGCACGGAGTCCATGTACATCCTGAAAAGTCTCTTCGACTATTTCAGGGAAACCCAGCTATGCTTTCCTCCCCGAGATTGGCGCTGTAGGTGGAAGACTCTGAAGAAGAGGGGTATGGTCGCCCCAATCCTCAGAAAACGACAGGTTAGCTCAAACGCCCGGATAAACGCGAGCGAATTTGGGTGAAGCTGCGACAGGGCCAGCCCCAGATGGCTGAAGACCCCGACCTGAAAATCGCTGAAGGGAAGCTGTAACCCAAGGTCTTTAAAGGCAATTTCATACATAGGGAAACTGTACTCGGGGAACACCGAGCAAATTCGAGCAGTGAAAGATGGCCGAGTGACCACGAAATTCTTCTGGAAACCGGGCTGGTTGTGGCCCACCTCGAGGATAGTATATGCCCTTCGGCTACGTCGACTATAGACCGAAGCTATCCCTCTAGGTTCGGCACCCACCCATTCCAGCAGAGGGTCCTCTATGGTGTCAACCAAACTCACATTCTCATCAGCACTTTGTTCTTCCACCTCGGGGCGTCCTGAAGAGCACGATTCGTCCGCCATGGTTACCTACAAAGCACGGGAAACCAATCAATTGGGCGCGAAACCACACGCTCGCCATAACGGACGAGATGAAGGGCACGACAAACCACGTCGCTCCATGCGCGACTGCAAGTTGGTGTTTTGGAACAAAAAACAGCAGCCATCTCCCCGACTCCCATTTACCTCGACAGGTCCTCCTACAAGTCGCCTAAATAAACCGACAACTCGGTCACTCATGAATACGTCGACCCAGGGTATGAACATGGCGAGCAAAATCATAAAGCCTAGAGCTAGAGCTATGAGTCTACCGGGCATGATCACGAATTAGGCGCCCTGGATCATGAAGACCCCGGGCAGCACTGCAGATTAAAACCTAAACTATGCATCTACCGGGAACGAACATGCGCTTGCCGGACATACGCATGGATCCGTCGAGCTAAATATGAATCTACCGGGCTAATCCTAGGCGTACAGTCTCTAAACGTCTAAAAACAATGAAAAATCATGCATCACAACAGAAAAATAAAGGAGACAAGTCACTTACTTGGAATCAAGAAGGAAATTTGACGACGGAGGAAAGGAATCAGCGACGGAGATCGCGACGGTCCTATAAGAATCTGGGAAGAACAACAACAGCAGAAACAGAGTGAAGAGGAGAAGCGCGAAGAGTGGAAACACGTTCTGGGGCCCAAGGACCCTATTTATAGTGATGACGTGGAATACCAAACGTCACCTCGGGCAACCACGGATTCCCCTCCTCGACGCACAGCTCCCCTAGGAAATGATGACCCTATCCTCCATAGGGTGGCGGCGCAGTTCCCAAAAGAGACCTCGCGTGCTCGACAGACGCAGGCTGCCGAGAAATCCCTCAAGCATTCCTCGCAGGGAACTTGTCTACGAGCACGATACGGGGAAACCCTCGAGTACCTCACGAGGAGATGCATCTCTTGTCCGGATACGGGGCCCCGCAACGGAAGATACCTAAGATCAAGTCATGACTCCTAACTCAAGGAACCACGACTTGGGGGGCTCCTGTTCTGGACTGGGCCGGGCTGGCCCAAAAGCAACGACAAGGGCCCAATCCAAACAGACTTGCTAGGGGTCACGCCGGCCTAAGGACCACAGCTATGCCCGACGTACTTCACTGGGGCGACACCCTCGACCTCGTACTGTCCAGCTCGACCTCAGCTCGAGCACTCCTCCAACGGCAGACACAGTCCACTACACTCTCAACGGGACCCCGAAAAGACCGCGTCCTTGTTCGCCCACACTTCACGCAGGACATCCAGGAAGGGGACCACGTGCGGGTCCCCACTACGCACGTAGAACCTGGCAGTTCCTCCATTGGGCCAAACCTGCCCGGCCCAATGAAGGAACCTTGGCCCAGCGCTGGGGGCTATAAATACCCTCTGTTCCCAGAGGGTCAGGTATTCATTCTATCACATATACTCACACTCTGCCTGCTCGTACTCTTACTTACTTCAACATCGGAGTGCCTTGCAGGTACCCTCCACCTCGTTCAAAACTTCAACTCAGAGTCATCCGTGACGGTCCAAGTCTGATCAGGTTAGATCAGAATATAACATAAATTTAGGTAATATCTTATCATATATATTTTAAGTAATGTGCATAACAAAAATATTAACATAACATTAATTTTACATAGAATTTTGAATTTGAATTCAAATTATTCAAATTTTCTCTTTTTGTTAATTTAAGTATGTGATGATTAGTTGCCAAAAAAATAAAATTTAAGAGTGTTATTTCATGTCTTGAAACAAACTCATACATGAAAGGGTAAGGGTTAGTGTAGAAATGGTTAAAGTTGTGATATGCCCTTAAGACTATTTGAGCAATTGATCATCGAAAAACAATCAGTATATTTGATTTTTCATCAAGTGTTGGGATTGTTTTTTCTCGAGTGAATATTTTTATCTTTCTTCAAAAACTGATGATATATTAAAATCTAGAAGTATATGGCCACAAGAGCATGTCTTTAATATGATGTTACTCAGTGCTGTACAATAATATTTGTAAATATTAACCAAAAATTAAGTAGATAAGTGAATGAATGCGGCATCTAAGTAGATAAGTGAATGAATGAGGCGGTATATTCATAATTTTGTTATTCTTCTTATTCATAGTCTTTAATTGAAGTAACTGAATTGTCATTAGGAAGAGGGTTTGAATAGTGACCCTTTTTAAATTTGTAAGTTTAAATGATTTAGTAAGAAAATAATTTGAGTAGACGAGAAAAACAAATAAAACACACAACAAATTTATCCTGATTCCTCAAAATTGGTTAGTCTAGTCCTCACACACAGTGAAATTTTTCTTATTCCACACAACTATTCTTTTGTTAAGAATAATTGCGGTAACCTTTTTCCAAGCCTCAAAAGGCTTTAAGAGTACTAAATCATCTTTCTTTGGATTTATATTACACTTCCTTTTTGCAAGTATTTTTATATCACTTGAGAATATACAAATTATAATTTTAACAAACTCAAAACACTATGTGGCATTGATAAGCTTTGTATGTGAGATATTTGATTTGAATAAATAAGGATGAAGCTTTGTATTGAGATCACAAAATGAGATTGCAGTTTTCTTGTAATTCAATTGATTCTTTCTTGAGATAGGATAACCTATTTATAATCTTAATTTGAAATAGTCATTGAGAAGTAATGATGATTTCTTTGAACTTTTGTGATAAGATGTCCACAACTTATGTCAAGGGTGAAGCCTCAAAGCAAGTGACAAGAAATAGCCATTAAATATTTTACCCATCTTTCTTTTGTAATTATGAGGAGACAGATTTGGATCAAGTGATTCCTATTGTTTACGAAGACGAGGATGTCATTAAAAACAAAAATGAACTAACAAATGGGTTTCGTTCATCACCTCAATTCTTTGATGACCTGTCTACACACTTCATTACAAATGTTAGATAACACAAGAATGATTTGTTAACCTCAAAATTATGGGATGTTTCAACATTAATGTGGTTCAATTCACACATCTTTTTTTCAAGCTAACAAAATACTTCAACTCATTCAAATCATTTTTGTACCTTTGTTCACATTTTCTCCTTTAAAACTTTTTTCAAGATTAGACATGAGTCATTTATAGTCGAGATATCATTCTTCTATCCCCATGATCGTAAAGATGTCGACTTTTCCACTTGAGTACTAGAGATGTATTGTCCCTCTTTCTCATACTTTGTGGGCGATTAGGTGAGTCATCTCCTTAAAAATGATAACTTGTCTCTTCATTTAAAATCAATAAACAAATAAACATCTTCGAGAAGAACTACAGTACTTTGATTTCCTATTGCACGACGGGGATGCGTATGCACAAGGTTTCGAAACCGAGGCGAACACAATAATAAAAACTTTTATTTTTGTTCTTTAACAATTCATTCATGAATTCTCTTAGCTCGTAAGCTTTAGATTATACACACCATTTGATTAGAAGAACGAGAGTGGATCCAGTTGAGTACAGCGGACATGAGGGATGGTAATACTTTCCTCTTACGTAATCGACTCTCTTACCTTCTCTTGGTCTCATGACCATGATATTTTCCTTTATAGGTTTTCTTCAATTTTTTCCTTTTCCTTCCTTAGAATAAATAAATATTTGATAACGGTTTCATTGTGTTTGATATTTCTTCGATATTTTTTATTATAATAGAAAATTTTGAGAAATTTACTGATGATGATGAGGAAGAGGAGGAGGAGGAAGAGCATGCATATATTATGGACACGGGTATAAGACTTTGAGGTACGTTTACTTGCCTTGCTAACTGAAATGTTTTCATGATACCTAATGATGATTTGATTATGTTTTTTCAAAAAGGTATGAGAACAAGGCGTACGCTGAATTTATAAAGTTGACTTTGATTAACATCGGTGTTAAGTTAGCACTATGTACGTTTTTAAGGTTGACTTTAAATTTATAAGAATGACTTTAATTAACATCAGTGTTGGTAAGGCTGGACAGATTATTCTGAAACCGGTCCAATCCGACCTACCCAAGGGGCCCGATAGTAAACGGTTCGGGTCAAACGGTTTATCGGATAATCGGTTTTGCAAGAAATGGATTCATATGGATTGTACCGGTCGGTTTCGGATAATTTGTTTGGGTCCATCGAAATCCAAAACCGACCGGCCTAGGTTACAGATTTTGTATTTCATTTCAGTTTCACAGTCTCTCTCTCTAATCTCTATGTGCTGCTACTGCTAGGGTTTCACTGTCGCCGTTTACGATCGTCTTCTACCATTGTCGCTGTTTACGATTCTCAAGCACCACCATGCCACCACCTCGGCCACCACGAACCACCAGCGATCAAGTAAGTTCTTCTTCGTTCTCTTTCTCCTTCTCTCTCTTTATCTCTTTCTCCTTCTCCCTCTTTCTCTCTTTCTCTATCTACCTACCTCTCTCTGTTCTTCGACTGTTTTTACCAATTGCTGCTCTATCCAAGAATCTGATAATCCATTTTTCCACAAAAGAAATAAACAAATTAGTACTTATCAAAGTTTATCTACCGCAGTGTTTAGATTGACTTATTTGAACGTATCTATAACCTGAATTGTTCCGTCCTTGTAAGTATTTCATAATTTTCTCCTCTTTATTTTTCATGAATCACATGCATTTCATCTTCATTTTCTGGAATTTGGAGTTTTCTGTTTTTGAAAGCTGCCACAAACACCTGAAAGTTCAACAAGTCCAATTAATACAATAGCAATTTGAAGCATATAGAAAGAAAGACAAAAGTTATTCACCTGCATGAATAGTAAAATTGTGTTGCCTAACTGTAATCATGCTATGTGCCTCAAGTGTTACCAAGAATGGTACTTTCTGCCCCTTCTCTTTCTTTGTGTGTGTATGTTTGTTCGTGTGACTCCCGAATATCTCACAGTCATGACATTTTTACTGATGTCAAAAAGCGGAAGTTTTTGGGTTGTTTGATTTGTTTGTACTACATGTTTGGCTCTCTGTATGATTGTTCTTTATTGGTTATTGGTGTTTCCATGCATTATTGATGTGGTCACTACTAAATGACTATGGTGTTTCAGTAATAGTGAAATTTATTCATTGAGCCTGATTGGATTCCCCTAGGTTTTGGATTGTTCAGTTTATCTTGGCCATATTTGTTAACAACCTTGCAAGCTAAAATGTCTGTCATGCTAGATGATGTAAGTAGTAGAAATCAAAACTCTCACTGTAAGTGAAGTGGTTTTAGAATCCTGTGCTTGATTGCAGGTTCAATTTCACCAATAGGCATCATGAATATGAAGGTGAGTTGTCACTTTTCCTTATTCCGACCTGAATGTGAATATGCAATACATTAGAACAAAAATAGTATTAGGGTTTGGAAGCATTGATCTCAAAATATTGGTTTGGAACTTCTAACTGGTCTGGCTGGCAAACTTATGTTGCTAGAAGGATTTAACTTATATGACTTTTGAATTCCTTTTGGCTGATAAGTACTAGAGCTATTATATATAATCTGATTGTAGCACTTGAGTCTTATTGTAGTTGGTTAGGATGGAAGTATTGATTAAATTTTCATTCATCTGGATACACGGCCCTAACAGAAGCACATTCAAATTACTGACATATTTAAGCTTTGTTTTGGATGTTTCAACTTCAAATACACATCCACATTTTGGGACTTATTTTAGTTATGTTTAGGTTGTTTCAATTTCACTCAATTGTCTCTACTATTGATCAAATTTGTGATTAATAATGTTCTAATCATATGTTTTTAACTGTGACATTTACCTGCATTATTATTTATCAAATATTATTTGTTACCATATACAAAAAGTGCAGCTCTCTTTCCTCCTAGTCTTCTTTGTACCCTTGGTTGCATGCACATATAAACATTACTTCATTTACCATGGTTAGTATCTTCTTTGATCTGAAAGTAAGAACTTGCTTCTTTAGATACTACTAGTAGCTCATTTTCCATCAACTTATATAAAAAAATGTGCAGCAAATTAATGATGAAGTAAGCCATAAGAAAATCATATGTCAAGTTGACATTATAAAAATAAATTTGGTGACATTTTGTTAAGGGAAACTATGTTTCTGTTTTTTTTTTCTTCTCTTCCATGGCCCTATAACGTGGATGTTTTGAGTTTATTAGTTGACTTAAATAATTTTTTTATGACTAATTAAATATATTTGGACATCTAAAAAATGTATTGATGGAAATAACTGTAGCAAATTTACACGTGATATATATAAAACACTTGACATGGGTCACACTGTTTTTTTATATTATCTTTTATTTTTACATTATAATGTAGTATCCTGATGCATGGTCTTGTCTTGCAGGTATTGTCAACCTTTAGTGTATATTAAGTATCCTGATGCATGGTCTTGTCTTGCAGTTGCAGGTATTGTCTTGTCTTACATGATCTTTTTTAGTCTAACATTTAAATTGTTCATGTAAGTAACTGTTTTAGATTATTCATATAGGACTAAGTGTTTTTGTTGACCAAAATATTTTCAGTGATGGAACATCCTGTTCCCTATGTTGAACCTACACAAGCAGTAGAAACCGCACTTCCTCCTCTCCCCCCTTCTAGGAAAAAAAGACTAGTTAATGCTAGTGGATCTAGGAAAACTTCCACCGTTTGGTTAGACTTTAACATTTTGCCGGATGAACCTGAACCAATAGCTGCGTGTAAACATTGTCACAAAAGATATCGATGCGACCCTAAAACACATGGAACATCTAACATGTTAGCTCACTCAAAAGTGTGTCACAAAAACCCTAACCTTTTACAGAAAGATCCCACTCAAAGAAACCCTGTAAGTGGTGAAGGTGGTTTTTTAGGTTCAACAAGCCAAAGGTTCAATGCTCAAGCATGTAGGAAGGTTATTACTTCCTTTGTACTTCTTGATGAGCATTCATTTAGAGTGGTAGAGGGTGATGGTTTTAAGAGACTATGCAAACAACTACAACCACAAATGACCATCCCTTCAAGGAGGACTGTTGCTAGGGATTATTTTCAACTTTACCTAGCCGAAAAGTTGAAACTTAAAGCCTTCTTTAAATCTGATTGTCCTAGGGTTGCACTAACCACTGATTATTGGACTTCAATTCAAAATCTTAGTTACATGGCCATAACTGCACACTTCATTGACAATGAATGGAACTATCATAAAAAGATTATCAGTTTTAGTTTAGTTCCAAATCACAAGGGTGACACCATTGGTAAGAAAGTGGAGGATGTTTTGAATGAATGGGGGCTTAGAAAAGTGTCAACAATTACCCTTGATAATGCAACATGTAATGATGTGGCCGTTTCTTATTTGGGAAAAAGACTTAAAAGCAAGAATGCTTTAGTTGGTGATGGGAGTTTTTTTCATATGAGGTGTGCTATCCATATCTTAAACTTAGTAGTGAGAGATGGGCAAAAAGATCATGAATTGGCTATTGAAAGTGTTCGCGAAGCTGTTAGGTTTGTGAGGTCCTCACCACAACGAGCTTTAAAGTTTAAGGAGTGTATTGAAATTGTAGGGATAACATGTAAAAGAAAACGTGGCCTTGATGTTTCCACACGATGGAATTCCACATATTTGATGTTGGATGCTGCTGAGAAGTTTCAGGCAGCATTTGAGAAGTTAGAGGATGAGGATCCTGGGTACATGGAATTTTTTAACCTCTCGGGTCCTCCTTGTTCTATTGATTGGGAAAAATCTAGGGCTTTTGTGATTTTTTTGAAAACATTCTATGATGCAACCAAATTGTTTTCATCTTCGCAAGAAGTGTCGTTACATTCTGCCTTTCATAATTTGTCTGAAATTTTGTGTAAGCTTCAAGAAGCTTCCTTGAACATGAATACCTATGTGGCTCCAATGGTTTCAAATATGAAGACCAAATTTGATAAATATTGGGGGGATGTTGAAAAAGTGAATCATTTCCTATATTTTGGAGTGATATTTGACCCTAGGTTTAAGTTCAATTATGTTTAGTGGTCTTTCAATGACATGCATGGGGATGGTAGTCCAATTGCTAAGAAAAGTATTGAGTGTGTCAAGAAAAGTCTATTTACACTATACAATTGGTATAAATCTGAGCACAGTAAGAATGTTGAGGTTGCCCTCTTAGATGCACCATCTGAGAGCACTTCTCTTGGAGAAACAAGTACCCAAGCTAGAAAACCTACACTTTTTACAAGGGCTGATGCATTTAAACAACACTTGAAGGATAAAGTCATTGTTGATAATAAAAATGAACTAGAGAAGTACTTAGGTGATCCATGTTGGGTTGATGCTGAAAATTTTAACATTCTTAAATGGTGGAAGGAGAATTCAACTCGTTATCCTATATTAGCTACTTTGGTTAGGGATGTTTTGGCAACACCTGTTTCAAGTGTAGCATCTGAAAGTGCTTTTAGTACGGGTGGAAGGATTTTAGACATGTATAGGAGCTCTTTGAGTCCAGCAATGGTTGAGGCGCTTATTTGTTCTCAAAATTGGTTGATGCCTTCGGACGAGAACGATCCAAAAGTCCTTGATTTACTTGAAGAATATGACATAACTGATTCAATAGTTTCAGGTACATAGTTAATCCTTTTGTCCTTTTTAAAAATTATTTGATAAAGTTAAGCATCATCTCATTACAATTTTCTTATATGGTTGTAGAATTTCAAGTTGCTTGTGTTGTTGGAGCAACTGCTCCTGGGCAGGCCGGCCCAATTTAATTAGCTTTTAGGTATGAAAAAGTTAAAAGTTATATACTAACTGTTTTCTAAGCCATAAACCGAATATTTTTTATATTTTTATGTGCAGCCACTTTTTTGGAGTCGTGAATGACTCGACTTTTTGAAGTCTGAACGACACAACTGACCTATATCAGTCTCGCACATCAATTCCCGCACAGCACTGGATCCATTTGAAAATGATACAAGTTAATTTTTGGTAACTCTTTATTCATTTTGTTTTAATTCCTCCTTGTTTTAATTTTGTTTGTGAAATGTATGGTTCCAATCATTTTAATTTTGTTTTAATTCCTGAACAGATGATTGTTGTTATTTTTAGCTTCCATCGCGCCTATATATTCAGTTGGAATCAAAAGTGTCCAGAGAAGTTTCTCAAAGAAGTTTTGGGGATGCCATGAGAATGGTGAGTTCTATTACAATGTTGTGTTAACTGTCCTTGGTAACCATATTGTTCCTGCAAATTTTCGATACACATTTCGTCATTAATTGTCCTTGGTATTATTATATTGATCTGCCCAAGCATTACTGTAGTTTGGCTTGTCAACTGTTAACCTTCGTATTTAAACCAGCTACAAGAAATGAACTTGATGATGTGCTAAAGTGATTTACAAAATTTAAAGAATTGACAAAATCTTACATTTGCCGTTAACCCTTTGTTTTGTGACAAAAGAGAGGCTAAAAAGAGAATAAAGGGGTTATTAACTATAAACTATGATATGAATGTGTCTGTGTCTCATTCATAGTAATTGTTGCCATATGTCCCTTTCTTATTTTGTTTAACTTCTGAAACATACTATTAGGTTGCACTTGATTATGCTTAATTGGCTGAATTACTGCACCAGTTTCGCCTTACTAGCTTTTTCTTTATTCAATTAATTGTCTCATTTGTCTGTATAGAATTTTTCATGGTAAAAGGAACAAAATTTATGCCTTAGCAGAACACTCCCCAGGTCCCATTTTTGCTCTTCTTCTGCTTCTGTCTCTTCAATGCAACCTATCTTTCTTTCTCTATTCTGCACAAGGAATTAATAGCCTTGTCTGAGATTTTTCGGGAACTATCTTACTTTTTTTCCTTTAAAAGTTTCATCCCCACCCATTTTGCTAGGCACAACAAAAACACTAGAAACATATCACTTTCCATGTCAAGCAAAGCAAGCTCTTTGTTTTGATTCAAGAGTCCAAATATGAATGTAAGCATATTTTTAGTGACCCTTTTTTGTTTTGTTAAAGGTGATGAAGAGTAATGATTGATGGGTTATTGTTGTTTGTTATTGTTAGGAATATTGGAAGAGAAGTGGTCAAATACCAGCTTTTGGAAACTGGGATATTGCGAACGAGTTGCCAATAACTCAATACTTTGAGAATGCAAGACAAGCTGGTTTGATTCATTACAGTTCTTCGTCCGGTGAAACTGATCTTTATGCGGTTGATCATAAGAAACCAGTTAGAAAGGTAACTTAATAGTAATATATTTTTTCTTCAATAGTATTTTGTCATGAGTGATGATGATGATGTGCCATTGTTAATAGTGCGATATCTGAAAAACACATGCTCCTATTTTTTAGTACATACTGTTTGCTTTCGATAAAAACAAGATATGTAATGTAGAAAGAGTGTGTGATGTTTTTTGTGGTTTGTAATGTTATGTGTAGGCGAAGAGAATAAGGGATAGAAGATATACGAAATGTAAATACTGCAGAATCTCTTGTCTTGATGAAATTAAAGGCCTTTAACCTTATAGCAGTGAAATGTGTTGTCCCTAACACCTGTGCTTGCACTAGAAATCTATAGTTGATTCTAGCAATGTTTGCAAAATGTAATTCTTCAACCATGATTAAAGAATTCCTGGCTGCATCTTTCTTCAAGCCATTTAGTGGCTAGAAAGCACATTCTGCATAAGCATACTTAGCACTGGTCTTAATCTAATCTCAATTTCTCATTTGGCAGAGGCGTTGTATGATTCTTTCCAAAAGGTCCCTCTTCATGCATTGTAGAAGTAAGGCCTTTCATTCAATTTTACTAATTTCACTTTTTTTTCTATATTGATAACAATGCAATCTTTCTTGTACAACTGTTGCCGACTTACTTTGATCCCATATTAAGGGGGGAAATTAGGTTAAATCAATACCAATTGTAAATTTCTCAATGTAGTATTTGTCCAACTAGCTGCATCACATTCACTGCATGTTTCAATCGGGCCAAATAATTGCCTATCTATATCAGTCCAGTGCATGACTAGGTGCCTATCTTCTGTATGCTACTTATATTACTGAATAATCTGGTAGTACAAGGTGAAGCACAATAGTATAGCAATTACTTTACAGAAAAAGGAAACTCAAACTATTGCGGATAGTTGAGCTCCTTTGTTAAAGTTTCTAATTCCTTTTTGTCTTTATTTTTTCAAGGGTTCGAGTATTTTGGCAGATTCAGGCACCGAACAGCTAGAGTTCATTGCTCCATCCTTGGAACAACAACTCCCATTCTGGTATGGAAAAAATTTACTTGAAAGGTCATGCATAATTTTGTTTAGAAGCAAAAGCTTTGAAATATATTATTTCTAAAATAACACTTCTCTTCTCTTGCAGCTTACAGTGGAACACTTCTCTTCTCTTGCAGCTTACAGTGGGTGTTTAAGTGCTGGAAATATGATGGTGAACAAAAATTATAATTAGTGTTGGTTGTGTCATCATGTTGGCTTTTAATGTTAATTTATATATGAAGGATGAATGTAATTTAAGTATTCATAGTGTATTTTAAGCTTTCTTTTAATGTTGGCATCTACAAAAACTACCTTATAGACTTTATGTCCAAAATTGAATGTATTATTTTGATATAATATTTGAAGCCTTCTCATATTTGAAGACAGTGTAAATTAGAATGTAAAATAGTGTTAAATTGGGTCATTTATTATTTTTATTATTGCTTTAAATTTATTATTTAATATTGTTTTAATTAAAAAAATTAAGATATAATTAAAAAAATTTATGACAATTTAATATTAATTAACCAAATAAATCGATTCATTTTAACCGATAAACCGATTAAACCGAATCCGATCAAACCGATTACAATTTTGGTCGGAATTGAGCCTAATATTTGAATCCATGGTTTTGCATGGTTTGACATATTGAGTCCAAATTCAACCCAAACCGACCGATGTCCACCCTTAAGTGTTGGGATATTTCAACCATGATTTCAACAAAAAAAAAAAATGATAATAACTTTCATAGAAAATATATAGTGTAATAATGTCATAACACTTAAAAAAGGAAAAAAAACAATTAGGCTAAATAGTCATGAATAACTTTAAATCTTAATTAATAATTAAAGAAGGTGTAATAAAATTTTTATTTAACTAGTAAGATATACTTACGTCCGCAAATATACTGATTGAATACATACACTTTTTAATAGATATAAATTGCTTTTTATAAAAATATTTGTATCATTAATATATATTTTTTTCAATTATAAAAATATTTATATCAATAGTATAAAAAATTTTAATTTACAAAAATATTTATATCAACAATATATATTTTTCATTTATAAAAATATTTATATTAAGAATACTCTTTTTCCTGTTTATAAAAATATGTATATACACAATACATTGTCTTTCATTTATAAAAAAGACTGTCTAAACCCTTATGTACCAATGATAAACTTTTTTCCAGTTTTTAAATCAAGAATTTAAAAAAAATGATTTGATAAATTAAAAAACTTAATTAAACACACCATAAAATAGATTCTAATTTTTTTTTAATTGGAGGACAATTATTAAAAACTTAATTAAATATAACATTAAATATATAATTTTAAAATAAGTAACATTCATGCACCTTTAAAATTTATCACTAAATAACATTAGGGACATTTATAAAAAATTCATATTTTGATTGTTATGTGAATATTTAAAAATATTTAATATATAAATAATTATAATATTAAAATATGTCATCAACAATTTTTTTATAATAATATATCACTCAATAGTATATAGTTCATTTTTTCATATATTATCTTGACAAATGTGAAATTTTTTTTTGAATAATCAAGTATTAAAAAAAATTTCGCAAATAACCGCGTTTCAGAAAAAATTACGCAAATAACCATGTTTCAGATGACTCCTCAAAGGAGGAGTCATCTCACTTGGCGCCTACACCCATTTTTTTTAAAGGGAGGCGCCATCTCACTTGGCACCTATGTGCTTAGGGCATGCCCTAAGCCAAGTGAGATGGCGCCTATGTGTATTTCTAGGACAAAATTTGTTTTTTTTTGTCCGGTGCATTGCGTATTGGATACAGGAACAAAATGGACTTTTTATTATAAAAAAAAATTACATCCAACTGTATTACATTAAAAAAATAGATAAAAAAAACCAGATAAAAAAAAACAGATAAAAAAAATAGATAATAAAAACAGGAAAAAAAAACAGATAAATCAGTGATCCCCCGGAACCCGATAATGACCCCCGGTTCCGCATCCCCGTCCTCGCCTTTCCCGTGCTGGGTGTCGTCGCGTTTCATGCTGCGGCAGGGTCGATGGCCCAGCAAAGTCAATGCATTCTGAATCCATAAATCAGTCAGATCTCCATATCTAGAAGATCCGCTTTGGTACAGTCGGTTACCCATACCCTCAAAGTTTGGTCGTGTTGGCGGTGGGTGGGGTTCTATGGTGGGTCTGTAGCATTGATCGTCTGAGTACGGTGGGTAGAAAGGAAATGGATCTTGGGGTGTTTGGTATTGAGGATGTTGGGTGGTTTGGTGATATTGTGGTTGATGGTAGGCTGGGTCGGTTTGTTCGTAATCTTCCGACATTCCCAGATCAGGGCTAAGGCTGGATGTTGAGGGGCCCATATTGGGATATACGGAAGACTGAAATTGTGTATGGGGTATGCGGGTGTGTTGGTATTGTGATTGGTATTGTGGTTAGGTGTGAGGCATATGGGGTTATTGGTAGTGAGGTGGTGATTATGGTTGGTTGTGAGACATTTGAGTGTAATTGTGTTGTGGTGGGGACTGTGGTTGGGTGTTTGTGGTTCTGTTTCTTCTTGGGGGTTGGTGGGAGGTTGATGGGTTTTGGGTTTGTTGTTGGGGAAACGAGGATTGTGCCAATTGTGTGTGGGGGTCAACCAAGTACCTTGGATGAGACACGTGCATTTCAGGGTTACTAACCGACTTGTACCAAGATAAATATTGATCCGTGTGTCGCATATTACCATTGTGATACGGTGGGAGAACTGACTTGAGGTTTTGCGTTTTGTATTCGCAGATGTTTCGGTTGAGCAAGAGTCGCCACCGACTTTTTATTTTATCCTAAGGAAAGGTTAAAAAGCACATCAAAAACCTTTGAGATGTTTTCTTGGGTTCGTGGAGTAGATTATAGAAAGGGAAGGTATTAGCACCCTTTCTATCCATGATTATCCATGGGCTCTTAGTTACTTGCTTAGATCAACTTGCCTTGATTTTCAATTGTTTGAAATGGTGCTTTGTGTGTGGGTTTGAAAATGTTTTGAAAAGAGGCCAATGTGGTGGCAACCTTTGCAATGATCCATGTTGGGATGTATACAAAGGTGTGTATCTTTTGAAAAGTTTTCAATGTTTTTGAAAGTTGTTTTGAAAGTGTTATGGAGTGTGGTTTTGAAAAGTAGGCAAGTGTTTTTCTTTTGCAAGTTGGCAAGTAACCAAGAGCTATCTACCCTAAATTTCTCAAAGATCTTTGCTTATGTTTTAACCCTTTTAACAATTTTGTTCCACCATTGTATTTGGTGGACAATCTTGTGTTAGGATGTGAACGGGACGGGCGCGGGTCATCGTTTAGACCATGATTGCAATGGTGCCAAGTGTCTTTGGGCAATTTTTCCTTTAAGGAACTTGATCATTTTAGGCAACTTTCGAAAGCGTCATCGAGGGACTATGATCATTTGAATTGTTTTGGTTTTGCCAAAGACACCTAACATGCAACATGGCCCATTATTGAAGGCAACAAGTGGAGTAACCCTAAGGGTGCAAGTGTGATTGGTGTTGTCCATTTTCATGCTTTGTTATCTTTGAATTAGGTCAAACTATTTTTGGTTGATTTTTGCATACAAAACCCTAAGTCTATCATGGCATATTTAGAAAGTTTTTAAATGCGGAATTTAAAGGTCCTAAATTATTACACAATGATCATGGGTAAAGGGGATACAAATGTTCAAATGGGGATGAAACTTCATAGGAGAGTAGTGTCCAATATTTACAACCAAATCGAATTGCGCAAATGTAAATGTAAAGATGTATAAGAATAAAGCAATATGTATGTGTAAATATTTTTTGTGTAAGTGTATGTTTTATTCATAAGTGAAATAAAAAAAAATAAAAAAAGGGTTAATTTGGATACTTTCATATTTAGGGCAAAACCCTAATTTTATAAATAAAAAGGTATTTATTATATATTATATGCAATATTTATTAATTATGTACAAAAATAAATAAAAAGGAAGTATATTGTAAAAAAGTGATTTTTTAAGTTAAATATTAATAAAAATGAAAAATGTATTATTTTTTGTATTTTTAACCTAAATATACTAATAAATATATAAGTATTTATATTATTTACTAAATATATTAAATATGCATAAAAAATAAAATATTAATTATTTTACCAAAAAGTATATTTTTAGAAAATGTTTTCAAAAGATAAAAAATAAAATAAAATCAGAAAATAAAAATGTATTAGTATTATTTTTGTATTTTGAATAAAAAAGGATATTATGTTTATTTATGTACAAAATTCAAATAAAACAAGCAAAAATCCAAATAAAATGCCAAAATGGTTGAAAAAATATTTTTAATATTTTTTATGTTTTGTCAAAAAATATCAAGTCAGAATAAAAAAGAAAAAGTCAAAAAATGATAAAAAATAAACACAATTGGCCAAGGGGGTGCAAGTGTGGAAAAGTGGTGCAAAAAGGAAAACAAACTCAGGCCCAGCCCAAAGACTTTATCTTCAACCTCTGGACATTCAAACAGAGCAAACGCGTGCTTCCTGTTATCTCATGATTCCTGGACTTTCAAGCAAAACTCATAACACAAAAAATGTAGAGCATCAAGAGACGAATCCAGACATATAAAACACTTGACTTAACTCTCAGAAATGAGAGAGAATTTCTCCATCCCTAATTCTTGACCTAAGTTTTTTCTAATGTTCAGGTTCCAAATTCTCTCAGCACATGCAATATAAATGGAAAGTAAATATATGTGTAGCTTCAGGGCCATGAGTAGAGCCTTTTTCATTCATAAACCTAAAGCTAACTCTTCCTAGATTGAGAGATAGAAGTCCATGAACTTACCTGTTCAGCTTGGATCGTGTCTGACAATGGAGGTACTTTCAGTGCAATGTGAGGACTTGTACAGCTTGCTTGAAGTTCAGGGGTGCTTCTCCAACCTTTAGCTTGCTTTGAAACTAAATGAATCGAGCTATAGGAGTCAACCTGCAAAACAGAAAAAGTGAAAATGGTGAAGTTGGTTAGAGGTGTTACAGTCTGAAGCTAGGGCTTGGGATAGTTTGTATGGATGCTATGGAGTGTGTATGAAGTGGTTTTGGCCAAGGCGCACGAATGGATTGAGTTGTAGAAGTCCAACTGCAGAAGGGACTCTATTTTTTGCAGTAGGATGGTGTTTTGATGAATGATGAGGTTTGGAAGGTGGTTAGCTCGTGCCTTAGCTCAGTTATGATGTTTTGAATATGTTCAACAAGTTTGTCTAGGCTTGTGTTGGCAGAAATGTGAGATGTCCTTAGTTATGCAATGTTTCTTCTATCTTAAGCAAAAAATGACAAGTTGGTTTACAAGCTTTCCTAGGCCCCTCAAGTATGCTGCACACTTGAGTCTTGATCAGTGGGATTTGTTCCTGAACTTGTGCCAAAAGGATTTGCATTGTACTTCATAGATTGCAATCTTGACATAAAGTTCAACTTTTCAAAAATGGATAATGTGCTTTTTCTAATTATGGACTAATCCTTCATGTAATGACCAAATGCATAGAATAACATCTTGGCACAATGGTTTAGCATTTAATTTTTGAGTGCAAATGATATTAGAGGCCTGTAATGTAGCTTGCACATGCTGAGTTTGAAAATGCACAAGTTATGAACATGGAAATGGCTCATGAACAAAGTGACTTTTGCCCATATTGACAAATTCGATTCTCCCTAACCACAAGGGTGTTTGAGAAGTTCTTGGACATTTTGGAAAGCTTGGAATGTGTACTACAATACATCTTTGTAATGCAAATTGAAATTCCAAGTGGAAGTATGTGAAAAGTGGCCATGAAGTTAGGCAAAAATCCTGCCTAGAATAGGTAAAAAATTTTCTAAGTTAAGAATGTTTTGCACCCTTGTTCCAAAAATCATAACTTGAGCTACAAGCTTCTTTTGAGGAAACTTTGTGAATAAAAGTTGTAGATTTTGCAATGGACTATAACTTTCATGTTTTGAGTTTTGTTTGAATCCAAATTCATCTTGGTGAAAAAATGGGACAAAGTTAGGAAAAAATTAGGAATTTTCATAACTTAGAAAAATTCTAAGTTATGAAAATTCTTCATTTCAAACCCTAATTTGTAATTCTTGATTTCTTGATGAACAAGTTTCATATTTTGACATGTCTTGATGAAAAATGAATCTTGACACTTGATTTTGACCAAAAAGTCAAAGTTTGACTTTTCAGTATACAGTCAAAAATTGATCAGTTGACTGGAAAATTCATCTGTCAATCTTGTGCATTTGGGATCTTTTGAACTTGTTGAATGTGTCAAGATAATTCCATTGAGTCCTTGAGTCCATAGGTGAGCTTGGTTTGCCATTGGCTAGGTCAAACAGTCAAAAATTGCCTTTGTGCAGTCAAAACCCTAAAAATGACCATTTTGCCCTTTTGGTGATCTGATCAAATTTCTTGTGGAATTGTGATCCAAACTTGATCAAATGGTTCATATGAGTTCAAAATGTTGATGTGGGTCAAAAATCATGAGTTTTGACTGTCAATTGACCACAATTGACTTTTTCCCAATACAGCTGTTTTCTAGGTCAACTGTCCAATTGACTGGGCAAAGATTGGAATCAAGGCTTGAAACTTGGTATGGGTAAACTTGGGAGTCTAATATGAAGCATGAAAGTCATATTAGGCATTTTAGGTCAAAAAATATTTGTGCAAACACAAACCCTAATTTGGGTCAACAGTGCTAGGAGAAGTCTTAAGCAGAGGAAACCCTAACTGGATCTTGAGCTCCAAGGGTCTTGTGGTGAGAAAAAAATTGAGGAAATGGGAGGGCAAATTTTGGGGTACAACAGTTTCCCCTGTTCAATCTTCTTGAACCTGAAGAGTTAGATTGGCAAGTTTGCCTTTCGCGACTCGAGGGTGAAAGGAGATTGGATACTAGAGTGCCAGGAAATTTGCACTCGCATAGTGGAGTATCAGCAATGTGATGGTGGGAATGGGCTTATAGATGCAATTTGGAAGAACTGGTGGATAGGAGGACGGGCTTATAGATGCCATCTGGAGGTGTGACAGAACCTTGTCGGGAATGGGCTTATAGATGCCATTTGGAAGTGTTGATCGCGTAAGAGATTCCTTAGCAAGCACTTACGTACTTTGAGAAAGAAAGATGGTTTCCTGGCTTGTTACAGGTGTTGATCTTCAGTCTCTTCATGCAGATATGCCCTGGCTGGATACATGTATCGAATCTGGAATTGGTTGTTCACAGACGTGCCCTGGCTAGATACATGAATCAAATCTGGAACTGTTGTCTACAGACGTGCCCTGGCTGGATACAGGTATCGAATCTGGAATTGTCGTCTATACATATGCCCTGGCTGGATACAGGTATCGAATCTGGAATTATTTGCTCACAGATGGGCCCTGGCTAGATACAGGAATCGAATCTGGAAATAGTTGCTCACAGATGTGCCCTGGCTAGATACATGAATCGAATCTGGAATTGCAAAAGGTTGGTAGAGATAACTTTCCTGGCTGGATACAGGTGTAAGCCTCTGACCTGAGAACGAAAGATAATTTCCTGGCCTGTTACAGGGGTTGATCTTCAAACTCTTCATGCAGATATGCCCTGGCTAGATACAGGTATCGAATCTACAATCAATCACTCACAGATATGCCCTGGCTAGATACAGGTATCGAATCTGGAATTGCGATAGTTGATAGTAATCATCTTTTGGATTGATCTTTTCCTGGAAAGGAAAAACATCAGTTGTATGCGAAGTCATGATGTATGAGATGCATGATGTCATGATGCTCAAAATGAGATAGTGTTGTATGCACTTTATCATGTATGTAAGCAGGATGTATGAAATGTGAAATGTCTATGAATGTATTTTCGTCTAGGAAAATAAATCCTTGACGACTGGCCGGGAAATCAGATCCTGGGCTGATGTTGAAGAGTAGAGTTCTTCGCTTCCGCTGGGGATGATGGTTGCAAAAATAAACCGGTAGAAGAAGATGACTCCGTTGGGGAATAAACTTGTTGGAGAGATTACTCTGAGGGGAATAAAATAGGTGAAGAGATTACTCTGTGGGGTATTACTCTGTGGGAAGAGATACTTCGCCGAGGTTTTGATGAGAGCTCCGCTGGGGATTCCACTGATGAGTTATGTTGGGGTATTTGATGAACTCCGCTGGGGGTAGGAAGAACTTCGCAGAGGACGAACTTTCCGTGGTAATTAGCTGAGGGTAACCCAGTTATAAGCCCTGATGGGAAATAACCTTTGAATGAAACCGGGGAGATGCGTTCTTACTCTGTAGAGGATAAGCTTCCAGAATCTACTGGGGAGAAGCTTCAAAATCTGCTGGGGATATGGATTCCACTTTCCTGGGGAAATTTTTCAGACTGTACTGGGGTGTTGGTATTCCGCCGGGGAACAATCTTATATTAAGACTGCCGGGGATGCTTGCTGAGGAATGTCTATACTCCGCTGGGGAGTGTTGAGATCTTCTAGGGATACCCAACTTCCTTAGGGCTGTCAGTAGACTAACTCTTCTAGGGGAGAGTATCGCTGACTTGCTAGGGATACTGTACCTTTTTAGGGCTGATGGGAGACCAACTCTTCCTGAGGAGAGTACTGCTGAAATCTGGTCTTACTCTGTGGGGAGTTGAGGTAACTTGGTTACGTTCTTCAGCCGAACCTACCTTGGTACCTTGGTGGACAAAGCAACTAGATCGCTTAGACAATTCTAAATTGCCCCTGTTTCTGATGTCATCTGTAATTAATCCTTTGTTTCGCATGCAAGTATTTATGATTAGCAATTAATGTCAAATGCATATATCAAAAATGAACATTGGACGTTCTTCGCAAAACAAAACAGAAAAAAGGAAAAACAATGGATAATTTATCTGAGAAAATCGAACTTATATTGATTTTGAAATTTCCCGTAAATAGGCGTTTTTTGTACAAGAGGCTGACGTCCTAGTAAGAGGATGCCGCTGAGCGAAATAGAGTTTATACAATTTTTTGAAAAGGAAACAAAACAGCTATGTGCAAAATAATCCCACTGGGTTCCAACTCTGCTATCGCCTTTATGTCTTTAAGCGTCTCATCACTTTGCTGCTTAGTTGAAGATGAAGCTGACTGATCGATGTCGTCTGAGCCCGATAGTTGATGCCGAATTCTGGATGCAAGGTGATCCAATGAGACATAGTATTACGCTCTATCCCTAACTTTTTCCTGGACCGCCCTTTCGGGTTTTCAGTCCACCGGGATACCCATTTTTTCCCAAGCCGCCTTTTCAGGTTTTCGACTTGCCGGGTGTACAGATTTTTTTTTATTTCATCCCTTATTTTTGCCCGAACTCTTTTGGTTCGCCGGGAAGCCCTTATTTTTGCCTAGGTGTGTCAACCTAGCGGGTCCTTAATCATGCGTAGTATCTTTTTACTATGTCTGCATTGGCGGGGTGAGGAAGGTCGTCACCATCCATGGTGGTTAGAATCATGGCTCCCCCTGAGAAGATATGTTTAACCATAAATGGCCCTTCGTACGTAGGGGTCCATTTGCCCCTGGGATCACTTTGAGGAAGAATGATGCGCTTGATTACCAGGTCTCTGACTTGATACTCTCGTCGTCTGACTTTCTTGTTAAATGCCCTGATCATCCATTTTTGGTATGTCTGACCATGACAAATAGCAGTGAGTCTCTTTTCGTCAATTAGGTTTAATTGATCAAGCCGAGTCTGGATCCAGTCATCTTCGCTCAAGTCTTCATCCTTCATTATCCGCAAAGAGGGTATCTGGACTTCAATAGGTAAGACTGCCTCCATGCCATAGACCAAGGAAAAGGGAGTTGCCCCTGTTGACGTTCGTGCTGAGGTACGGTACCCATGAAGAGCAAACGGTAACATCTCGTGCCAATCTTTGTAGGTCACTGTCATCTTCTGCACAATCTTCTTGATGTTCTTATTCGCTGCTTCTACAGCCCCGTTCATCTTCGGCCGGTAAGGTGAAGAGTTGTGGTGCTGTATCTTGAATTGCTCGCAGAGCTCAGTAATCATCTTGTTATTAAGATTGATACCATTATCCGTAATGATCCTCTCAGGTACACCGTATCGACAGATCAGGTTGTGCCGAATGAACCGTGCCACGACGTTCTTGGTTACCGTAGCATAGGAAGCCGCTTCAACCCACTTCGTGAAGTAATCAATTGCTACTAGGATGAATCGATGCCCGTTGGATTCTGTAGGTCGGATCTCGCCGATCATATCAATGCCCCACATTGCAAAAGGCCAAGGTGCCGCCAGGACGTTCAGAGGAACCGGAGGAATATGCACCTTATCAGCATAGATTTGGCATTTATGACAAGTTCGAGAATGCTGCTAACAGTCAGCTTCCATTGTGGACCAGAAATATCCTGTCCGGAGGATTTTCTTTGCCATGGTATGTCCACTGGAATGTATTCCGAAGGTACCTTCATGTAGCTCTGCCATGATCTTTTCTGGTTCAGTCTTATCCATACAACGCAGTAGGGTTGAATCATGGTTTCGTTTGTACAGAATGCCGTTGCTGAGGAAGAACTTTGCCGCAAACCTTCTCAGAAACTTCTTGTCGTTAACAGATGCGCCTTCGGGGTATTCTTGAACTTCAAGGTACCTCTTCACTTCATGATACCAGGGTTTTTCTGTTACCTCTTCGGTCTCAAGATTACAGCAATATACAGGTTCATCCAATTTCCAGATAATGATCCGGGGCGCCTCGTTGTCCCATTTGACTTTGAACATTGAAGACATGGGGGATCAATGTCAATACATACTCCTTGTAAGGAATAAGATTCGGGTGTTTCGTATCCCACTCGCCTTTGACCTGATTGATCACGAGAGCGGAATCTCCGAAGACACTCAGAAACTTGATCCTTAAGTCAATTGCAGCTTGAAGACCCATGATGCATGCCTCATACTCCGCCATGTTGTTGGTGCAGTTGAAACATATCCGAGCGGTGAGTGGAGTATGAGTGCCTTTGGGGGATATGATCACAGCGCCAATACCATTACCCAAAGCGTTTTAGGCTCCATCAAAGTGAATAGACCATCGGGATCCTTCCTCAGGTCCTTCATCCGGTCCAGGTACTTCACAATCAGTTACTACCATGATATCCTCGTCTGGAAATTCAAAGTTCATCGACTGGTAGTCGTCCACTGCCTGGTGTGCCAAATGGTCTGCCAATACACTTCCCTTGATTGCTTTTTGAGTCGTGTACTGGATGTCATATTCCATCAAGATCATTTACCATCTTGCTATTCTTCCGGACAAGGCAGGCTTTTCGAATATGTACTTGATTGGATCCATTTTTGAAATCAACAGAGTAGTGTGAGTCAACATATACTGTCACAGCCGGCGAGCAGCCCATACCAGAGCGCAGCAAGTTTTCTCGAGCAGTGAGTACCGAGTCTCACAGTCGGTAAATTTTTTGCTAAGGTAATAAATAGCGTGCTCTTTTCGGCCAGACTCGTCATGCTGCCCCAGCACACACCCCATTGAGTTGTCAAGTACTGTCAAGTATAAGATTAGAGGTCTCCCTTCAACCGGTGGCATAAGAATGGGTGGTTCTTGGAGATACTCTTTGATCTTTTCGAAAACGGCCTGACATTCATCGTTCCAACGTACTACTTGATCTTTCTTCAGCAGCTTGAAGATTGGTTCACAGGTAGCAGTTAGGTGCGAGATGAATCGGGCAATGTAGTTCAACCGTCCTAGAAAGCCTCTGACTTCTTTCTTTGTCTTGGGAGCTAGCATCTCTTGTATGGCTTTCACCTTGGCAGGATCCACTTGAATACCTTTGTCGCTTACAATGAAACCTAGTAGTTTTCCAGATCTCACCCCAAAGGTGCACTTGTTCGGGTTCAACCTCAGCTTGTATAATTTCAGACGGTCAAACAGCTTTCGTAGATGGTCAAGGTGTTCCTCCTCAGTTTGGTACCTTGCAATCATATCGTCGACGTATACTTCTATCTCATGATGGATCATATCATGAAATAAAGCAACCATGGCACGTTGGTAGGTTGCCCCAACATTTTTCAACCCAAAAGGCATGACCTTGTAGCAAAAGGTGCCCCACTGAGTGACAAAAGTGGTCTTCTCCATGTCTTCAGGAGCCATCTTGATCTGATTATAACCGAAGAAGCCATCCATGAAGGAGAAAACTTTATGCTGAGCAGTGTTGTCAACCAGAACGTCGATATGAGGCAGAGGGAAATCATCCTTAGGGCTCGCCCTGTTCAAATCCCTGTAATCAACGCACATTCGGACCTTACCATCTTTCTTCGGTACCGGAACCACGTTGGCAACCCACTGAGGGTAAGAAGTCACTGCTAGAAACCCGACATCAAATTGTTTCATAACCTCAGCTTTGATTTTCTCGGACATTTCTGGACGCATACGACAAACCTTTTGTTTAACCGGAGGGCAGTCTTCCCTGGTAGGCAGGTGATGAACCACAATGTCGGTATCCAACCCAGGCATGTCTTCGTAAGACCAGACAAAGATTTCCACATAGTCATGCAGCATCTGAATCAACCGTTGTTTCACACTGAGCTCTAGATTGGCACCAATCTTGACTAACTTTCTGTCTCTCTCAGTGCCCAGATTTACCGTTTCCACTGGCTCTTCATGTGGATGAATGGCCCTCTCTTCCTGGAGTAACAGTCTTGCAAGTTCACCAGGCACTTCGCAATCATCTTCACCTTCGTCTTCGGCTAAGTTGATCGGATTTTCGAAGTGATAACTGGCAGTAGCAGAGTTGTTACCAGTGGGATCCAGAGTGGATTGGAACCTGTATAAGTGAGTGTGTGTAAATATAGCTGTTTTGCAATATATAATAAAGAAAGAAAAGGAGCGCAAGATTTTGAAATGCAACAAACGTCCAATGTTTTGATTAATGATATATGAAAATGTCATACAAAAGCCCTCACAAATGGAGCCACGGTGCCCCGGGTAGGACACCGAGCCATAAAAGTTTCAACATATTGTTTGTTACAAATTGAAAACAAAAGAGTTCATTACTGAGTGACAAAAGTAATAGGTGTGAAGTCTTTGGCAGTCCAGTTGCTTGGTCCATTGTCGGTTGTTGGGTAGATCCAGCTGTCAAATTCGGATTCCTCCACGTCGTCTTCAATAGCATTCACTCCCGGGTTGGTGATAAACACAGGAGTTCTTCCAATCCTCGCCTTACGAACAGCCTTCTGAGCCTCTGCAGTGAAACCCAAGCCAAATTTGTCGATCTTTGGAGTGAAGTCAGGAAGTCGGCCCCAGTTTGTACACTCACCCTTCTCAATCACAGCTCGGGCATCCTTTAAGGAAGCCATCTTCAAAGGAGGGTCTTCAATCACAGTTTCAGCTGACGCCAATGTCTGAGGCACTTCTTCAAAGTACTGGAATGGGGTTTCAATGAATTCCCCATCCATTTCTATGTACCGGAACGAGTTTAGGTGGCTGACCATATATTCTTCCTCCCCTTGAACTGTGACAATCTTTCCTCTGACTGGGTACTTAAGCTTCTGATGTAGTGTGGAGGTCACAGCTCCAGCCTTGTGGATCCATGGACGACCCAGCAAACAAGAGTAGGATGGACGGATGTCCATCACATAGAAAGTAGAATCAAAAACTTGAGAACCAACCCTGATTGGAATGTCAACTTCCCCATGTACCATCCTTTTCGAACCGTCAAAGGCTCGGACAACAATGTTACTAGGCTTGAGCTCCAAACCCTCGCAATCTAACCTGTCTAAGGCCTTCTTGGGCAATACGTTCAATGAAGAACCGGTGTCTACCAACACATGGGCAAGAGTAGTGCCCCTGCATTCAATAGAGACATGCAGGGCGTCATTATGGTTCTTTCCTTTGGCAGTCAGATCGGCGTCAGAGAAGCCCAAACCATTATCAGCAGTCAAGTTGGCCACACAATCGGTAAATTGATCAGCAGACGTCTCTTGCGGCACATGGGCCGTCTTCAGGAAGGAGATCAGGGCCTTGGCATGGGCCTCTGAACACAACAACAGTGATAGCATAGAAATTTTTGATGGGGTGTGCCACAATTGCTCAACTACATTGAAATCACTTTTCTTGATAATCTTGAGGATCTCCTCCATCTCTTACTGGGAGGCTTCAACAGTGGTTGTTTTCGGCGCCTCCACCAGGGCAGGCAAATCAGCAGCAATCCCTTTGCCCCGAGCGTCAGATGACTCGGCAGCAGGGGTAGAAACAGGAACTTGATTAGGAAGGGAAACATGCACACTTGCAGGTGTGATGATAAGAGGTTTCTGAATAGCTGGTGGTGCGATATCTGGCGAAAACAACCTACCACTGCGAGTAATTTTGGCAGGCCCAGTGATGTTACTGACACCGGTACTTGTATCAAACTCTTGCTTCACTCCAAGCACATAATCATCTGCCCCATAGTGCCACAGGACAGCTTTGTCGAACGTATAGGGGAGAGGCCCTGGAACAGTAATGATGATAGGAGCAATCTTCTGAGTGGACATGATTTTGACAGGCTTATTTGAAGGAGCCTTGGGAGGTTTATTGAAAATAGTGACAATAGAAACTTCTTCGGCAGGGACATCAGGAACGGCAATCTTCTTGAACAAGATTTCTTTGCTATCCATCAGGCTTTGGATACCTGATTTCAGCAAAGGACAACCAAAAGGCGAAACAGCACATAGAAGGCAACCTTTACTACATCCCGGAAATAAACCGGCTAGCAACAGGTTCCTTTTGACAGTCATCAACGGAGTAACAATCTCTTCCACGGAGGCTACATACCGGTCTTCTTCCATAGCATTCACTCCATGCTGGGGCATGGGAGCAGTCACAACATTGGGTCTTTCGGGCGCCTCAAACTGTATTTCTTTAGCATCAATAAGGTCTTGAACCTTATTCCTCAGAGCCCAGCAATCGTCCGTAGTATGCCCCGGGCTATCAGAGTGATAAGCGCAACGGGCGTTGGGGTTGTACTTTGGAGAAGCTGTGTTTACTACCTTCGGAGCTTCCTTGAAAGTTACCAGATTGGTTGACAGTAGTTGCGGCAATATCTGAGACAGGGTCATACTGAGCCGAGTGTACTGCCTTTTGGGCCTCTCACCCCTTGGTTGATTATACTGCTAAGGAGCAGCAGCAGGCTTTGAAATTACCAATGCATTGATAGCTTGGCGGCGTTCCAGTTTAATCTGTCTTCTGGGCCCATAAACAACACTGGATTCCTTCTTGAAGGGCTTCTTTTCAGTACTCACGGCGGCACCTTTCTGTATCTTTCCTGACTTGATACCAGCTTCTATCCTCTCACCAGTCAAGATCAAATCTGTAAACCCAGCAGAAGAATTACCAATCAGATGGTTAAAAAACGGACCAGACAGGGTCCCAAGGAACATGTCAACAAGTTCACGGTCAGTCAGCGGTGGCTGCACCCTGCCAGCCAGGTCTCTCCACTTTTGCGCATACTCCTTGAATCCTTCGCCCGTCCCCAGTGACATACCCTGAAGTTGGGTACGCGTGGGAGCGAGGTCAGAATTGTACTGATACTGTTTATAAAACGCAGTAGCCAAGTCCTCCCAGTTTCGGATTCTGGCTCCATCCAGCTGATAGAACCATTCGAGTTGAGACCCCGAAAGGCTATCCTGGAAGAAATGGATCCATAGGTTCTTGTCTGCAGTGTAAGGTTGGATCTTCCTTACATATGATCTGAGATGCAGCTTAGGACAGGAAGCCCCGTCGTACTTCGCAAAGGCAGGTGCCTTGAACTTGTGCGGGATCACCACCCCAAAAGATAAACCTAGATCTCCAAAATCCAGCCCCGACACATTCTGAATCTCCATGGCACTTAAACGGTCCTCTAGTTGCTTGTACCTGTCTACAGCAGGAGGGTACTGTTCGTCATTGTAATCTGTCTCGTTGACGGAGACCATTGGACTAGGATCCCTTCCCCCTTGGGGACTGTCTTTCTTTGCAGAGGAAGTAGCCTGATCAGCCTCATTATGTAGTTGTGATCGGTGGAAATGAGAACTGACTGTTTTTTAGCTGGTTTCGCGAAATGTCGCGGTAAGCAAGAGTCACCACCGTCTTTTATGTTCTCCAACATGGAAAGGACAAAAGCACAACAAAATTCCTTATTCGAGAATGTTTCTCGGTTCGGGAGGTAGATTTATAGAAAGGGAAGGTGTTAGCACCCTTTCTATCCGTGGTTATCCACGGGCTCTTAGGTACTTGCTCTTATGTTTTCAAAAATTGTTTGCTTTTTAAGTGTGTGTGGGTTTTAAAAAAAAGTTTCGTTTGAAAAATTCTAGGTAACTCTTGTATCAGTCCTCAAGAGTGTATGAAGTGTTTTGTTTGAAAACTTTTTTGAAAGTGTGGGGCGCGAAAAGATGTTTTTGTTTGTTTGAAAAAGAGCAAGTACCCAGGAGAATCTACCTACTCTAAGGAATTAGGCTGTGTAAGAGTCCTTTAGATAGTGCTATCCCACCATTGAGAGGTAGGTAGCACCATCATTAGAGGTATTCGGGTCAATTCGATGATCGGGACAGTGTAGTCACCGAAGCAATAGTAGGACACCTTAGAAGTAACCCTAATGTCCTAGATCCTTTGTATCCAAGGAAACCGTTTCGAGGCAACTGGATCTTTTGGACAGAAGGGCGACCTCTAAGACACCCTATACTTGATGACCACATTTGAGACAACCAAGTGAGGTGTACCCTAAGAGTGGCATGTGCAAGTGTGTCAATTTTAAGTTATTTTACTCTTGCATGTCATGGTGAGTTATTGTTGATTTTTTAAGTTTAAGAGTTAATCTTGTCATACAATCCTAGTTAGCATACATCTAAGCAGTTAATATATGTACAGGAATTTAAAGTGCGGGAATTGTAAATCCTACGCTATTACAAGGCTTTCGGGGAGGGGGATTATTTACATGTCCAAAAATATTGGGGGAATAAAGCAGTAAAGCGTAAAAAGGTATCAGCTAAGCTATTACAAACCAGTAAAATAAACGCGCGCGAATCTAAAAAAATCCTAATAATAAGAACTCTTTTTGTCGTTTTATCTTATTTTGGGAAAAATAATCTAAATCTATTTAATTTTAGTTTTTGGAAAAATGTTAAGATAATTTAAAGGTTAATTAACAAAGTTAATTTAATAGGAAAAAAACCTAGCCTAATGTTTTTGCGGTTTTTTGATTTTAATGTTAATTAAAAGGAAGTCTATGAAAACAAAAATAAAATACAAGGGGAATCCTTCGATCCAAGGAGAAAACGGGAGTTTCGACCCAGGGAGAGAAATAGAAGCTTCGATCCAGAGGGGGTCAGGGTCCTTTCGATTGGGCCAAACAGCAAGGCGTGAGTAGCCTTCGATCCAGGGAAGAGGACTGTCTTTTGATCATGGAGGTCATGGCTTTCGATCCAGGAATGAGATGCCTCCTTCGATCCAGCATGCTAATGGGTTCGATCCAGAGAAGGGCTCTTCTTCGATCTGGGATGTTATACCTGCAAAAGCATGTTAGCGAAATAAAATGCAGGGCCTGGGTATTGAATCCCAGGCCCTTCGATCCTGCACTCGTTGGGGTCTCTTCAGGCTAAATCTGCAGTAAGTGTTAGCAAACGAAAAAACATGACCTGGGTGCCAAACCCAGCCCCTTTGATCCTGTCTAGGATTGCAAAGCGAAAGTAACAACAAGTATGAATGTATTATGCAAATATGAGGTTGGATAGTTTACCCTTTCTTACCAACAGATTGGACTTTTAATTTGGGCTCTTCCTGGATGTAGGAACCTTCGATATGGGCACTTCCTGGATGTAGGAACTTTTGATTTGAGGGTTTCTGGGCGTGGGCACCTTCGATCTGAGGGACTGCTTTGGCTTGGAAAATTCTGGGCAGCGTCTCTCCAATGTTTTGTTCTCCTGCAGATTTTTTTTGAAGAAGTGTATAATTTTCGTTCTATGATTTTCGTGTGATTTTTCGTGTAATTTTTCTTTTGTTGTCTTTTGTAATGTGTCACTGGCCTCCTATTTATAGGAGTGTGGGAGTGCACGAAAATGGCAAGGGACAACCATTAAAATAGGCATTTAACGCTCTGGACAAAAATCAAACACATTAAATCATTTCCTTTTGTGAAACATTCATGTCCCTTGAATGAACCTGGACGCTTGGATTAGTCCTGATTTGCCTCTTTCGAATGGACTCCCTGCGTACCCTTCGAATGGGCCTGGCCCAAATATCAGTCAAAGGATTCCAATCGAAATGCTTTGCTAACAGGCCAATCAAAAGGCGTTGTTCATGCCAAATGAAGGACATGGTTGACATGCCTGTCGACATTGCCTTGACATAATTCCAATTGAATGCTTGTCCATAATACCAATCGAAATACTCCTTCAGAATGCCAATCGAAATACTCCTTCAGAATGCCAATCGAAAGGTATTTGAAGTACCACTCAAAAATCTTCTTTTTCCTTAGGCAAGAGTTTGTGATCAACCAGGCAGGGGGAAGACTTTGGAAAACATGAGAGGGCAAATTTTGGGGTGCAACAGTTTCCCCTGTTCAATCTTCTTAGACCTGAGGATGTAGATTGGCTTGCGTGCCTTTCGTGATCCGAAGGTGGAAGATGATTTAACACTAGAATGCCCAGAAATTTGCACTCACATAGTAGGATATCAGCAGTATGATGGCGGGAATGGGCTTATAGATGCCATTTGGAAAGATGGTGGATGGGAGGATGGGCTTATAGATGCCATCTGGACATTGTTGGTAGGAGGATGGGCTTATAGATGCCATCTGGAGATGTGACAAAATCTTGTCGGGAATGGGCCATTTGGAAATGTAATGGATAGTTGTGGAGATGGGCTTATAGATGCCACCGGGGTGTCGATCGCGTAAGAGATTCCTTAGCGAGAACTTGCGTACCTGAGAAAGAAAGATAATTACCTGGCCTGTTACAGGGGCTGATCTTCAAACTCTTCATGCAGATGTGCCCTGGCTAGATACAGGTGTCGAATCTACAATTAGTTGCTCACAGATGTGCCCTGGCTAGATACAAGAATCGAATCCGGAACTTCAAAAGGTTGCTTACAGACGTGCCCTGGCAGGATACAGGAATCGAATCTCTAAATTCTTCATGCAGACATGCCCTGGATGGATACAGGTATCGAATCTACAATCAATCACTCATAGATATGCCCTGGCTGGATATAGGAATCGAATCTGGAATTCTTCGTCTACAGATATGCCCTGGCTGGATACAGGAATCGAATCTCTAAACTCTTCATGCAGACGTGCCCTGGCTGGATACAGGTATCGAATCTACAATCAGTTACTCACAGATAAGCCCTGGCTAGATACAGGAATCGAATCTGGAATTCTCGTCTACAGACATGCCCTGACTAGATACATGAATCGAATCTCTAAACTCTTCATGCAGACATGCCCTGGTTGGATACAGGTATCGAATCTACAATCAATCACTCACAGATATGCCCTGGCTAGATACAGGAATCGAATCTGGAATTAGTCATCTACAGATATGCCCTGGCTAGATACAGGAGTCGAATCTGGAATTAGTCATCTACAGATAATCCCTGGCTGGATACAGGTATCGAATCTTCAAACTCTTCAGATATGCCCTAGCTAGATACAGGAATCGAATATGGAATTAGTCATCTACAGATATGCCCTGGCTGGATACAGGAATCGAATCTTCAAACTCTTCAGATATGCCCTGGCTGGATACAGGAATTGAATCTGGAACTAGTCATCTACAGATATGCCCTGGCTGGATACAGGAATCGAATCTTCAAACTCTTCAGATATGCCCTGGCTGAATACAGGAATCGAATCTGGAATTAGTCATCTACAGATATGCCATGGCTGGATACAGGAATCAAATCTCTAAACTCTTCATGCAGACATGCCCTGGCTGGATACAGGTATCGAATCTACAATCAATCACTCACAGATATGCCCTGGCTAGATACAGGAATCGAATCTGGAATTAGTCATCTACAGATATGCCCTGGCTAGATACAGGAGTCAAATCTGGAATTAGTCATCTACAGATATGCCCTGGCTGGATACAGGTATCGAATCTTCAAACTCTTCAGATATGCCCTGGCTAGATACAGGAATCGAATCTGGAATTAGTCATCTACAGATATGCCCTGGCTGGATACAGGTATCGAATCTTCAAACTCTTCAGATATGCCCTGGCTAGATACAGGAATCGAATCTGGAATTAGTCATCTACAGATATGCCCTGGCTGGATACAAGTATCGAATCTTCAAACTCTTCAGATATGCCCTGGCTAGATACAGGAATCGAATCTGGAATTAGTCATCTACAGATATGACCTGGCTGGATACAGGTATCAAATCTTCAAACTCTTCAGATATGCCCTGGCTAGATACAGGAATCAAATATGGAATTAGCTACAGATATGCCCTGGCTGGATACAGGAATCGAATCTTCAAACTCTTCAGATATGCCCTGGCTGGATATAGGAATCGAATCTGGAATTAGTCATCTACAGATATGCCCTGGCTGGATACAGGAATCGAATCTCTAAACTCTTCATGCAGACATGCCCTGGCTGGATACAGGTATCGAATCTACAATCAATCACTCACAGATATGCCCTGGCTAGATACAGGAATCGAATCTGGAATTAGTCATCTACAGATATGCCCTGGCTAGATACAGGAGTCGAATATGGAATTAGTCATCTACAGATATGCCCTGGTTGGATACAGGTATCGAATCTTCAAACTCTTCAGATATGCCCTGGCTAGATACAGGAATCGAATCTCGAATTAATCATGTACAGATATGCCCTGGCTGGATACAGGAATCGAATCTTCAAACTCTTCAGATATGCCCTGGATGGATACAGGAATCGAATCTGGAACTAGTCATCTACAGATATGCCCTGGCTGGATACAGGAATCGAATCTAGAACTAGTCATCTACAGATATGCCCTGGCTGGATACAGGAATCAAATCTTCAAACTCTTCAGATATGCCCTGGCTGGATACAGGAATCGAATATGGAATTAGTCATCTACAGATATGCCCTGGCTGGATACAGGAATCGAATCTCTAAACTCTTCATGCAGACATGCCCTGGCTGGATACAGGTATCGAATCTACAATCAATCACTCACAGATATGCCCTGGATAGATACAGGAATCGAATTTGGAATGAGTCATCTACAGATATGCCCTGGCTAGATACAGGAGTCGAATCTGGAATTAGTCATCTACAGATATGCCCTGGCTGGATACAGGTATCGAATCTTCAAACTCTTCAGATATGCCCTGGCTAGATACAGGAATCGAATTTGGAATTAGTCATCTACAGATATGCCCTGGCTGGATACAGGTATCGAATCTTCAAACTCTTCAGATATGCCCTGGCTAGATACAGGAATCGAATCTGGAATTAGTCATCTACAGATATGCCCTGGCTGGATACAGGTATCGAATCTTCAAACTCTTCAGATATGCCCTGGCTAGATACAGGAATCGAATATGGAATTAGCTACAGATATGCCCTGGCTGGATACAGGTATCGAATCTTCAAACTCTTCAGATATGCCCTGGCTAGATACAGGAATCAAATCTGGAATTAGTCATCTACAGATATGCCCTGGCTGGATACAGGTATCGAATCTTCAAACTCTTCAAATATGCCCTGACTAGATACAGGAATCGAATCTAGAACTAGTCATATACAGATATGCCGTGGCTGGATACAGGAATCGAATCTTCAAACTCTTCAGATATGCCCTGGCTGGATACAGGAATCGAATCTGGAATTAGTCATCTACAGATATGCCCTGGCTGGATACAGGAATCTAATCTCTAAACTCTTCATGCAGACATGCCCTGGCTGGATACAGGTATCGAATCTACAATCAATCACTCACAGATATGCCCTGGCTATATGCAGGAATTGAATCTGGAATCAGTCATCTACAGATATTCCCTGGCTAGATACAAGAGTCGAATATGGAATTAGTCATCTACAGATATGCCCTGGCTGGATACAGGTATCGAATCTTCAAACTCTTCAGATATGCCCTGGCTAGATACAGGAATCGAATCTGAAATTAGTCGTCTACAGATATGCCCTGGCTGGATACAGGTATCGAATCTTCAAACTCTTCAGATATGCCCTGGCTAGATACAGGAATCGAATCTGGAATTAGTCATCTACATATATCCCCTGGCTGGATACAGGTATCGAATCTTCAAACTCTTCAGATATGCCCTGGCTAGATACAGGAATCGAATCTGGAATTAGTCATCTACAGATATGCCCTGGCTGGATACAGGTATCGAATCTTCAAACTCTTCAGATATGCCCTGACTAGATACAGGAATCGAATCTGGAACTAGTCATATACAGATATGCCCTGGCTGGATACAGGAATCGAATCTTCAAACTCTTCAGATATGCCCTGGCTGGATACAGGAATCGAATCTGGAATTAGTCATCTTCAGATATGTCCTGGCTGGATACATGAATCGAATCTCTAAACTCTTCATGCAGACATACCCTGGCTGGATACAGGTATCGAATCTACAATCAATCACTCACAGATATGCCCTGGCTATATACAGGAATTGAATCTGGAATTAGTCATCTACATATATGCCCTGGCTAGATACAAGAGTCGAATCTGGAATTAGTCATCTACAGATATGCCCTGGCTGGATACAGGTATCGAATCTTCAAACTCTTCAGATATGCCCTGGCTAGATATAGGAATCGAATCTGGAATTAGTCATCTACAGATATGCCCTGGCTGGATAAAGGTATCGAATCTTCAAACTCTTCAGATATGCCCTGGCTAGATACAGGAATCGAATCTGGAATTAGTCATCTACATATATGCCCTGGCTGGATACAGGTATCGAATCTTCAAACTCTTTAGATATGCCCTGGCTAGATACAGGAATCGAATCTGGAATTAGTCATCTACAGATATGCCCTGGCTGGATACAGGTATCGAATCTTCAAACTCTTTAGATATGCCCTGGCTAGATACAGGAATCGAATCTGGAATTAGTCATCTACAGATATGCCCTGGCTGGATACAGGTATCGAATCTTCAAACTCTTCAGATATGCCCTGGCTAGATACAGGAATCGAATCTGGAATTAGTCATCTACATATATGCCCTGGCTGGATACAGGTATCGAATCTTCAAACTCTTCAGATATGCCCTGGCTAGATACAGGAATCAAATCTGGAATTAGTCATCTACAGATATGCCCTGGCTGGATACAGGTATCGAATCTTCAAACTCTTCAGATATGCCCTGACTAGATACAGGAATCGAATCTGGAACTAGTCATATACAGATATGCCCTGGCTGGATACAAGAATCGAATCTTCAAACTCTTCAGATATGCCCTGGCTGGATACAGGAATCGAATATGGAATTAGTCATCTTTAGATATGCCCTGACTGGATACAGGAATCGAATCTCTAAACTCTTCATGCAGACATACCCTGGCTGGATACAGGTATCGAATTTATAATCAATCACTCACAGATATGCCCTGGCTATATACAGGAATTGAATCTGGAATTAGTCATCTACAGATATGCCCTGGCTAGATACAAGAGTCGAATCTGGAATTAGTCATCTACAGATATGCCCTGGCTGGATACAGGTATCGAATCTTCAAACTCTTCAGATATGCCCTGGCTAGATACAGGAATCGAATATGGAATTAGTCATCTACAGATATGCCCTGGCTGGATAAAGGTATTGAATCTTCAAACTCTTCAGATATGCCCTGGCTAGATACAGGAATCGAATCTAGAATTAGTCATCTACATATATGCCCTGGCTGGATACATGTATCGAATCTTCAAACTCTTCAGATATGCCCTGGCTAGATACAGGAATCGAATCTGGAATTAGTCATCTACAGATATGCCCTGGCTGGATACAGGTATCGAATCTTTAAACTCTTTAGATATGCCCTGGCTAGATACAGGAATCGAATCTGGAATTAGCTACAGATATGCCCTGGCTGGATACAGGTATCGAATCTTCAAACTCTTCAGATATGCCCTGGCTAGATACAGGAATCGAATCTGGAATTAGTCATCTACAGATATGCCCTGGCTGGATACATGTATCAAATCTTCAAACTCTTCAGATATGCCCTGGCTAGATACAGGAATCAAATCTGGAATTAGTCATCTACAGATATGCCCTGGCTGGATACAGGTATCGAATCTTCAAACTCTTCAGATATGCCCTGGCTAGATACAGGAATCGAATCTAGAATTGCAACGGTTGATAGTAATTATCTTTGGATTGACCTTTTCCCTGAAAAGGCAAAACATCAGTTGTATGCAATGTCATGATATATGAAATGCATGATGTCATGATGTTCTCAAAAATAAATGGGGTTGTGTGATATGATGTGTATATGCATGCGTATGGTGTATGATAATGTGATGTTTATGAATGTATTTTCGTCTAGGAAAATAAATCCTTGACGAATGCCGGGAAGATAACTCCTGGGCTGATGCTGAAGATTAGAGTTCTTCATTTCCGTTGGGGATGTTGATTGTAAGAATAAACCGGTAGGAGAAGATGACTCCGTTGGGGAATAAAATTGTTGGAGAGATTACTCTGCAGGGAATTACTCTGTGGGGAGAGATACTTCGCTGAGGTTTTGATGAGAACTCCGCTGGGGATTCCAGTTGATCTGTTATGCTGGGGAATTGATGAACTCCACTGGGGGATAGGAAGAACCTCGCCGAGGACGATCTTTCCGTGGTAATTGGCTGAGGATAACCCAATTATAAGCTCTGGTGGAGAATAACCTTTGAATAAAGCCGGGGAGACGCGTTCGTATTCTGCAGGGGACAAGCTTCCAGAATCTACTGGGGAGATGGTTCAACTCTCTTGGGGAAACTTTTGAACTGTACTGGGGGAAGTGGCTCCACTGGATGTCTGTATTCCACTGGGGAACAATCTTACATTAAGACTGGCGGGGATGCTTGCTTGGGAACATCTGTATACTCCGCTGGGGAATGTTGAGATTTTCTAGGGATACCCGACTTCCTTAAGGCTGACAGTAGACTAACTCTGCTTGGGGAGAGTATCTCTGACTTACTGGAGATACTGTGCCTTTTCGGGGCTGATTGGAGACCAACTCTGCTCGGGGGAGAGTGTTGCTGAATCTTGTCTTACTCTGCGGGGAATGGAGATATCCTGGTTACATTCTTCGGCCGAATCTACCTTGGTACCTTGGTGGACAAAGCAGCTTGTATAGTTCAGACAATTCTTATTGCCCCAGTTTCCTATGGAGGTGCTTGATAACTGCCGATGGACAAATCTTCTTCTGGTAGGCGAGTGACGGGACATAGTCGTACGCTGTGATCCCTAATTTTTGCCTGGACTGCCCCTTCGGGTTTTCAGTCCACCGGGATACCCATTTTTTGCCCAAGCCGCCTTTTCAGGTTTTCGACTTGCCGGGTGTACAGATTTTTTCATTTCATCCCTTATTTTTGCCCGAACCCTTTTGGTTCGCCGGGAAGCCCTTATTTTTGCCTAGGTGTGTCAACCTAGTGGGTCTTTGATTATGCACAGTATTTTTTTTCGACTAGGTCCGTGCTCTCAGGATGTAGGGAGGTGCCCCTGTCAGTAGTGTTGCGTTGCCATACCACCAGAAGATCTTCGTTTGATCGTCCAATGCCCCAAGTGACTCAGACGGAGATTTGTCCCAAGCTGGTTGGCCTTTTGAGAGATTCTCCGAATCTTGACTTAACTGCCCCAGATGATAGACCATGAACATGTCTGCCCCTTGGTTGGAAGTACTTTTGTTCACTTAGATATTCGTCGTGCGAATTTCTCTGCTGTTCGAACAAATAGTCATATGCAAACAGTGTTATATCAAGAATGCAAAGCTTATGTCTGTCTTGAAGTTTTTGAAAATGCATTTTTTTTTATAAAAACAAGTGAATTTTTTGTAAACTGTGATGTCAACTCGTTATTTTACCGCAAGCCTTAAGGAGTGAGGATACCTTTCGTAACAGTATGCTTTCGAAATAACCCATGCTTCAGCTAGGACTTTTAAAGGTTGTAGCGTGGCCTGGTTCACGGTTTAAGAAACAAAGGATAAAGGCTCAAATTTTATTTGTACCCACCCGTTCTTCGTGATGTTCTTCAAACCTAAACTCAGCTAATCGTGCATTAGACCTTGTTTGAGTCTTTGCCTTGATATTTCGGTGATGGTTCGGATGTTGACAGTTTATTTTGAATAGGCAGTCATTTCCTTTTGTCGAGGGTTTGTAGGGCCTCTTTCTTTTTTTGATTTTTGTTATCCCTGTTTTTTTCCTGAACTGTTTCCTTTTTTGGAATTACAGTCAGCGAGATGCCCCAGCTTTGTAAGTCTCCTTCATAGGTTTTGACTTATTGGGTTTTTATTTCTGAGGGATAATGACTGCCTGCCTTTATGATTATTTGGAGCCATCACTGTCTTTTGTTTTGTAAGGACTCCTTTGGTGCCATTCGTTGTGCACTTGGATCAGCTGAGAGAACTACCCTGCCCCAGGTTACGATTAAGGGTTTTAATTTTCGAAAAGAAAAACTCCTACTTCTTTGGCTCAAAGTGGGTTGACGGGGAATTATCTTCCTTATAACTCCAGTGTTTAGGAATTGAAACAATGCCTGTACCTCATCAGTGGGGTCTATTCAAAAGCATATTGTAGATTGTGGTATCGTTTTCGTCATCCTCCCTCAAGAGGCTTTAGAATTTTCAATCGAGAGTTGAACATCAAGAAAAAATAAAAGCAATTTTGAATATAGAGAACACAATTACTTCAAAACAGACACGTGTAATACATTAATGAAATAATAGAGTTTGACATGATAATTGTTTGAATAAGCAAAGAAAATACAACTTGAACATTCGAATGAACAAAAAGTCTTCTAGTCTCAGGACTCGTCACTTCAAATGGTGAATCTCGCAGGGATAGTAGAAGAACTCGACTTGACCATCTTGGGTGAATTCCACTGCTCCTTCATCAATTAGGTTTTGGATTTTGTACCTCAACTTCCAACAGTCGTCGGTATCATGCCCCGGGCTACCAGAATGATAAGCACACCTCGCATCTGGGTTGTAGCTTGGAGAAGAAGTCTTAGGATTAGGGTGAGGTCCTATCAACGTCACCAGATTCAACTTCAACAGGTGTTGCAAAGCTTGGGAAAGCGACATGTTGAGCTGGGTGAATTGCCTCCTGGGCTTGCTCTGATCAACCCGTTGCTCTGGGCGAGGTTGTGGTTGGACCTGTGAAGTGGTAGCGATTTGGAGAGTTCTATTCTTCACCATACCAGACCCTTGTCCTTTTGGAAGCTGATTAATGACCTGGTCCCTGACTTGGACTGTTTTCTTCATGTTGTATCTCTCTTGGCGAAACTGGTTGACCATGGCTTTCAACTCTTCTTGCTCCCGAGCCAAGCCTTGGATAAGGGCCATCTGCCCCAGCATCTGAGTCCTCATTGCATCTACCTCAGCTTGCAGATGTTTCAGTCGTTCATCCTTACTGCCCTCAGAACTATTCCCGACCAAAGTCCCCATGAGGAGCGTTCTCAGCTCTTCCTGCCCCTTGGATAGATTTAGGAGGATCTCCCCGAACCGAGTCTCTTGAGCATGAAGATCCTGGTTTCCTTGTTGGGAAGCCATTGCTGAAATAAACAGCGAAGAAGGTAAGTGACCCGTAACAAGGGTACCTATTATGCAATGATGTGTAGGTATGCATGCAATGTTTTCAAGGATCTCGCAGGGTAAACAAGAAAATTGTAAGAATTTGAATTTCGTAGCTTGATTGAAAGAACTTCATGTTGTTGAGAGTCCTTCTTCAAGAGTCAAGGCTCACCATATCGAGTGGGTCATAGCCCCTGACTCAAGTCATTAACCTTGGCTAGAGGAAAATAAATCCCCTTTGCCCCTTGCTAGACTTTTGATTCAGCATGACCTGCATCACAAACCCTTGAGATCCTTGAAATGGATTAGTCCTTATGCAGGATGTATGCAATGGTATGAGGGTATGATGTTATGTTATGCGTGGAGTGATGTAAGTAAACCCTGTTATGAGTCCAGGTTAAGGACTGTAAACAAACCCTGCAAGAAACTCATGTGTTAGATAACAAGCATGCAAGTAGTCAAGTTTGAAAGCACACAAGTCACATAAGACAACCCTTAGAGTTTAGGCCAGCATGAAGTTTGGGGTACTACCCTCTTGAAGTTGGTGGGCTCAAAAACCTGTCCTATCAAAAGTAACCGGGTTCTAAGGAGCTCAATATCATTGGGTTGTTTTCTATGTTCATTGTTTTGATTTAGCCACTGGACTGGCGATCAAAATATTCCAAGAAAACAACCCTCAATGAGTGTAGTATCGAGTATCTACCAACTTCGGACTGCACCAAATTCAGTCATCTCACTACCCCTAAAGAGGCCAGGATGGTTCAAGTAAGGTTCCTAAGGTCAGTTGATGCTTCACGACACCACGCGACGGCCCCGTACTCTCCTTGACTTGACTCAAGGGTTACCGGTACTCACCAAAGTGCCACATCAACGTAGCAACTACTTCAACCGTGTCGGTATACCCCGCACAGTTCCCTCACAGTTTGTTGCTACTTTCTAAAAGGTATCCCCCAGATCCGGGTTAGGATCTATGAAACTCCCAAGACAGGCCCACAATATTAAAGCAAGCAAAGTAAGCAATTGAAAACATGATGATGAACTATTCCTAAGGTACACCTCACTTTAAATGATCCCCAGCAGAGTCGCCAGTCCTGTGATCGGTGGAAATGAGAACTGACTGTTTTTTAGCTGGTTTCGCGAAATGTCGCGGTAAGCAAGAGTCGCCACCGTCTTTTATGTTCTCCAACATGGAAAGGACAAAAGCACAGCAAAATTCCTTATTCGAGAATGTTTCTCGGTTCGGGAGGTAGATTTATAGAAAGGGAAGGTGTTAGCACCCTTTCTATCCGTGGTTATCCACGGGCTCTTAGGTACTTGCTCTTATGTTTTCAAAAATTGTTTGCTTTTTAAGTGTGTGTGGGTTTTAAAAAAAAGTTTCGTTTGAAAACTTCTAGGTAACTCTTGTATCAGTCCTCAAGAGTGTATGAAGTGTTTTGTTTGAAAACTTTTTTGAAAGTGTGGGGTGCGAAAAGATGTTTTTGTTTGTTTGAAAAAGAGCAAGTACCCAGGAGAATCTACCTACTCTAAGGAATTAGGCTGTGTAAGAGTCCTTTAGATAGTGCTATCCCACCATTGAGAGGTAGGTAGCACCATCGTTGGAGGTATTCGGGTCAATTCGATGATTGGGACAGTGTGGTCACCGAAGCAATAGTAGGACACCTTAGAAGTAACCCTAATGTCCTAGATCCTTTGTATCCAAGGCAACCGTTTTGAGGCAACTGGATCTTTTGGACATAAGGGAGACCTCTAAGACACCCTATACTTGATGACCACATTCGAGGCAACCAAGTGAGGTGTACCCTAAGAGTGGCATGTGCAAGTGTGTCAATTTTCAGTTATTTTACTCTTGCATGTCATGGTGAGTTATTGTTGATTTTTTAAGTTTAAGAGTTAATCTTGTCATACAATCCTAGTTAGCATACATCTAAGCAGTTAATATATGTACAGGAATTTAAAGTGCGGGAATTGTAAATCCTACGCTATTACAAGGCTTTTGGGGAGGGGGATTATTTACATGTCCAAAAATATTGGGGGAATAAAGCAGTAAAGCGTAAAAAGGTGTCAGCTAAGCTATTACAAACCAGTAAAATAAACGCGCGCAAATCTAAAAAAATCCTAATAATAAGAACTCTTTTTGTCGTTTTATCTTATTTTGGGGAAAATAATCTAAATCTATTTAATTTTAATTTTTGGAAAAATGTTAAGATAATTTAAAGGTTAATTAACAAAGTTAATTTAATAGGAAAAAAACCTAGCCTAATGTTTTTGCGGTTTTTTGATTTTAATGTTAATTAAAAGGAAGTCTATGAAAACAAAAATAAAATACAAGGGGAATCCTTCGATCCAAGGAGAAAACGGGAGTTTCTACCCAGGGAGAGAAATAGAAGCTTCGATCCAGAGGGGGTCAGGGTCCTTTCGATTGGGCCAAACAGCAAGGCGTGAGTAGCCTTCGATCCAGGGAAGAGGATTGTCTTTTGATCATGGAGGTCATGGCTTTCGATCCAGGAATTAGATGCCTCCTTCGATCCAGCAGGCTAATGGGTTCGATCCAGAGAAGGGCTCTCCTTCGATCTGGGATGTTATACCTGCAAAAGCATGTTAGCGAAATAAAATGCAGGGCCTGGGTATTGAATCCCAGGCCCTTCGATCCTGCACTCGTTGGGGTCTCTTCAGGCTAAATCTGCAGCAAGTGTTAGCAAACGAAAAAACATGACCTGGGTGCCAAACCCAGCCCCTTTGATCCTGTCTAGGATTGCAAATCGAAAGTAACAACAAGTATGAATGTATTATGCAAATATGAGGTTGGATAGTTTACCCTTTCTTACCAACAGATTGGACTTTTAATTTGGGCTCTTCCTGGATGTAGGAACCTTCGATATGGGCACTTCCTGGATGTAGGAACTTTTGGTTTGAGGGTTTCTGGGCGTGGGCACCTTCGATCTGAGGGACTGCTTTGGCTTGGAAAATTCTGGGCAGCGTCTCTCTAATGTTTTGTTCTCCTGCAGATTTTTTTTGAAGAAGTGTGTATAATTTTCGTTCTATGATTTTTGTGTGATTTTTCGTGTAATTTTTCTTTTGTTGTCTTTTGTAATGTGTCACTGGCCTCCTATTTATAGGAGTGTGGGAGTGCATGAAAATGGCAAGGGACAACCATTAAAATAGGCATTTAACGCTCTGGACAAAAATCAAACACATTAAATAATTTCCTTTTGTGAAACATTCGTGTCCCTTGAATGAACCTGGACGCTTGGATTAGTCCTGATTTGCCTCTTTCGAATGGACTCCCTGCGTACCCTTCGAATGGGCCTGGCCCAAATATCAGTCGAAGGATTCCAATCGAAATGCTTTGCTAACAGGCCAATCAAAAGGTATTGTTCATGCCAAATGAAGGACATGGTTGACATGCCTGTCGACATTGCCTTGACATAATTCCAATCGAATGCTTGTCCATAATGCCAATCGAAATACTCCTTCAGAATGCCAATCGAAATACTCCTTCAGAATGCCAATCTAAAGGTATTTGAAGTACCACTCAAAAATCTTCTTTTTCCTTAGGCAAGAGTTTGTGATCAACCAGGCAGGGGGAAGACTTTGGAAAACATGAGAGGGCAAATTTTGGGGTGCAACAGTAGTGTATTCCCAAACCTCCGTCCAGTGTTGAACAGCGCAGTCCTCTTCTTCTTCTTCTTCTTCTTCAAGAGTAGAGTCTTCAACTCCTGTTGACCCTGGGCTAAGCTCATGACCAGCTCCTGGAACTGGGCGTTCTGGGCCTGGAGGGCCTTGATAGCTTGTTCGGTAGTAGGCTCAGAAGACATGATGATTGAGTGCTGAAATAAACAGCGAAGAAGATTAAGCAACCTGTAGAAGAAGGGTACCTGTTATGCATATGATGCAATGAGATGCGTATGATTTATGTTTTCAAAGACAATCGAGATTCAACTTTATAGACAAAAAGGAAACACACTTCATTAGATTCAAACTTTAAATTGTTCAACAACTTGCCCTTGGGCATTACAAGAATGAAAATACTGAAAAGGAAATAAAAACTGTAAAAGAAATATCCAAAGCCCATTAATGCTCCCATGGCCTCCTCTTCTCAGTACGGATATAGTCATTCAGGATCCGCTCTTCCTCCAATTGCTTAGTCAGCTTCTGGATCTTTCGTTCCTGTTCGTTGAACTTTTCTCGATAAAAATCTCGTTCTTCCTGTAGCTGCGCCCAAGATCTCTTTAGTGTATCAACATCAGTGGGTATCTGAGGAGGGAGGACAGTTGGAGGAACCCCGTCTTCATCAGGAGATTCAAGAATGATAGGCCTGACAGCTTCGTATGGCATACCTAACTTCTGAGCACGAATGCGGACCCATCTGCAGTAGGATTCCATTGGTAAGGAAGTCTTCGGTCCCAACTCATGTGGGTCAGCTTTGTGAATTCTGTCCCAAGCCTTGATGAATCCATGGCGCAGTTTGTCACTGCCTACCTGAAATTCAAAACTGAAATGAGGAACCAACATCTCATGAGGCCCTGCTCTTCAGGCTCTTCCAAACTGACAGAGAGCTAAACATGGATTATAAGAGATTCCTCCCTGGGTACCGATCAAAGGAACATTAGGATATTCTCCGCAACGATCAATAATGGCTACCTCATCCAAACCTCTGCGAGTCCAAATGATGTCATTATCAGTGAGAGACATTAACCTATAAGCCCAACCCTTTCCTTCTTCATTCTTCAGCACGAACTTAGGAAGGTGCGAAATAAACCACCTCACTAACAAAGGAGCACAACACCACAGAGTTCCCCGTCTTCGGGCAGTACGAGCATAGAGTTGTTGCAGGATATCACCCAAGAGAGTGGGTACCGGGTTTCGAGACATGAAGATCTTTATGGCATTGATATTGACAAAGTTATCAGGATTTGGAAACAATACTAGACCATAGATCAAGAGAGCCAAAATGTCTTCGTACGCCTTGAAGTCTAAGTCATTCCAAAAACTGTTAGCTTTACCAATCAGAAACTTAGCCAACAAGCCCCTAACTCCACTTCTAGTTTCCCAGTTAGCCATTACCTCTTCTTTGGTCAAGGGCAGGACTGCAGCAATCTCTTCAGGCCTAAGAGTCTTCTCCCAACCAGTGAATGGAGTTTGCTCCAAAACAGGGATACCAAGCAAATCAGAGAATTCTTCCAGGGTAGGGACCAACTGGAAGTCTTGAAAGGTGAAGCAATGATACAGGGGATCATAAAACTGGGTCAGGACACTCGTCAGTTGTTGGTCCCACTTTGAAGTGACTAACCCAAGGAGAGAACCATGCCTCTTGATGAAAGAAGTAGTGTTTGGAATCCTATCAACCAATTCCTTGAGCAAAGTTGGTGGTTGGACAAAGTTGAGCCGGATAGTGTTCCTACGCACGGGCATCATGATGTCCTACAAAACAGAGCAAAGATGAAACCCTCTCGTCTTAGAAATGGGTCAGTCTTTATGCATGATGCATGCAATGGTATGATGGTATGATGCTATGATAAAGCACACCACAAGTGTTCACAAAGGCAAGCATGATAAGGCACACAAGTCACACAAGACAACCCTTAGGGTTTAGGCCAGCATGAAGTTTAGGTATTACCCTCTTTCAGTTTTGTTGGTTAAGACCTGTCCTATCAAAAGTAACCGGGTTATAGAGGATCTCAATATCATTGACTAACTTCAATCAGTCATAACTCCAGCATCACAATCTTTTCTTGCGGCCAGAACCATCGCGAGAGTTTAGCCTCAATGAGTGTAGCATATTGCTACCATTCTATGGCCAAGTTGGGTCAATTTAAGGTTCTAAGGTCGGTTGGTGTTTAATGACTTCTTAGAAGACCCATATTCTCCTCGTTGCAACACAAGGGATATCAGTACAGACCAAGGTGTCACACCAACGTAGCCACTGCTTCACCCATGTCAGTCTACGCCGGACAGGTCCCTCACAGATTATGCTACCTAAAAGGGTATTCCCCAGATCCGGGTTAGGATCTATGAAACTCCGATGCAAATCCCACAAATATAAAAGCAAACAAAGCAAACAATTGAAAACAAGGTGATCTAAACCCTAAGGTTACTCCACTTTTAAGTATTCCCCAGCAGAGTCGCCAGTTCTGTGATACGGTGGGAGAACTAACTTGAGGTTTTGCGTTTTGTATTCGCAAATGTTTCGGTTGAGCAAGAGTCGCCACCGAATTTTTATTTTATCCTAAGGAAAGGTTAAAAAGCACAGCAAAAACCTTTGAGATGTTTTCTTGGGTTCGGGGAGTAGATTATAGAAAGGGAAGGTATTAGCACCCTTTCTATCCATGGTTATCCATGGGCTCTTAGTTACTTGCTTAGATCAACTTGCCTTGATTTTCAATTGTTTGAAATGGTGCTTTGTGTGTGGGTTTGAAAATGTTTTGAAAAGAGGCCAATGTGGTGGCAACCTTTGCAATGATCCATGTTGGGATGTATACAAAGGTGTGTATCTTTTGAAAAGTTTTCAATGTTTTTGAAAGTTGTTTTGAAAGTGTTGTGGAGTGTGGTTTTAAAAAGTAGGCAAGTGTTTTTGTTTTGCAAGTTGGTAAGTAACGAAGAGCTATCTACTTAAATTTCTCAAAGATATTTGCTTATGTTTTAACCCTTTTAACAATTTTGTTCCACCATTGTATTTGGTGGACAATCTTGTGTTAGGATGTGAACGGGACGGGCGCGGGTCATCGTTTAGACCATGATTGCAATGGTGCCAAGTGTCTTTGGGCAATTTTTCCTTTAAGGGACTTGATCATTTTTAGGCAACTTTCGAAAGCGTCATCGAGGGACTATGATCATTTGAATTGTTTTGGTTTTGCCAAAGACACCTAACATGCAACATGGCCCATTATTGAAGGCAACAAGTGGAGTAACCCTAAGGGTGCAAGTGTGATTGGTGTTGTCCATTTTCATGCTTTATTATCTTTGAATTAGGTCAAACTATTTTTGGTTGATTTTTGCATACAAAACCCTAAGTCTATCATGGCATATTTAGAAAGTTTTTAAATGCGGAATTTAAAGGTCCTAAATTATTACACAATGATCATGGGGAAGGGGATACAAATGTTCAAATGGGGATGAAACTTCATAGGAGAGTAGTGTCCAATATTTACAACCAAATCGAATTGCGCAAATGTAAATGTAAAGATGTATAAGAATAAAGCAATATGTATGTGTAAATATTTTTTGTGTAAGTGTATGTTTTATTCATAAGTGAAATAAAAATAAATAAAAAAAAGGGTTAATTTGGATACTTTCATATTTAGGGCAAAATCCTAATTTTATAAATAAAAAGGTATTTATTATATATTATATGCAATATTTATTAATTATGTACAAAAATAAATAAAAAGGAAGTATATTGTAAAAAAGTGATTTTTTAAGTTAAATATTAATAAAAATGAAAAATGTATTATTTTTTGTATTTTTAACCTAAATATACTAATAAATATATAAGTATTTATATTATTTACTAAATATATTAAATATGCATAAAAAATAAAATATTAATCATTTTACTAAAAAGTATATTTTTAGAAAATATTTTCAAAAGATAAAAAATAAAATAAAATCAGAAAATAAAAATGTATTAGTATTATTTTTGTATTTTGAATAAAAAAGGATATTATGTTTATTTATGTACAAAATTCAAATAAAACAAGCAAAAATCCAAATAAAATGCCAAAATGGTTGAAAAAATATTTTTAATATTTTTTATGTTTTGTCAAAAAATATCAAGTCAGAATAAAAAAGAAAAAGTCAAAAAATGATAAAAAATAAACACAATTAGCCAAGGGGGTGCAAGTGTGGAAAAGTGGTGCAAAAAGGAAAACAAACTCAGGCCCAGCCCAAAGACTTTGTCTTCAACCTCTGGACATTCAAACAGAGCAAACACGTGCTTCCTGTTATCTCATGATTCCTGGACTTTCAAGCAAAACTCATAACACAAAAAATGTAGAGCATCAAGAGACGAATCCAGACATATAAAACACTTGACTTAACTCTCAGAAATGAGAGAGAATTTCTCCATCCCTAATTCTTGACCTAAGTTTTTTCTAATGTTCAGGTTCCAAATTCTCTCAGCACATGCAATATAAATGGAAAGTAAATATATGTGTAGCTTAAGGGCCATGAGTAGAGCCTTTTTCATTCATAAACCTAAACCTAACTCTTCCTAGATTGAGAGATAGAAGTCCATGAACTTACCTGTTCAGCTTGGATCGTGTCTGACAATGGAGGTACTTTCAGTGCAATGTGAGGACTTGTACAGCTTGCTTGAAGTTCAGGGGTGCTTCTCCAACCTTTAGCTTGCTTTGAAACTAAATGAATCGAGCTATAGGAGTCAACCTGCAAAACAGAAAAAGTGAAAATGGTGAAGTTGGTTAGAGGTGTTACAATCTGAAGCTAGGGCTTGGGATAGTTTGTATGGATGCCATGGAGTGTGTATGAAGTGGTTTTGGCCAAGGCGCACGAATGGATTGAGTTGTAGAAGTCCAACTGCAGAAGGGACTCTGTTTTTTGCAGTAGGATGGTGTTTTGATGAATGATGAGGTTTGGAAGGTGGTTAGCTCGTGCCTTAGCTCATTTATGATGTTTTGAATATGTTCAACAAGTTTGTCTAGGCTTGTGTTGGCAGAAATGTGAGATGTCCTTAGTTATGTAATGTTTCTTCTATCTTAAGCAAAAAATGACAAGTTGGTTTACAAGCTTTCCTAGGCCCCTCAAGTATGCTGCACACTTGAGTCTTGATCAGTGGGATATGTTCCTGAACTTGTGCCAAAAGGATTTGCATTGTACTTCATAGATTGCAATCTTGACATAAAGTTCAACTTTTCAAAAATGGATAATGTGCTTTTTCTAATTATGGACTAATCCTTCATGTAATGACCAAATGCATAGAATAACATCTTGGCACAATGGTTTAGCATTTAATTTTTGAGTGCAAATGAGATTAGAGGCCTGTAATGTAGCTTGCACATGCTGAGTTTGAAAATGCACAAGTTATGAACATGGAAATGGCTCATGAACAAAGTGACTTTTGCCCATATTGACAAATTCGATTCTCCCTAACCACAAGGGTGTTTGAGAAGTTCTTGGATATTTTGGAAATCTTGGAATGTGTACTACAATCCATCTTTGTAATGCAAATTTAAATTCCAAGTGGAAGTATGTGAAAAGTGGCCATGAAGTTAGGCAAAAATCCTGCCTAGAATAGGTCAAAAAGTTTCTAAGTTAAGAATGTTTTGCACCCTTGTTCCAAAAATCATAACTTTAGCTACAAGCTTCTTTTGAGGAAACTTTGTGAATCAAAGTTGTAGATTTTGTAATGGACTATAACTTTCATGTTTTGAGTTTTGTTTGAATCCAAATTCATCTTGGTGAAAAAATGGGACAAAGTTAGGAAAAAATTAGGAATTTTCATAACTTAGAAAAATTCTAAGTTATGAAAATTCTTCATTTCAAACCCTAATTTGTAATTATTGATTTCTTGATGAAAAAGTTTCATATTTTGACATGTCTTGATGAAAAATGAATCTTGACACTTGATTTTGACCAAAAAGTCAAAGTTTGACTTTTCAGTATACAGTCAAAAATTGATCAGTTGACTGGAAAATTCATCTGTCAATCTTGTGCATTTGGGATCTTTTGAACTTGTTGAATGTGTCAAGATAATTCCATTGAGTCCTTGAGTCCATAGGTGAGCTTGGTTTGCCATTGTCTAGGTCAAACAGTCAAAAATTTCCTTTGTGCAGTCAAAACCCTAAAAATGACCATTTTGCCCTTTTGGTGATCTGATCAAATTTCTTGTGGAATTGTGATCCAAACTTGATCAAATGGTTCATATGAGTTCAAAATGTTGATGTGGGTCAAAAATCATGAGGTTTGACTGTCACTTGACCACAATTGACTTTTTCCCAATACAACTGTTTCTAGGTCAACTGTCCAATTGACTGGACAAAGATTGGAATCAAGGCTTGAAACTTGGTATGGGTAAACTTGGGAGTCTAATATGAAGCATGAAAGTCATCTTAGGCATTTTAGGTAAAAACATCTTTGTGCAAACACAAACCCTAATTTGGGTCAACAGTGCAAGGAGAAGTCTTGAGCAGAGGAAACCCTAACTGGATCTTGAGCTCCAAGGGTCTTGTGGTGAGAAAAAAATTGAGGAAATGGGAGGGAAAATTTTGGGGTACAACAACCATGATTAAGGAAAACCGGGAATTGCAAGACATAACGGTGACGCCTCTGCCACATCTTACACCATTCTGGAGCAAAGTCTTTCTAGTTGGTAAGACCCCACTGGGCGTCGACCCTTTTGAGATGCCATGGGGACAAACAAGTTGGATCACTTGGTATCTCTTGATGCATTCTGAACTGCATCTTCACACGGTCGCTATGGTACATCTCCACAACATTGAACCGAATGATTGCAGTCTTCGCGGTCCAAATTGCTGCATCCTCCGGGTTTGGATCATGGCCCAAACCCAAATATGGTCTCCAGACGAACTGCGATAAAATTTAAATTAGGTTAACGAAAACGTAATGTATAAATAATTTAAATGAAGAAAAGTTTAAAGGTACGACGTACATCATCCGATCCTAAGTGATCCAACAGATTGCGGTATAGTGCGACATTGAATCTTGGATTCTTGCCGTAATCCATACCCCTCACGCAATACCTAAAGGAAATGAAAAATATTTTATTTTTAGCATATATTTGGTGAAGAGATGAATAGTAATAAATGATATAACTTGATGACTTACTTTGTTGTGTAAGGGAAAATGAAAGTGTTGTTGTTGACGGGGTTTAAGGACTCCATCCTCCACCAACCCCAGGCTTGTAGTAAAAAAACGCACCCATAAAATGTACATTTTTCCTTGACTGTATTTTTGCACAAGGAACTGTATAGGTGGGCTAAAACTACAGAACCCCAACTATACTTTTTTGGTTTTTTCAAAATCCCTAAGTAAATGTAAATACATAAAATTTACACTATTTCCCGTACTTTCGGGAAATAAAAAGGTACCAAATAGTATCATAAGATAAGTTCTGGATTTTACTACCCTATCTTGCTCGGAGGAATTTTCGTTTAATTCCAAACTTGCATAATGACTTTTAAGCTCAGTGAGTAGTATTCCCTGACCTCTCGCACCACCACCTTTAACCATATCCCTGCCCAACAATTCTTCACACTGAGAGTTGGGTTGTTGAACCAACCCGTTCACGGCCTTACCGTTGACAGGGAGACCTAGTAACATGTACACGTCCTCTAGCGTGACGGTACATTCACCTATTGGTAGGTGAAATGTATGGGTCTCTGGTCTCCATCTTTCCAACATTGCAAGAATGAACTTCGAATTAATTGTGCAGTTGGAGATCTTTATAACATGTCCAAAACCTGCGTATTCCAGATATGGTACAATAAATGGGTCGGGAGCCAGGTAGTTGTGAGAACGGATTCTGAATCTTTTGGTATCCTGAGTTCATAATGTAAAAGGTTTAAGATTAAGTAAGATGAACAAAGCATTATCTGAAGTATGAAAAATGTATAACCAAAATAGAAACTTACAAATGCGGCAATGTTTTCCCTTGTGCCTCTGTGAGAATCGCCCATTGTTAGAAGAGCCATTGTTTAAAATGCTTGAGATTATGAAATACTTAGAAAGTGTAAGAGAGTATGAAAGACTTAGAAAGTGTAATAGATTATGAAAGATTTCGTAGCAGAGAGTGAGACTTGTGTGGGTGTTTGAGATGTATGATATGGTCTGTATTTATAGGCAAAAAAATTTCATAAAGTGAGTGAGGTGGTAGCTGGTGCATGCATGCATGAGAAGTGTCACTCTTGCAGGCTAGGTGGCAGCCTAGGGGGTTACATATTTGCATGCATGTACAAAAATGAAAGGTGTCACTCTTGCAGGCTAGGTGGCAGCCTAAGGATGTAACACGATTGGACAGTAAGGGAGGCGCCATTGGACTTGGCGAAAGAGTACAAAAATGAAAGGTGTCGCCATCCCAATTGGCGAATAAGAGGTGTCATTGGTTACAGGCTAGGCTTAGGCTACGTGACAACCTTTGGGATGCCATGCCTGAATGCATGTAACCCTATTAGAGATGATGGGAGGAGACTTACAACATACAGTGTATGTGCAGAGTAGGCGCAGGCTAGGTGGCAGCCTAAGGGGTTACATATTTGCATGCATGTAACACGATTGGACAGTAAGGGAGGCGACATTGAACTTGGCGAAAGAGTACAAAAATGAAAGGTGTCGCCATCCCAATTGGTGAATAAGAGGTGTCATTGGTTGCAGGCTAGACTCAGGCTACGTGACATCCTTTGGGATGCCATGCCTGAATGCATGTAACCCTATTGGAGGTGATGGGAAGAGACTTACAATATACAGTGTAGGTGCAAAGTAGGCGCAGGCTAGGTGGCAGCCTAGGGGGTTACATATCTGCATGCATGTAACACGATTGGACAGTAAGGGAGGCTCCATTGGACTTGGCGAAAGAGTACAAAAATGAATGGTGTCGCCATCCCAATTGGCGAATAAGAGGTGTCATTGGTTGCAGGCTAGGCTCAGGCTATGTGACAGCCTTTGGGATGCCATGCCATAATGCATGTAACCCTATTGGAGGTGATGGGAGGAGACTTACAACATACAGTGTAGGTGCAGAGTAGGCGCAGGCTAGGTGGCAGCCTAGGGGGTTACATATCTGCATGCATGTAACACGATTGGACAGTAAGGGAGGCGCCATTGGACTTGGCGAAAGAGTACAAAAATGAATGGTGTCGCCATCCCAATTGGCGAATAAGAGGTGTCTTTGGTTGTAGGCTAGGCTCAGGCTACATGACAGCCTTTGGGATGCCATGCATGTAACACTATTGGCAGCCTTGGGGGTTACATCCTTACTTAATTGAAATTCAGTATGAGATTTTTAGTCTTACGTTTATCATAAAATTGATTCACTTAATCTGTCAAATATTCCAACCTTCAAACGTTCTTACAATTAAACCTTCAAACCTTCAAACAATCAAACATACAAACCTTCGAATAACTCATAAACTTCAAACATTCCAACCTTCAAACCTTACAACATTCCAACCTTCAAACCTTCAAACAACCCTACGCAATGGCCTCTGCACCATAATATGTCGTCAAAGTACATTTCAACGGTGAGACATACATTTGTCCCACCACTGGGTTTTTTTTAGAGACACCGACAACATCCGATTTCTCTTAAACGAGAAATCCAATTTCTCGTACTTCAAAAAACGATTGGAGGCCAAACTTGGACGAGGCCCGGTGACCCAGATATTTTATCAGAATCCAGTTTTTTTTGGAAACAACCAAATAATTTTTTATAAGGTTGAAGTTCAAGATGACGAGGATCTCCAGAATATGTTTTCCAGCCATGTGTATTTCGGGTACGACTCTATTGAGTTGTACATTATGCTGCGAGAGCCTCAGGTGACACAAGTGGTTGATCCTTTGGAGAATGAACAAGCTGAGGTAGATGTAGTTGATGATGAAGAAGAAGATGACGAGTTAGAGTTTGATGAAATGGTGAATGATGATTCCGACGATGATGGCATACCTAGTATTCCTGCAAACGAGATCTACACACCACCTCCGCACATGATAAACTTCAACATGGGCGGAGATGAACCGTCTACTGACTTATTTTTCAATCCGTATGTGCAGTTGGATGAAAATTTAAAAGAGAAGGACAAGTTTCGTAACAGAGAGGAATGCATCAGAGCCATAAAAAATTCCACATGCTCAACTCGGTTGATTTTAAGGTGGACCGTGTCAACCCAGAAAGGTACAAGATTAAGTGTGTCCACCCTGACTGTATGTTCAAGCTGACTGCATCATACAGATTAAGAGGTGACTACTGGGTGATAGGTTCCATGACTACCCACACTTGTGTAAGTTCTACCCAATCACAGGACCACCGAAAACTTAACTACGATCTCATATGTCAAGAAATCCTACCACTGGTCAGCAACGACCCCTCTTTGAAGGTGAAAACAATCATCTCCCACATCACCACGGTTTTTAACTATACTCCATCTTACCATAAGGCGTGGTTAGCAAAGACTAAGCCGATTGAAAAGGTGTACGGAAACTGGGAGGAGTCATACCAAGAACTTCCTCGCGACTTGAATGCACTCAAGACGTATTCTCCGGGTACTGTTTACGTTCTAGAAACAGTGCCAGCATACGCCCAAGATGGTAGTCTACTAAACGGCAATGGAATATTCAGTCGAGTGTTTTGTGCATTTCAACCTTGCATCACAGGGTTTGCATCATGCAAACCAATTATACAAATTGATGGGACTTGGTTGTATGGGAAGTACAAAGGCACGCTACTGATGGAAGTTGCACAAGATGGAAACAACAACATTTTCCCCATTGCCTTTGCCCTTGTCGAGGGGGAGACCGATGGTGCTTGGAGCTTTTTTCTGAAAAATCTGCGGACACACGTGGCTCCTCAACCAGATCTCTGTTTGATCTCGGACAGACATGCCTCCATTGAAAGTGCCTACAATAATCCTGCAAACGGTTGGCATGACCTTCCTTCTACGCATGTCTATTGCGTTAGGCATATCATCCAGAATTTCACGAGGGAGATCAAGGACAAAACATTAAGGAAAGCGGTTATGAATGCAGGATATGCATTGACACAACCCACATTCAAATATTACCGCAACGAGATCCGTTTGTCAAATCCAGAAGCCGGTAGGTGGATCGACAATATTCCGGTGGAAAAATGGACTAGGTCATACAACAATGGCCAAAGATGGGGGCACATGACAACGAATCTTATTGAATCGATGAATGGGGTATTCAAAGGCACACAAAACCTCCCGATCACTGCTTTGGTAAAATCTACGTATTTTAGGATGGCTGTGTTATTTTCCAAAAGAGGTGAAATATGGAATGCAATGTTGCAATCTGGACAACTATGGAGTGAAAGCTGCATGAAATACATTAAGGCAGAAAGTGCCAAAGCCAACACTCATATGGTTATACGGTTTGACCGACACAGCCACAACTTCATTGTGAAAGAGACAATCGACCACAACGAAGGCCTGCCAAGACAAGAATATAAGGTCATGCTACCTTCTCGTTGGTGCGATTATGGCAGGTTTCAAGCATTTCGTATGCCTTGCTCTCATGTCATTGCCGCTTGTGCTCATACCCATCAAGACGCGCTGCAACTTCTGTCAAACATTTACAAATCTGAAACGTTGCTCAATGTTTACAACAACAACTTTCCTTTGGTAGAAAAACCAGATTATTGGCCTACATACGACGGCGAAATAGTGTGGCACAATGACCAAATGCGAAGGAACAAGAAGGGTCGTCCCAAAAGTAAGCGCATCATAACAGAAATGGACGATCTTGACAAGCTGGAAAGAAAGTGTGGTTTATGCTGTCAGGTCGGACACAATCGCAAAAATTGTCCGAATCGGGCGTCTGCCTCGACCACATAAAAATTGTAATACATAAAATCTTTCCTTAATTATGTTGTAAACATTAGGGTTTGTCATTAACAGATTTTCCTACAATAAATATTGCGCGTACAAGAAAAATTAATGATATTCCTTCTACGAAATTACAACTGTTAACACAATTTCGTCTGACCCATGCATCATAAACATTACATCGCTGTCTGTTTTGACTTCCTCCAACCATACATTAGGTCTTCATGTCGCATGTGAGATTGTTGTTCGTTTTCGTTGGATCCTTCAAATTTTCCCCCCTCCGCAATCTCTCCATCTAGCCATCGCATCAACTCCCGCTTCAGACGCTCCATGGAGTGAATGTGCCAGAATTTCATTTTCATCGCAGGTTTCATGGCGGAGAAGATAACGTAACCATCTCTGCTAAAAATCATGGGAGACGTCATGACGCAAATAACAGAGTAAAAAATAAAAAAACAGTGCGAGAAAGTGTGTGAAATTTCGGAGAAACGGATGAATTATTTATAAAACAACATTTTGCCCTAGTTTTGCTCTAGGAGCCAAGTGAGATGGCACCTCCTCTAACTTTTAAGGTGCATGCGCTATCTCACTTGGCTAAAAGTGAAGGGAGGCGCCAAGTGAGATGGCGCCTAGGGCAAAACTAGGGGTGGAGGCGCCAAGTGAGATGGCTCCTCCTTTGGGGAGTCATCTGAAACATGGTTATTTGCGTAATTTTTTCCGAAACGCGGTTATTTGCGAAATATTATTTTAATACTTGGTTATTGTAAAAAAAATTCGACAAATGTTGTATCTTAAATTAAAAATATTAGTAAGATAAAAAATTTAAAAACAACACAATTTTTTTGTGTTTGGATTCATACATTATTTTAAAGATATTTATTTTTATTTTATTTTATTATACAAAAAATATAATAACATATGCGTTTGTACGAATTTTGGTATGATTACTCGTACATTCACATGAGTATTGACGTCTTATGTGCATTTGTTTAAAAAATATAATAACAATGAAAAAACAGAAGACAAAATTATTTAACCAACACAAATTTTCATTTTTAAAAGAAAAACATATTTTATTTATATTTGAAACATAAATATAATTTTTTCATATCTATAATTATTTGGATCAATCTTATATTTCCCATATATAAATATTAATTTTGGAATCAATATATATTTTCATATATTTGAAATAAAAATTACTTTATTTAAATTAAAAAACAATCGATACAAGTCCATCGCTAGAATCCTAGTCAAACCAAAACACTAATCAATAATTATCATAGTGTTGCAATCAATATGTTTTCTGAGTTTTCCTCCTAAGGTGCATCTAACAGCAATATTTAGCTTGATCTGCTTCACACTATCAACCACACTACACGTAGGGGTGAAAATGGGGCTATTTCTCAATCTCCAACTTTTTCATATATTATGTACCTTACATTAAAAATAATTTCAAATTAAAAATATTAGTAAGATAAATAGTTTAAAAATAACACAATTTTTTAATATTTGAATTCATACATTATTATAAAAATATTTACTTTTATTTTATTTTATTATAAAAAAATATAATAACATGTGCGTTTGCACGAATTTTTGTCGGATTATATGTGTTTTCACACGTGTACTAGTGTGTTACACACATTTGTTTCTAAAATTTAATAAGAATGAAAAAATAGAAACATGAAATTCTTTAACTAAGAAAGTTTTTTAATTTGAAAAGAAAACCATATTTTTATTTATATTTGGAGTATATTTATATAGATCAACTGTATATTTGATATTAAGATTCACCCATTAATTTAAAAATAATATTTTCCATCAATAACATATTGTTAGAACAAGATTGGTTCTGATCATATCTCCAAGTTTTGATGATAACAATAAAATATATTTTATATAATTGATACTCTGATGAGCATATTTATTTGTTTCAGATAATATTCTGACAGAAGTATTTTCCTAGATGAAAATCATTTTGACATGCTGAGCTGAAAATAAATGAAGAAGTTCTTTGATGAAAGAACTATTTGTTTTAGCGCAAGTTCTGATGCTGACTCTGATAATAAACTATTTTTATGCATCTTCTAAAGCTTAGCAAGTTTCCATGTAAACTATGTTCAGAAGTTCTTAGCAAGTAAGCGCTGATAAGAAGTTATTTGCAAGCATATTTTGAAGCAAGATGTGAAGCTAGCTCTGAAAGAATTCTGCAAGCAAGCGCTGATAAGAAGAATTGCAAGTATGTTCTGAAGCAAGACGTGAAGCTAGTTCTAAAAGAATAAATAAGCTAACAAGTCTTGTCAACTTTCAAGAAACATGCTCTGACAAGTGTCGTTTGTTCATTTAATGCAAAGACGGCTACATGCACTCAAGTGTCTATGCTAGTTCATTGGAAAATGCAATACTGCAAGCTAACATGCAAACATTAATTGCTCTTCACTTTTGAAGGCAACAACGGTCATTTTCTTCATGCTATAAATAGAAGATATTTTATTGCAAGCCAACAACTAAACAAATTCAAAAGAAGCAAAACAAATGTGAAAATATTCTGTTGCTCACAAATTATTTTACAAACACTTTGTGCAAATCTAATCTTAGTGAAAAATCATAGTTTGTGATATAACTTTCTAAGAAGCAATTTGTTTCACTATCTGTAAAGATTTAATTCTTGTATTTGTTCCTTGAGAGACCAAGTTTGGTCAGATTTCTCAAGAAGGCTAGGACTAGTTTGAGTCTTAGTGGTGTTAGTCACTTGTAAGTTTACTTGTGTATTGTATTGTTAGTCACAACAGTTTGGTTGTGTGATTGTAATCAGTTTGATTATAGTGAATTAAGTCCTTGTTGAGAAAGGCGAAATCACCTTTGCGGGTGGACTGGAGTAGTTTGAGTACAAATGAACCAGGATAAAAATAAATGTGTCTTTCCATTATTGTTGAGCATTTAAGAAAAAGAAAAAGAGAAATTTATTCAACCCCCCCCCCACCCCCTTCTAAGTGTTTTCTCACCTTCAATTGGTATCAAGAGCTTGACTCTGAGCGTAACACTTAACCGTGTCAGGAAAAGATCCAGAAAGAAAACACAATGGCAACTGAACAAAACAACAATAGCTACAACAAACCTCTTGTATTTGATGGAGAAGATTTTGAATATTGGAAAGATAGACTAGAAAGTTTCTTTCTAGGTCATGATAGTGATTTATGGGATATAGTCTTGGATGGTTACACACATCCTACAGACTCAGAAGGAAACAAAATTGATAGAAAAAATATGGATAGACAACAAAAAGCTGATTTCAAAAATCACCACAGAGCTAGAAATATTTTTCTAAACGCTATCTCTAAAATGGAATATGAGAAGATCACAAATAGAGATATAGCATATGATATGTTTGAGTCACTCAAAAGGACTCATGAAGGAAACACTCAAGTGAAGGAGACTAAAGCTCTGGCTCTCATCCATAAGTATGAAGCCTTTAAGATGGAAGAAAGTGAATCTATAGAAGCTATGTTCTCAAGGTTCCAAACTTTGATCGCTGGCCTGAGAGTTCTGAACAAGGGATACACTAAGGCAGACCATGTCAAGAAGATTATCAGAAGTCTACCCAGAAGATGGGCTCCTATGGTCACTACTTTCAAAGTATCAAAAGATCTGAACAATGTGTCTCTTGAAGAACTCATCAGTGCTCTAAGAAGTCATGAGATAGAACTTGATGAGCACGAACCTCAGAAGAAAGGTAAGTCTGTTGCCCTTAAATCAAGTAAAAAATATGAAACTAACGCTTTTCAGGATGAAGAAGGAAACTCTGAAGAATCTGCGTCAGAAGAAGATGAACTATCCTTGCTCCCCAGAAGGATCAATCAGATGTGGAAGCACATACAGAAGAAGTTCAGGAACTTCATGAAGTCAGAAGATAAACCAGAATCTTATGAACACAAAAATTCAAACAGAAGAGAGATAATATGTTATGAATGTAAAGAACCTGGACACTACAAGAGTGATTGTCCAAAACTTCAAAAAGAAAAACCAAAGAAAAAGTTTGGTAGAAAGAAAGGCATGATGGCAACCTGAGACGATTCAGAATCCTCTGAAGATGAATCTGATTCTGAAGATGAGAATGCCAACCTAGCTCTGATGGCTACCACAACAGATGACTCAGACTGTGAGTCAGAACCAAAAGAGGTATTCTCTGAATTTACTAGAGCTGAACTTGCTGAAAGTTTATCAAAACTTCTGGAAAACTATAGTCAGCTCAAAATCAAATACAAGAAACTCAAGAAGAGTCTTGCATCTGATCTTGAGAAACATGAAACAGAAAACTCTGAACTCAAAGAAAATAATTTTAAACTTAAAGAGGAAATTCAAAAAAATTCTATTTCAGAGTCTGCTTCAAGTTCAAAAGATATTCTGAAAGAATATGACTCTAGCTTTCAAACTTTTCTTGCTAAAAGCATAGATAGAAGCAAAATGGGTTCAATGATCTATGGAGTTAATGGGAACAACATAAGAGGAATTGGATATGAAACTCCCAAAGGGAAGGAGACATATATACCAAAACATGTTGCTAAGATGACTTTCACATATAAACCTCTGAATAAACAATTCAAATTTAGACACACACATGATATTAAATATACATCACATTCTGGAAACTCTTATGCTAATCCAAAGTTCAAACAGAACTTTAAATACTCTAACCCAAGAGGATTCAAAAAGATATGGGTACCTAAGGATAAAATAATTTTTGTTGCAGATGTCCTTAACAGCTCAATTGAGACACCAATCATGGTACCTGGACTATGGGTGCTCACGACACATGACATGAAGAAAGTCTATGTTCCAAAACCTGGAATTTAAATCTGGAGGAGATGTCAAGTTTGGAGGTAATCAGAAAGGGAAGATTATTGGTTCTGGAACCATTGGAAACGGTAACCTTCCTTCTATCTCTAATGTTTTATTAGTATAAGGATTAGCGCATAACCTGCTGTCCATAAGTCAATTAAGTGACAACGGTTATGACATTATCTTTATTCAAAATTCCCGTAGAGCTGTTATTAAAAAAGATGGAACAATCCTCTTTTTTGGCAAGAGAAAGAACAACATATACAAAATTGATTTGTCAGATCTTAAAACTCATAATGTTAAATGCCTTTTTTCTGTTAGCGATGAGCAATGGGTATGGCACAGAAGATTGGGACATGTCAGCTTAAGAAAAATCTCCCAATTAAATAAACTAAATTTAGTCAGAGGACTTCCCAATCTGAAGTACAACTCAGAAGCTCTGTGCGAAGCATGTCAAAAAGGAAAATTTTCAAAACCTTCTTTTAAATCAAAAAATGTTTTTTCTTCCTCTAGGCCATTAGAACTACTTCATATTGATCTGTTTGGGCCAGTTAAAACTACATCGATCAGAGGAAAGAAGTATGGATTGGTCATTGTTGGTGACTATAGCAGATGGACATGGGTTTAATTTTTAAAACACAAGGATGAGTCACATTCTGTGTTCGTTGACTTCTGTAACCAAGTGCAAAACAAAAAAGATTTTAGAATTATAAAAGTCAGAAATGATCATGGAGGAGAATTTGAAAACCATTATTTTGAAAAATATTTTAAAGAAAATGGTATTGTTCATAATTTCTATTGTCCTAGAACTCCCCAACAACATGGAGTTGTAGAACGAAAGAATAGAACGTTACAAGAAATGGCCAGAACCATGATCAATGAAACAAATATGGTTAAGCACTTTTGGGCAGAAGCTGTGAACACAACATGTTATATTCAGAATAGAATCTCTATAAGACCTATTCTTGAAAAGACTCCCTATGAGTTATGGAAAAATAGAAAACCCAACATTTCTTATTTCCATCCTTTTGGATGTACTTGTTTTATTCTGAACACTAAAGATAATCTGAACAAGTTTGATTCTAAAGCACAAAAGTGTTTTCTACTTAGATATTCTGAACGCTCAAAAGGCTATAGAGTATACAACACAGAAACTCTGATTGTTAAAGAATCAATCAAAGTCAGGTTTGATGATAAGCTTGGCCAGCAACAGCCAAAGAAAATTGATGTTTCTGTAGGTACAGAAGATCTTCTCTCAAACTCTGAAAAGTCAGAAGTAAAGGAAGACTCAGAAGATCCTCCTCTTGATAATGCTCTGGATAATCTCAGAATATCTGAACAACCCACTCAGAAAAGGTTTCCCAGAATCTCTTCATCTCATAAAGAAGACGTGATTATTGGAAGGAAAGAAGATCCCATCAGAACAAGATCCTCTCTCAGAATCAATGAAGAATCATTGTTTGGATTGGTATCTCTGATTGATCCAACCTCCATTGATGAAGCTCTGGAAGACAATGATTGGATCCTAGCAATGCAAGATGAACTCAATCAATTTTCCAGAAACGATGTATGGGATCTAGTTCCGAGACCTAAAGGATTCAACATTATAGGAACTAAATGGGTTTTCAGAAATAAACTAAATGAGCAAGGAGAGGTGGTCAAAAACAAAGAACGACTGGTTGCACAAGGTTATAGTCAACAAGAAGGAATTGATTATAATGAAACCTTTTCCCCAGTCGCCATGTTATAGACATAAAGCTGCTCCAGATGTTGTCTTCCAGCAACCAATGAAGAGGAAAGCAGTTGAAGGACCATCTGCTAGACCTCAGAAGAAGAAGAAGAAGAAATCAGGCAGACTGCACCAGAAATGTGAATCCAGCTGTAACAGATCTTCTGTGGGAAACGTTTAGAAGAACCTTAGATGCTGATACATTGAAGCTGCAAGACTTATGTCATTCTCAGGTGCTTGAGAACTTCTCCAAACATTTTCATGCCTTCCATTCAGAAGCTGCTAATATTTGGGAAAAGAAGTCTACTCTGATGATAGATAATGCTCCTGCTGATGAAATGGACATCTCAGAAGATGAATCTGAAGATGCCTCTGAAGATTCAAATCCTCTAGAAATTGTTCTGTTTAATCAACCTTCTATTAAATATGCACATGAACCTGTGCCAACTCTTATGGTTGATCTGGGCACTCTACTTTCAACTTTTGTTCGTTCTGACTCAACGGTTTCTACTCCAGAGGATGTATCTGCTGAAGCTTCTTCAACCTCTACTCCTTCTTCAGTGATTATGGATACTCTGAATGAGCTTAAGAAGGAAAATGAAGCTATTCATGAGAGCTTGGACAAGCAAGATGAATCAAACAAGGAAATCAGAAACTGGATGATGAAACAAGAGGAATCTGCATCTGAGATCAAGAATCTTCTTATGGCTCTTGTTTCTAAAAAAACCTTAGTGTCATTTTGTTTGTTGTTTTTGTTTGTTGTTTTGTACCTCTGAATTTTTTTAAAACCTTTACGCTCTTCAATTATTTTTATATAATTTTTGATTATGCCAAAAAGGGGGAGAAAATGAGTATTTTGATCTAATCTCTGATTAACAGTTATGTGACTAAGTCTCAAACATTCTAACAAAATACAAAGATTTCTTTCTATGTTTAAAAGAATTTTGCAGGTATCACTAAACTCTGGAAGTTTAATTCAAATGAACATTATCTTCAAAAGACTTACTGAAGAAATCCTAGAAGAAGATTTCAAAGCTCTGATGAAAAATCTCAGGAAGTTTTTCTTATAGAAATATTTATTTCAGGTGGAGATTCTTATCTCTTGTTCAATTTTATTTTTAAATCTGAATTTTTTTGTCATCATCAAAAAGGGGGAGATTACTAGAACAAGATTGGTTCTGATCATATCTCAGAGTTTTGATGATAACAATAAAATATATTTTATATAATTGATACTCTGATGAGCATATTTATTTGTTTCAGATAATGTTCTTACAGAAGTATTTTCCTAGATGAAAATCATTTTGACGTGCTGAGTTGAAAATAAATGAAGAATTTCTTTGATGAAGGAACTATTTGTTTTAGCGCAAGTTCTGATGCTGACTCTGATAAGAAACTATTTTTATGCATCTTCTAAAGCTTAGCAAGTTTCCATGTAAACTATGTTCAGAAGTTCTTAGCAAGCAAACGCTGATAAGAAGTTATTTGCAAGCATATTCTGAAGCAAGATGTGAAGCTAGTTCTGAAAGAATTATGCAAGCAAGCGCTGATAAGAAGATTTGCAAGCATGTTCTGAAGCAAGACGTGAAGCTGGTTCTGAAAGAATAAAGAAGCTAACAAGTCTTGTCAACTTTAAGGAAACATGCTCTGACAAGTTCCATTTGTTCATTTAATGCAAAGACGGCTACATGCACTCAAGTGTCTACGCAAGTTCATTGGAAAATGCAATACTGCAAGCTAACACGCAAATATTAATTGCTCTCCACTTTTGAAGGCATCAACGGTCATTTTCTTCATGCTATAAATAGAAGATCTTTTATTTCAAGCCAACAACTAAACAAATTCAAAAGAAGCAAAACAAATGTGAAAATATTCTGCTGCTCACAAATTATTTTACAAACACTTTGTGCAAAATTAATCTTAGTGAAAAATCACAGTTTGTGATATAGATTTCTAAGAAGAAATTTGTTTCACTATCTGTAAAGATTTAATTCTTGTATTTGTTCCTTGAGAGACCAAGTTTGGTCAGATTTCTCAAGAAGGCTAGGACTAGTTTGAGTCTTAGTGGTGTTAGTCACTTGTAAGTTTACTTGTGCATTGTATTGTTAGTCACAACAGTTTGGTTGTGTGATTGTAATCCGTTTGATTATAGTGAATTAAGTCCTTGTTGATAAAGGTGAAATCACCTTGGCGGGTGGACTGAAGTAGTTTGAGTTCAAACGAACCAGGATAAAAATAACTGTGTCTTTCCATTATTGTTGAGCATTTAAGAAAAAGAAAAAGAGAAACTTATTCAACCCCCCCTCCCTTCTAAGTGTTTTCTCACCTTCACATATATCAGTAAAATAATTACATCAATAATAATAGCTCAGTTTTCCATGTATTATTTGTTATCCCAAGAAGACAAGAGAGGTATCCATCCCTACCTAAGCGATCTTCGTTATGGTTTTCGTACAATAGTGGAGGATTGTGGTTTGTCGGATATTAATATTCAAGGACGTCATTTTACGTGGTCAAAAAGTAGAGGAATGCCGAATATGATAGAGGAGCACCTTGATAGAGCAATGGCTAATAACAAATGGTTGGCGCTTTACCCGAATGTGACCCTTCTCAATATTTTGGCGTCGCATTTGGACCATAATCTCATTTTGCTTTAGTGTGATCTAGGGCTATATGATGTGTACAACTATAGGTTCCGATTCTAAAAATCAATGGTTGTTGGAATAGGACATTGAAACTACCGTGGCAGTCAGGTGGAGTACCAGTTTTATGACAGAGTTAGGGGACTGTATTGAGGGATGTGCAAATTAGTTACAACGATGGAGTTGAAGGAAGAGAACATGTTTTAAAGAATAACTTAAGAACTCTGAATGGGAGATGGAACATCATCGTGGATTGAATGATGTTTAGAGTGTGGACAAGTTATTTGCGGCGAAGAGGAAACATAATCAATTGCTTATGAAGGAAGAGTTATATTGGAAATAACTAGCTAAGTTGCATTGGCTCAAAAATGGTGACTTGAACAAGAAATTTTCCCATATGTCAGCTTCGGCATGAAAGAAGTTCAATAAGATATTTATGCTTATGGATGAGAACAATCTGGAAGTGAAGGATGCGACGGCGTTGCGAGCTACAACGAAGCAATATTTTGATAATTTGTTTCAAGAGAAGCTGGGTGTCCATGATCATATGTTAGATCTCATTCATCCAGTAATAACTATTGAGGATAATGAGAAACTTTAGGCCACCATCACCTGTGGGGAACTATACGAGGCATTAGAAAATATACACCCAGATAAATCACCTGGTCTGGACGATTTTAACCCGACATTCTATCACCAATTTTGGAACATATTCGGTGATGACATTTTTCTACCATTGGCTCACTGGATGGACAAGGGTTTCTTTCCATCTTACCTCATAAAAACTAATATATGCCTTATACCAAAATGTGATCATCTGATAATGATGAAAGACCTGAGATCGATTTCTTTGTGCAACATAGTGTATAAGGTGGTGTCAAATTTACTTGCAAATAGATTGAAGAGGTTTATGCCAAAGTGTGTTTAGGAAGAGGAATCAACTTTTGTGGAAGGTAGGTGGATACTTGATAATTCTTTAGTTGCGTTTGAGGTCATCCATAAGCTGAAATGCAAAACTAGAGGTAACACTGCGGAACCCGCTCTCAAAATTTACATAAGTAAACCTTATGATAAGGTGGATTGAGATTTCTTTAAGGGTATGTTAAGAAGAATGGGCTTTGTGGATAAATGGGTTCTATGGATGAATATGTGTGTGACCTTGATGAACTATTCGGTGATGGTTACCCCAGATCGTGTGGGACCTATTCTACCTAGAAAGGGATTGAGAGAGGGAGATCCACTTTCTCTGTATCTCTTTATCCTAATTGCAGAGGTACTAACTTCCCGGATCAGAAGATCCGTGAGAAAAGAAGAATTACACGATATCAATATCTATAGGGGGTATCTTAGGTGTCTGATCTACTTTTTGCTGAGGATTATTTTCTGTTTTGTAGGGCAAATATATCGGAAGTGAAACACCATATGGAGATTCTAAAGGTGTATGATGAGGCCTCTGTTCAAGAGATCAATATGAAAAAACTAGAGGTCTTTTTCAACTGAAACATTAGTAAACAACCTCAGGAGGATCTTTCTTATATTATGGGGATGCTTCATGTGTTTGGGTTAGGTACCTATATGGGGTTACCTTCGATGGTTGGGAGAAGTAAGAAAGCGACTTTTGCATTCATAAAAGACTGTATATGGAAAAGAGTCAACTCTTGGAGGGGTCTTCCGTTATCGAAAGCTGGCAAAGAGGTTATGATAAATAAGCTCTTCAAGTTATTCCGGCATATGTTATGAGTGTGTTTATTCTACCAGATACCTTGGTGGAGGACATAGATAAGATGCTAAATGCTTTTTTGGGAAGAGGTGGAAATAATAATAAGGGGTTCATATGGTTATCCTAGGAACATATAACATATCCTAAGAATGAGGGTTGCTTGGGTTTTCGTGATTTTAAAGTTTTCAAAATGGCTATGGTGGTGAAGCAGGGTTGACGTATCATGACTGTGATACGGTGGGAGAACTGACTTGAGGTTTTGCGTTTGTATTCGCACTTGTTCTGTTTAGCAAGAGTCGCCACCAACTTTTTATTTTATCCTAAAGGAAAGGTTAAAAAGCACAGGAAAAACCTTTTGAGATGTTTCGTGGGTTCGGGGGGTAGATTATGAAAAGGGAAGGTATTAGCACCCTTTTCATCCATGGTTATCCATGGGCTCTTAGTTACTTGTTTTAGATCAATTTCCATTGATTTTCAATTGCTTGAAATGGTGGTGTATGTGTGTTTGAAAATGTTTTGAAAAAGATGCCTTGTCTAGGCAACTGTTGTAACAATTCTTTACTCGAATGTTTTACAAAGGTGTGTGTCTTTTCGAAAAGATGTTTCAATGTTTTTGGAAGTTGTTTTGAAAGTTGTGTTGTGGAGTGTGTTTTGAAAAGTAGGCAAGTGTGTTTTGCAAGTTTGATCAAGTAACTAAGAGTTGTCTACCCCTAAATTTACTCAAAGATTTTTCTCATGTTTTAACCCTTTTAACAGTATTGTTCCACCATTGTATTTGGTGGACAATCTTGTGTTAGGATGTTAACGGGACGAGCGTGGGTCATCGTTTAGACCATGAATGCAATGGTGCCAAGTGTCTTTGGCAATTTTGCTTGAAGGGACTTGATCATTTTGTTTAGGCAACTTCGAAAGCGTCATCGAGGGACTATGATCATTTGATTTGTTTTGTTTTTCCAAATATACTCGACATGCAAGCATGGCCCATTTTTGAAGGCAACAAGTGGAGTAACCCTAAGGGTGCAAGTGTGATTGGTGTTGTCCATTTTCATGCTTTTTGTCTTTGCATTAGTCAAGCTATTTATTATTTGATTTTTGCATACAAACCCTAGGTCTATCATGGCATAATTTGAAAGCTTTAAAATGCGGAATTTAAAGTCCTAAATTATTACAACATAATTATGGGGATGGGGGTACAAATGTTTGAAATGGGGGATATTTAGCAAGAAATTAAATCTAGAACTATTACATCCATATTGAATATACAAATATTAAAATTGTACAATATTAAGACAAATATAATAAATATGCAAAAATGTATCATGCACAAATATGGTTTTTTATGTATGTAAAAGTATTTTTCAATGTAAAATATACACAAAAATAAAAAAGTCAATTTTTTGGATATTTTCATGGTTTAGGGCAAAACCCTAGTTTTCTAAATAAATAGTATTTATTAATTATATTATATACAATATTTGTTAATTATATACAAAAAATAAAAAAAGAAGTATATTGTAAAAAAGAAAAAGTATTTTTGATGTCATATATTAATAAAAATAAAAAGCTATTATTTTTACATTTTTATCCTAAATATTTAATAAAATATGTATAGGTATTTATATTATATATTAAATATACTAAACATATATAAAAATGAAATATTAATTATTTACAAAAAAAGTATATTTTTTTAGAAAATGTTTTCAAAATCTAAACAAAAAATAATAACTAAAAAAATATATTTTTGTGTTATTTTTTAGTATTTTAAATAAAATTATATATATTATTTTACATGTATAAGTTTAAATAAAACAAATAAATTCCAAATAAATGCAAAAATGGGTGGAAAAATATTTTTTATATTTGAGCAAAAAATAATAAGTCAGAATCAAAAAGAAAAAAAAATGATCAAAATAACACACAATGGGCCAAGGGGGTGTAAGTGGAAAAAGATGGTGCAAAAAGCAGGTTGACTCAGGCCCTGCCCAAGTCAACTCTGTCTTCAACCTTCAGCCATATTCAAATAAAAAACGCGCGTTTCCTTCCATCTCTGCCATCTCTTGATTCCTTGACTTTTAACAAAAACTCACAACACAAACATTATAGAGCATCAAGAGACGAATTCATACATATAAAATTCTTAACCTAACTCTCAGAAACGAGGGAGAATTTCTCCATCCCCAATTTCTGACCTAAATTTTCTTCTATGTTCAGGTCCAAAATTCTCATAGCACACACAAAATAAATGAAAAGTAAGTATATGGATAGCTTCAGGGCTATGAGTAGATCATACTTTCTTCACAAACTAAAGCCTAAATATGCTTGGATAGAGAGATAGAAGTTCACATTTTACCTGTTTCAGCTTGAATCGAACAGAGTAATATGGACAACTTCAATGGTGTTTGAGGACTTGTACAACTTGCCTGAGGTCCAAGGAACCTTCTCCAATACTTAGCTTGCTTTGAATCTAACTGTATCGAGCTATGGAAGTCAACCTGCAAAACTGAAAAGTGCAAATGACAAACTTGGATATGGATGTTACAGTTTATGTTCAATGCTTGGGATAGCTTCAATTTATGATATGGAACATGTTTGAACTCTCTTTAGCCAAAATGCACGAGTGGAAATGTTTGTGGAAGTCAAGTTGCAAAAGGGACTATGTTTTTGAAGCAAGAGGGTGTTTCTGTGAATGAGGAGGTTTGAGGGATGGTTCGGTCGTGTTTCAAACTTGGTTTGATGTCTGGAAAGTGTTCATGAAGTTTGTTTAGGCCTGTGTTGACAGGAGATGCAAGTTGGATATCTTTTGCAATGTTTCTTCTTATCTAGGCAAGGAAAATGCAAGTTGGGTTATAGGCCAATGCAGGCCCCTCAAGCATGCTGCAAACTTGGTTCTTGATCAGTGGGATTTGTCCACAAACTTGTGCCTAAAAGATCTGGCTTGTACCTCTTGGATTGTGAATTTGACATAAAGCACTTCTTTATCAAAATGGCAAATGTGCTTTTTCCATATATGGATTGATTTTGTGTGTATTGTCCAAATGAACAAAATAACACTCTAACACAAAGGATATGCATTTAATTATTGAGTGTGAGAGGGATTAGAGGCCTGTAATCTAGCTTGAACCATGCTGACTTGAAAAATGCCAATGTATGAACATGCCTTTGGTTATGAACAAAAGTGACTTTTGCCCAACTTTGCCAATTCGAATCTCCCTAACCACAAGGGTGTTTGATGAGTTCTTGGACAATTTGGAAAGCTTGGAATGTGTAATACAATCCATCTTTGTAATGAAAATTGTAATTCCAAGTGGAACCATGTGAAAAGTGGCCATGAATTTGGGCAAAAATCCTGCCTAGAATAGGTCAAAAATTTTCTAAGTTAAGAATGTTTTGCACCCCTATTCCAAAAATCATAACTTGAGCTACAAGCTTCTTTTGAGGAAACTTTGTGAATCAAAGTTATAGATTTTGCAATGGAATACAACTTTCATGTTTTGAGTTTTGTTTGAATCCAAATGTATCTTGATGAAAAAATGGGACAAAGTTAGGAAAAAATAAGGAAGTTTTATAACTTAGAAAAATTCTAAGTTATGAAAATTTCTCATTTTAAACCCTAATTTGCAAATTTGGATTTCTTGATGAACAAGTTTCATAATTTGACATGTCTTGATGAAAAATGAATCTTGGCACTTGATTTTGACCAAAAAGTCAAAGTTTGACTTTTCAGTATACAATCAAATTTGATCAGTTGACTGGAAAATTCATCTGTCAATCATGTGCATTTGAGATCTTTTGAACTTGTTGAATGGATCAAGACAATGCCATTGAGTCCTTGAGTCCATATGTGAGCTTGATTTTCCATTGGTTAGGTCAAACAGTCAAAAATTGCCCTTGTGCAGTCAAAACCTTAAAAATGACCATTTTGCCCTTTTGGTGATCTGATCAAATTTCTTGTGGAATTGTGATCCAAACTTGATCAAATGGCACATATGAGTTCATTATGTTGATTTGGGTCAAAAATCATGAGGTTTGACTGTCAATTGGCAACAGTTGACTTTTTTCCCCAATACAGCTGATTTCTAGGTCAACTGTCCAATTGACTGGGCAAAGATTGGAATCAAGGCTTGAAACTTGGTATGGATAAACTTGGGAGTCCAATATGAAGCATTAAAGTCACTTTGGGCATTTTAGGTCAAAACATCTTTGTGCAAACTCAAACCCTAATTTGGGTCAACAGTGCAAGGAGGAGTCTTGAGCAGAGCAAACCCTAACTTGATCTTGAGCTCCAAGAGTCTAGTGATGAGAAAATGTTGAAGAAATGAGAGGGAAAATTTTGGGGTACAACAGTTGCCCCTGTTCAATCTTCTTGCACCTGAAGATTTAGATTAGCAGGTTTGCCTTTTGCGTCTCGAAGGTAAAAGGAGATTGGACACTAGAGTGCCCTTAAATTTGTACTCGTCAGATCAATGGATGCGGGAATGGGCTTAGAGATGCCATTTGGAGATGGGATTAAAGATGCCATCTAGAGGGGTGGCAGAATCTTGTCGGGGATGGGCTTAAAGATGCCATCTGGAAATTGTTGGTAGGAGGATGGGCTTATAGATGCCATCTGGAATGAGTATCAGAAAGGTGTCCATGTTTTGGAACATCTCTGAACTGGGGGTCTTGAATAAGCAATGGATTGATATTCGTGTTTGGAGAATCCGTAAACTGTTTTCAAAAGTCTTGAAGTTGAATAAGCAATAGAGCAGCATCCGTTGTTGGGAAGCGTCCGTAAACTGTTTTCAAAAGTTGAGTCTGAACAAGCGATAAATTAACATCCGTTGTTGGGAAGAATCCGTAAACTGTTTTCAGAGGTTGAAGAGTCTGAACAAGCGATAGGTTAACATCCGTTACTGGAGAACTCGTGAACTGTTTTCAGAAGTCTTGGAGTTGAATAAGCAATAGAGCAACATCCGTTGTTGGGAAGCGTCCGTAAACTGTTTTCAAAAGTTGAGTCTGAACAAGCGATAGATTAACATCCGTTACTGGAGAATCCGTAAACTGTTTTCATAGGTTGAATAATCTGAACAAGCGATAGGTTAACATCCGTTACTGGAGAACCCGTGAACTGTTTTCAGAAGTCTTGGAGTTGAATAAGCAATAGAGCAACATCCGTTGTTGGGAAGCGTCCGTAAACTGTTTCCAAAAGTTGAGAAGAATCTGAACAAGCGATAGGTTAACATCCGTTATTGGAGAACCCGTGAACTGTTTTCAGAAGTCTTGAAGTTGAATAAGATATAGAGCAGCATCCGTTGTTGGGAAGCGTCTGTAAACTGTTTTCAAAAGTTGAGTCTAAACAAGCGATAGATTAACATCCGTTATCGGGAGGAATCCGTAAACTGTTTTCAGAGGTTGAGAAGAATCTGAACAAGCGATAGGTTAACATCCGTTACTGGAGAACCCGTGAACTATTTTCAAAAGTCTTGGAGTTAAATAAGCAATAGAGCAGCATCCGTTGTTGGGAAGCGTCCGTAAACTGTTTTCAAAAGTTGAGTCTGAACAAGCGATAGATTAACATCCGTTGTTGGGAAGAATCCGTAAACTGTTTTCAGAGGTTGAAGAATCTGAACAAGCGATAGGTTAACATCCGTTACTGGAGAACCCGTGAACTGTTTTCAGAAGTCTTAGAGTTGAATAAGCAATAGAGCAACATCCGTTGTTGGGAAGCGTCCGTAAACTATTTTCAAAAGTTGAGTCTGTACAAGAAATAGATTAACATCCGTTGTTGGGAAGAATCCGTAAACTGTTTTCAGAGGTTGAAGAATCTGAACAAGCGATAGGTTAACATCCGTTACTGGAGAACCTGTGAACTGTTTTCAGAAGTCTTGGAGTTGAATAAGGAATAGAGCAGCATCCGTTGTTGGGAAGCGTCCGTAAACTGTTTTTTGAAGTTGAGTCTGAACAAGCGATAAATTAACATTCGTTGTTGGGAAGAATCCGTAAACTGTTTTCAGAGGTTGAAGAATCTGAACAAGCGATAGGTTAACATCCGTTACTGGAGAACCCGTGAACTGTTTTCAGAAGTCTTGGAGTTGAATAAGCAATAGAGAAGCATCCGTTGTTGGGAAGCGTCCGTAAACTGTTTTCAAAAGTTGAGTCTGAACAAGCGATAAATTAACATCCGTTGTTGGGAAGAATCCGTAAACTGTTTTCAGAGGTTGAAGAATCTGAACAAGCGATAGGTTAACATCCGTTACTGGAGAACCCGTGAACTGTTTTCAGAAGTCTTGGAGTTGAATAAGCAATAGAGCAGCATCCGTTGTTGGGAAGCTTCCGTAAACTGTTTTCAGAGGTTGAGTCTGAAGCTTATTAATCTTTATCCTGAAAAAGGGTAAAATATTAGCTGAAACAACAAAGTCATGTTGCATGAAATGTATGATGCAATGTATGTTATATCAATGTTAATGATATGAATGTAATGAATACGCATGTAAGCTGATGAGCTGTCTTGCTGAGGAAGACGAATCCTGGATAGCTGGAGATAATAGAATCTTGACTGCTGTCGGGGGAAGTAATTCCTTGACTGCTGCAGGGGATTGAAAATCCTTTGATTGTTGAAAATGAGAAGTCTTGGGACCACTGTTGGGGAATCAGGAGCTTGGGTTGTATGCCAATCTGCTGGGGATTCCTGTCTTGAGGAGATCTTCACTGGAGAATATTTGAATACTCTGTGAGAGACTGAGAATGAGAGTCTTCATTCTTCTTGGGGATTGATAGTTGGAAGTTTTAACTCCACTGGGGATTGCAAGAATCTTTTGATTGCTGCGGGCATTGATCTGGGATCCTGTGTAAGGTTTATTGATGATGAGTCCGTGTAAAACCGCATTTGAGTTTGAGAAGGAACCGATGTAGGGTTTCCTGATGATGAGTCCGTGTAAAAACTGCATCTGAATTTGAGATCTGTATGAGTAGCAGAATGACTTCTTTGTTTGGAGTGTATCTGAAATTGTAACTAGGATCTGAATGAGTGACAAAATGGCTACCGTGTCTGGAGCGTATCTGAAACTGTATCTTGGAGTTGAGATCTGTATGAGTAGCAGAATGACTTTCGTGTCTGGAGTGTATCTGAAACTGTAACTAGGATCTGAATGAGTGACAGAATGGCTACCGTGTCTGGAGCGTATCTGAAACTGTATCTTGGAGTTGAGATTTGTATGAGTAGCAAAATGACTTCCGTGTCTGGAGTGTATCTGAAACTGTAACTAGGATCTGAATGAGCGACAGAATGGCTACCGTGTCTGGAGCGTATCTGAAACTGTATCTTCCAACAGGTGATGAAGGAATTTTTGAACACTTTTGACATTCGAATGCCCCAAGTGATGATGAAGGAGTCTTGAATCAGGTTACTCTACAAATTGAGAGATTTCTTGAAATCTTGACTGGACTGCCCCAGGTTAACTGAAATTTGAAAGATCTGTTGAAACCTTGACTGGACTGCCCCAGGTTAATTGGATGGTGACATGTCATGCCCCTTGTTGATAGGAGATTTGTCGTTGGAAGTGTCATCCTTTTTGAAGTGATTTTGTTCACTGAGAGAGTTTTCATTCCTCCGAACATTCGCTATATGAATTTCTTCGCTGTCAAACAAATAACCATGTGCAAACAACGATATTCAAATAATGCAAAGTTTATGCTTGTCTCGAAGTTTTGAAAAATGCGTTTTTTAGCAAAAAACTTTTTATAAGACAAACTCAACACAAGATTTAGAGCAAAGCCTTACAGGAGTCAGGATACCTTTTGTAACAGTATGCCTTCGAACTAACTCATGCTTCAATTAGGAATTTTGAAGGGTTGTAACGTGGCTTGGTTCACGGTTTAAGAAACAAAGGATAAAGGCTCAAAGTATATTTGTACCCACCCACTCTTCATGATGTTCTTCAATCCTAAGCTCAGTTAATTGTGCGTCGAACTTCATTCGAATTTGGAACGACTTTTTGGGTGATGGTTCACCAGTTGAATTTTGGAAGACAGTCATCATCTCCTTTTTCTTTTGCAACATTTTTTCATGTTGTTGAGGATTTGTAATGACCTCTTTCTTTTGATTTGGTATCCCTAACTTTTGTCTGACTGTCCCTGTTTTCGAGATCACAGTCAGCAGGATGCCCCAGCTTTCTTAAGCCTCCTTTATAGGTTTTGACTTAGTGGGCTTTTCTTTTTTGAGAGATAATGACTGCCTATGTGATGAGGAACCATCATTGTCTTTTGATTCCAAAGGAATGTTTTTGATGTCATTCGTTGTATTACGAACTGAGAGTTTGCGACTTTAATGCGCACCTTTTTAAATTAACTGAGAGACTACCCTGCCCCAGGTTTAAATCAAAGGTTTTGGTTTGTTTAGAACAGAAAACTCCTACTTCTTTGGCTCGAAGGGGTTGACTAGGGATTATCTTCCTTATAACTCCAGTGTTTGGGAATTGAAAGAAATGCCTGTACATCATCAGCAAGGTCTATCTAAAAGCATACTGTATGAGATTATGGTATTGTTTCGTCATCCTCCCTCTAAAGGCTTGCAGCTTTTTATCAAGAGTTAAATATCATAAAGAAAGCATAAGAGTAGTGAAAACGAATGGATGAATTCAAGACAAACATATGCAATGCATTAATGAAGCAAAGTTTGACATTAATAGATAATTGTTTGAATAACAGAAGATTAAAACTTTGAAAATTCAAATGGAACAAAGGTCTCTCAATTCGAGCTTTGTCACTTCAGGTGGAGAAACCCTTAACGGAAGATTTTCATCTCGCTGTCTGGCATGAACCTCAGCACTCCAATGTCAATCAGATCTTGAATCTTGTTCTTCAAGGCCCAACATTCGTCGGTGTCATGTCCCGGGCTATAGGAGTGGTATACACAAAATGCGTCAGGATGATAGTTAGGAGCGGAGGTATTGGGCTTCCGAATAAGATCCCTCAAAGCAGTCAGATTGACCTCCAACAAGCGCTCCAGTATCAGAGATGACGGTATGTCAGTCTCAGTGAACTGTCTTCTAGACGTAGTTTGCTTACGTTGATTACCCCGTTGACGCTGACGCGGTTGTTGATGGGCTTGTGACCCTGAAGCAAGTAGGGGAGCCTTCCCTTTGTCTTCTTGTCTGGAGGGGGGTTGAGTGGTGACTTGCTCTTCAACCTCAGATGTTTGCCCCACTTGGTTGTCCCGAAGCAGTTGTTTGACGAGAACCCTGAGCTCCTCTTGTCTTTGAGACAAGTCCTTGATGAGAGTCATCTGGCCCACTAGTTGTCCCATCACTTGGATCCTCAATGTTGCAAAATCAAACTGCAGTTCCCCCAGCTGATCACTCCTGGCATTGTTTGAAGTCTCCTGGACCAAGCCCTTTGTGAGGAGAGCTTTCACTTCTTCTTGCCCCAGGGACAGGTTTAAGAACATTTCCTGAAGCTGAGCATTTTGGTCCTAGATGTCCTTGACAGTCCTCTCTAGAGCCATCTCTTCTGTAATAAATAGTAGGAGAGTAAGGAAACCTGAAAAGGAAAAAAATTGTCATGATGGTATGCATGATATGTGGATGCATGCTTTCAAGGATCTCTTGGGGTAAACACAAGAGAATGTTAGAGGTTGAACTTCGATCTTTAATTGGAGAACTTTGCAACGGTGGATGTCTTTCCACAAGAATCAAGCTCACCATGTCAAGTGGGTCATAGCCTCTGATTCAAGTTTTTGCACTTGATCTTTGATGGCATTTGTTTAGAGGAGAAACCTCTGGCCCCTTGGTAGACGTCTGGTTCAACGTGACCCTGCATCAAAAGACCCTCGAGATCCTTGAAATGGTTATTGAAAATGCTATGGTATGATGTCATGATGTTATGTACATGTATGCAAAAGCAAGTAAGTGTATATACAGGTAATCATATTCACACAAAGCAAACAAGTCCTTAGGTTTAGGCTTGCATGGGGTTTGTAGGTAAGTACCCTCTTGAAGTTAGTCGGCTCATCCTGTCCTAAAATAGGAACCGGGTTCTAAGGAGCTCAATATCATTGGATTATTTTCTGTGTTCATTGTTTTGGTTTAGCCACTTAACTGGCGACCAAAATATTCCAAGAAAACAACCCTCAATGAGTGTAGTATCGAGTATCTACCAACTTCGGACTGCACCAAAGTCGGTCATCTCACTACCCCTAAAAAGGCTAAGATGGTCAAGTAAGGTTCTAAGAGTTCGTTAGTGCTTCATGACATCACTCAGCGCCCCCGTACTCTCCTTGATTGAACTCAAGGGTTACCGGTACTCACAAATATGTCACACTAACATAGCTTACTGCTTCAACCATGTCGGTATACCCCACACAGTTCCCTCACAGTTTTATTGCTATTTACCTAAAAAGGTGCCCCAAATCCGGGTGTAGGATTTACAACAAACCCAAACAAGGACCCAAAAAGTAAAGCAATCAAGGCAATCAAAACAAGAATGTAAAGGTGATCTAAACCCTAAGGTAACCCCACTTAAACTGATTATCCCCAGCAGAGTCGCCAGTTCTGTGATACAGTGGGAGAACTGACTTGAGGTTTTGCGTTTGTATTCGCACTTGTTCGGTTTATCAAGAGTCGCCACCGACTTTTTATTTTATACTAAAGGAAAGGTTAAAAAGCACAGGAAAAACCTTTTGAGATGTTTCGTGGGTGTGATCGGTGGAAATAGAACTGATTGTTTTTAAGCTGGTTCGTGAAATGTCGCGGTAAGCAAGAGTCGCCACCGTCTTTTATGTTCTCCAACATGGAAAGGACAAAAGCACAGCAAAATTCCTTATTCAAGAATGTTCTCGGTTCGGGAGGTAGATTTATAGAAAGGGAAGGTGTTAGTACCCTTTCTATCCGTGGTTATCCACGGGCTCTTAGGTACTTGCTCTTATGTTTTCAAAATTTGTTTGCTTTTCAAGTGTGTGTGGGTTTTGAAAAATTTTCGTTTGAAAAATTTCTAAGTAACTCTTGTATCTGTCCTCAAGAGTGTATGAAAAATTTGTTTGAAAACTTTTGAAAGTGTGAGTGCGAAAAGTTGTTTTGTTTGTTTTGAGAGAGCAAGTACCTAGGAGAATCTACCTACTCTAAGGAATTAGGCTGTGTAAGAGTCCTTTAGATAATGCTATCCCACCATTGAGAGGTAGGTAGCACCATCGTTGGAGGTATTCGGGTCAATTCGATTATTAGGGACATGTGTGGTCACCGAAGTAATGGTAGGGCACCTTAGAAGTAACCCTAATGTCCTAGATCCTTTTTATCTGAGGCAACCGTTTCGAGGCAACTGGATCTTTTAGACAGAAGGGCGACCGCTAAAACACCCTATACTTGATGACCACGTTTGAGGCAACCGGTGAGGCGTACCCTAAGAGTGGCATGTGCATGTGTGTTGTTTTCATGTTATGTTTATCTTGTACATGTTATTTGTGAGCTACGGATTGATTTTATTCTCCATACAAATCTTGTCATGCATAATTAACAGTTAAAGTGTGCGAAAAATAAATTGCGGAAAGTTGAATCTACGCTATTGCAAGGCGCGGGTCTATACATCGCCAAAAACAAAACCCGTTTGGAAAATAAATGCGAGAAAAGTAAATAAAGCGATAAACCCTAATTAACTATTACATTTCCGGAACAGATACATAAGTATAATGAATTAAAATAAACATGCGCGCGAAAGATTGAATCGGGAACTCCTAAGGGTTTTGACCCTTTTTGAGAAAGAATTGAATTTTTGTCCATTTTTGCAATTAATTAAAAATTAAGCCTAATTACTAATTAATTAATCATTTATTAAAAGAAAAAAATGTTTTTTTTTTTGTATTTTTATGTTTTAATGAAATAAAATAAAAAGGAATTAAAAATGTCAAAAGAAAAAGCCTAAGTCTAAATTTGTTTTTTTATTTATTGTAAAAAGGTTAAAATTAACTAATTAAACTAATTAATTTGTTAGTATTTTATTTACAAAAATAATTAGTAGTGAAATTAATAAATAAGAATAATAAAAATATTAGTTTTTTTCTGATTTTTTTGTTTATGAAAATAATTATCTGTGAATTAAATAATAATACTAATAATTAATAAAAAGAAATTATAAAGAAAAGAAAATAAAAAGAGTAACAAAGACCAGGGGGTGATGGGCCAGCAAGGGGGTTTTGTTTAGAAATCTGAGGCCTATTTTGTTGCCAAGAACGTTGACTTCTTGGATCAAGTGTTTGTTGGTTGACTGAGCGCATGGTGAGGATCACTTCCTGGCCTTCAGATCTATGAGAAAAGCCACTTGGCGCGCTTGGATGTGAGGTGCAAGATACACCTTCTTTGGGAACCTGCACACAAGTATGTAAAGAAAAACAACATGGAAATTATGGGGGACCTGGGATTCGAACCCAGGTCCCAAGGGACAATGCCTGTACGCCTTAGCCAGTTGAGCTGTGTGTTCAATTTGAAATAATAATAACAGCTAAATATTATATTAGTAAATCAATGCATCCCATGGAAAAAAAATAACGCGCGTTATTTATTTGAATCGGCCAATCACACTGCAACACCTAATCATCTTCTTCATCAAAATCCCTGGTTATTTACCTGCGGATTTTTATCCGCAGGTAGTTTCGTAGGCTTGTCCTAGAATCGTCCCTAGGCCATGAATCCATCCATGCTCATTATTTGCTCTGATTTCACCTGAAAATAAAATGCCTAAAAACAACCCACACAAACCCTAAGAGCGGATATCACCATATGAGGCCTAAAAACCAAATCAGCTATTACAATTATGTTGGAAATCAAGCAAGCAATATGATTATGCCAATATCTTTGAGAAAAAAAATGCAAGAATGGAGAGTATAGATTTAGTGTACAGGGGTGAGTTTGGAAGAACTTACAGTGCTTGATATGGAGTCTTAGGACGTGGCAAGGGTTGCTTTAGCTTCAGGGTATGGCAAGGAAGAGAGTTACGTTCTCCTTTTGGCCTGAAAATGCTTGCAACACTCCTTTTGATCTCACACTTTTTTTGACACTTTTTGGATTTTGCTCTGGCCGTTTCAGTGATCTCTAGGTCGTGAATGAGGCTTGTGCTGCTTGCATATGTAAGTATGAATGAGAATCAAGTGATATGATGAGCCTTAACCTTGTGCAAATAAGTTTTGGATTCTTGTTTGACCACCATTAAAGGACATTCCAAACTTGGTTCAAATTTTGAATTTTATGCATAAATAAGCTTGGCACGATTTTGGCAGCTAGCATATGACACATAAAAGTCATTCAAATCAAAAGATGTTATTTAATTAATTTTTTGATTTTATTTGAATTTTATGGATTTAAAATGAATTAAATCAATAAAAATTAAATAAAAATAGAAAAATTAATGTTTAATCTTGAAATTAATCATGGGACACGTGTATGGCATGACAAGGCTGAATCAAGTGGAAGAAAGTGGGCCCTTTTGTCAAAAATTGAAGTTTCAAGGATAGTTGACTTTTGCCATTTCACAAAAATTTCCCAACTTCTCCAATGCATATCTTGCTCAATTTTGATCATATGAACATGTTCTTGGACATTTTGGAAAGGTCTTGAAGTCCTTTAACCAATGACTTTGGTCCCATGTCAATTTGATTTACCAATCTCAAGTTATGGTCTTTGACTTAAAATGCCTTTTTGTTGACTTTTGAAAATGACCTATAATGTTGAAATTGATAACTTTTTGTGAGAGCATTTCTTGGACTTGGAATGTGAAGATGAGTTATAGGAAATGTCCTCCCATTCAAAATGAGCATTGGATGGGATTTTTCTGATGAACCATGAAAAAGTTATGCCTTGGTCAAGTTACAGTTGACTTTTCAACTGTCCAAAAATGGAAACTTTTGCATCTTGATGATTTTTGAGCCATTCTTGTGAAATCATGATCAAGACTTGATCAAATGATGATTGTGGCTTCAAAATAAGATGTTGACCAAAAATTTTGACTTTTGACTGCCAAATGACCATTTTACCCCTATAGTTGATTGTGAAGCAATTAGGGCTTTTGACTGTGCAACTTGACCTTGTGAGCCTTGAAACTTGGCATATGGATGTTTGGAAATGTGTATAGGCATATGTGACTTGATTGAGCCCTTGAAAACCTCAACTTCCTTGAAGGAACCAAAACCCTAATTTTGACTGGCTTAGGAGGATGGTTGACTGTGCAACCCTTGAGTAGACTTGAGCAAATTGAGATGATGCTTGTCAAAACTTTGAAGAATATGGGAGGGAAAATTTTGGGGTACAACAGTTGCCCTTGTTCAATATTCTTAGACCTGAGGATGTAGATTGGCTTGCGTGCCTTTCGTGATATGAAGGTGGAAGATGATTGAACACTAGAGTGCCCAGAAATTTGCACTCGCATAGTAGAATATCAGCAATGTGATGTCGGGAATGGGCTTATAGATGCCATTTGGAGATAAGATGGATAGGAGGATGGGCTTATAGATGCCATCTGGAGATGTGACAGAATCTCGTCGGGAATGGGCTTATAGATGCCATTTGGAGATATGATGGATAGTTGTGGAGATGGGCTTATAGATGCCATCGGGGGTGTCGATCGCGTAAGAGATTCCTTAGAGAGAACTTGCGTACTTGAGAAAGAAAGATAATTTCCTGGACTGTTACAGGGGTTGATCTTCAAACTCTTCATGTAGATATGCCCTGGCTAGATACAGGTATCGAATCTACAATCAATTGCTCACAGATATGCCCTGGCTAGATACAGGTATCGAATCTTGAACTTCAAAAGGTTGCTTACAGACGTGCCCTGGCTAGATACAGGAATCAAATCTCTAAACTCTTCATGCATACATGCCATGGCTAGATACAGGTGTCGAATCTACAATCAATTACTCACAGATATGTCCTGGCTAGATACAGGTATCGAATCTGGAATTTGTCGTCTACAGATATGCCCTGGCTGGATACATGTATCGAATCTCTAAACTCTTTATGCAGACATGCCCTGGCTAGATACAGGTGTCGAATCTACAATCAGTTACTCACAGATATGCCCTGGCTAGATACAGGTGTCGAATCTAAAATCAATTACTCACAGATATGCCCTGGATAGATACAGGAATCGAATCTGGAATTGGTCGTCTACAGATATGCCCTGGCTGGATACAGGTATCGAATCTCTAAATTCTTTATGAAGATATGCCCTGGCTAGATACAGGTGTCGAATCTACAATCAATTACTCACAGACATGCCCTAGCTGGATACAGGAATCGAATCTGGAATTAGTCGTCTACAGATATGCCCTGGCTGGATACAGGTATCGAATCTCTAAACTCTTCATGCAGATATGCCCTGGCTAGATACAGGTGTCGAATCTACAATCAGTTACTCACAGATATGCCCTGGCTAGATACAGGAATCGAATCTGGAATTGGTCGTCTACAAATATGCCCTGGCTGGATACAGGAATCGAATCTCTAAACTCTTCATGCAGACATGCCCTGGCTGGATACATGTATCAAATCTACAATCAGTTACTCACAAACATGCCCTGGCTGGATACAGGAATTGAATCTGGAATTAGTCGTCTACAGATATGCCCTGGCTGGATACAGGTATCGAATCTTTAAACTCTTCATGCAGATATTCCCTGGCTAGATACAGGTGTCGAATCTACAATCAGTTACTCACAAACATGCCCTGGCTGGATACAGGAATCGAATCTGGAATTAGTCGTCTACAAATATGCCCTGGCTGGATACAGGTATCGAATCTGGAATTGCGATGGTTGATAGTAATCATCTTTGGATTGACTTTTTTTTCTGAAAAGGTAAAACATCAGTTGTATGCAATGTCATGATGTATGAAATGCATGATGTCATGATGTTCAAAAATGAGATAGTGTTGTATGCATTTTATCATGTATGTAAACAGGATGTATGAAATGTGAAATGTCTATGAATGTATTTTCGTCTAGGAAAATAAATCCTTGACGAATGCCAGGAAATTGAATCCTGGGCTGATGTTGAAGAGTAGAGTTCTTCATTTCCGCTGGGGATGATGGTTGCAAGAATAAACCGGTAGGAGAAGATGACTCTGTTGGGGAATAAACTTGTTGGAGAGGTTACTCTGTGGGGAATTACTCTGTGGGAAGAGATACTTCGCTGAGATGATAACTCCGCTGGGGATTCCTGTTGATAAGCTTTGTTGGAGATTTTGATGAATTCCGCTGGGGATAGGAAGAACTTCGCCGAGGACGATCCTTCCGTGGTAATTAGCTGAGGATAACCCAGTTATAAGCTCTGGTGGGGAATAACCTTCTGAATGAAGCCGGGGAGATGCGTTCGTACTCTGCAGGGTAAGCTTCCAGAATCTACTGGGGATAAGCTTCAAGAATCTAATGGGGAGATTGATTCAACTCTCCCGGGGAAACTCTTGGACTGCACTGGGGAAGTGGCTCCACCGGGATGTATGGTATTCCGCCGGGGAACAATCTTTTATTAAGACTGCCGGGGATGCTTGCTTAGGAACAACTGTATACTCCGCTGGGGAATATTGAGATCTTCTGGGGATACCCAACTTCCTTAAGGCTGACAGTAACCTAACTCTGCTTGGGGAGAGTGTCGCTGACTTGCTGGAGATACTGTGCCTTTTCAGGGCTGATAGGAGACCAACTCTGCTCGGGGAGAGTATTACTGATTGGTCTTACTCTGGGGGGAGTGAAGGTATCCTGGTTACATTCTTCAACCGAACTTACCTTGGTACCTTGGTGGACGGAGCAACTAGACCGCTTAGACAACTCATTATTGCCATGTTTCTGATGTCACCTGTAATTAGTCCTTTGTTTCGTATGCAAATATTTATGAGTTAGCAATTAGTGTCAAATGCATATATCAAAAATGAACATTGGACGTTCCTCGCAAAACAAAACAGAAAAAGGAAAAATAATTGGCAATTTGTCTAAAAAAGTGAATTTGTATTGATTTTTGAATTTGCCTGAAAATAGGCGTTTTTGTACAAGAGGCTGACGTCCTAGTAAGAGAACGCCGCTGAATAACATAGAGTTTATACAATTTTGAGAAAAGGAAAATAAAACAGCTATGTGAAAAATCCCACTGGGTTCCAACTCTGCTATCGCCTTTATGTCTTCAAGCGTCTCATCACTTTGTTGCTTAGTTGAAGAGGAAGCTGATTGATTGATGCCGTCTGAACCTGGTAGTTGATGCCGGATTCTGGATGCAAGGTGATCCAATGAGACATAGTATTACGCTTATCCCTAACTTTTTCCTGGACTGCCCTTTCGGGTTTTCAGTCCACCGGGATACCCATTTTTGCCCAAGCCGCCTTTTCAGGTTTTCGACTTGTCGGGTGTACAGATTTTTTTCATTTCATCCCTTATTTTTGCCCAAACCCTTTTGGTTCGCCGGGAAGCCCTTATTTTTTCCTAGGTGTGTCAACCTAGCGGGTCTTTGTTCATGCGTAGTATCTTTTTACTATGTCTGCATTGGCGGGGTGAGGAAGGTCGTCACCGTCCATGGTGGTTAGAATTATAGCTCCTTCTGAGAAGATATGTTTAACCATAAATGGCCCTTCATACGTAGGGGTCCATTTGCCCCTGGGATCACTTTGAGGAAGAATGATGCGCTTGATTACCAGGTCTCCGACTTGATACTCTTGTCGTCTGACTTTCTTGTTAAATGCCCTGATCATCCGTTTTTGGTACGTCTGACCATGACAAATAGCAGTGAGTCTCTTCTCGTCAATTAGGTTTAATTGATCAAGCCGAGTTTGGATCCAGTCATCTTCGCTCAAATATGCATCCTTCATTATCCGGAGAGAGGGTATCTGGACTTCAATAGGCAAGACTGCCTCCATGCCATAGACCAAGGAAAAGGGTGTTGGCTCTGTTGACGTCCGTGCCGAGGTACGGTATCCGTGGAGAGCAAACGGTAACATCTCGTGCCAATCTTTGTAGGTCACTGTCATCTTCTGCACAATCTTCTTGATATTCTTATTTTCTGCTTCTACAGCCCCATTCATCTTCGCCGGTAGGGAGAAGAGTTGTGGTGCTGTATCTTGAATTGCTCGCAGAGCTCAGTGATCATCTTGTTGTTAAGATTGGTACCATTATCCGTAATGATCCTCTCAGTTACACCGTAGCGACAGATCAGGTTATGCCGAATGAACCGTGGCACGACATTCTTGGTTACTGTAGCATAGGAAGCTGCTTCAACCCACTTTGTGAAGTAATCAATTGCTACCAGGATGAAGCGATGCCCGTTGGATGCCGTAGGTCTGATATCGCAGATCATATCAATGCCCCACATTGCAAAAGGACAAGGTGCTGTCAAGACGTTCAGAGGAACTGGAGGAATGTGCACCTTATCAGCGTAGATCTGGCATTTATGACACGCCCGAGAATGTTGGTAACAGTCGGCTTCCATTGTGGACCAGAAATATCCTGCCCGAAGGATTTTATTTGCCATGGTGTGTCCACTGGAATGTGTTCCGAAGGTACCTTCATGTAACTCCGTCATGATCCTTTCTGCTTCAGTCTTATCCACACAACGCAGTAAGGTGGAGCCATGGTTTCGCTTGTAAAGAAAGCCGTTGCTGAGGAAGAACTTTGCAGCGAACCTTCTCAGGAACTTTTTGTCGTTAACAGATGTGCCTTCGGGATATTCTTGAGCTTCCAAGTACCTCTTCACTTCATGATACCAAGGTTTCTCAGTTACCTCTTCAGCCTCGAGATCACAGCAATGTGCAGGTTCATCTAATTTCCATATAATGATCCGGGGAGCCTCGTTGTCCCATTTGACTTTGAACATAGAAGACATCGTAGCTAGCGCGTCCGCCAACTGATTATCCTCTCTTGGGAAGTGTTCAAAAGTTATCTCTTCGAAGTGGGGGATCAATGTCAACACATACTCTTTGTAAGGAATAAGGTTTGGGTGTTTCGTATCCCACTCGTCTTTGATCTGATTGATCACGAGAGCGGAATCTCCGAAAACACTCAGAAACTTGATCCTTAAGTCAATTGCAGCTTGAAGACCCATGATACATGCTTCATACTCCGCCATGTTGTTGGTGCAGTTGAAACATAGCCGGGCGATGAGTGGAGTATGAGTGCCTTTAGGGGATATGATCACAGCGCCAATACTGTTACCCAAAGCGTTTGAGGCTCCATCAAAGTGCATAGACCATCGGGATCCTTCCTCAGGTTCTTCATCCGGTCCAGGTACTTCACAATCAGTCACCACCATGATATCCTCGTCTGGAAATTCAAAGTTCATAGATTGGTAGTCATCCACTGCCTGGTGTGCCAAATGGTCTGCCACTACACTTCCTTTGATTGCTTTCTAAGTCGTGTACTGGATGTCGTATTCTGTCAAGATCATTTGCCATCTCGCTATTCTTCCGAACAAGGCAGGCTTTTCGAATATATACTTGATCGGATCAATTTTTGAAATCAACAGAGTAGTGTGAGTCAACATATACTGTCTCAGCCGGCGAGCAGCCCATACCAAAGTGCAGCAAGTTTTCTCGAGCAGTGAGTATCGGGTCTCACAGTCGGTAAACTTTTTGCTAAGGTAATAAATAGCGTGCTCTTTTCGGCCAGACTCGTCATGCTGCCCCAGAACACACCCCATTGAGCTGTCAAGTACTGTCAAGTATATGATTAGAGGTCTCCCTTCAACCGGTGGCATAAGAATGGGTGGTTCTTGGAGATACTCTTTGATTCTTTCGAAAGCGGCCTGACATTTATCGTTCCAACGTACCACTTGATCTTTCTTCAGTAGCTTGAAGATTGGTTCACAGGTAGCAGTTAGGTGTGAGATGAATCGGGCAATGTACTTCAGACGTCCTAGAAAGCCTCTGACTTCTTTCTCTGTCTTGGGAGTTGGCATCTCTTGTATGGCTTTCACTTTGGCAGGGTCCACTTGAATACCTTTGTCACTCACGACGAAACCTAGTAGTTTTCCAGATCTTACCCCAAAGGTGCACTTGTTTGGGTTCAACCTCAGCTTGTACAACTTCAGACGGTCAAACAGTTTTTGTAGATGGTCAAGGTGTTCCTCCTCAGTTTGGGACCTTGCAATCATATTGTCGACATATACTTCGATTTCATGATGGATCATGTCATGAAATAAAGCAACCATGGCACGTTGGTAGGTTGCCCCAACATTTTTCAACCCAAAAGGCATGACCTTGTAGCAAAAGGTGCCCCACTGAGTAACAAAAGTGGTCTTCTCCATGTCTTCAGGAGCCATCTTGATCTGATTATAACCGGAGAAGCCATCCATGAAGGAGAATACTTTATGCTGAGCAGTGTTGTCAACCAGAACGTCGATGTGAGGCAGAGGGAAATCATCCTTAGGGCTGGCCCTGTTCAAATCCCTGTAATCAACACACATTCGGACCTTACCATCTTTCTTCGGCACTGGAACCACGTTGGCAACCCACTGAGGGTAAGAAGTCACTGCTAGAAAACCGGTGTCAAATTGTTTCATAACCTCAGCTTTGATTTTCTCGGACATCTCTGGACGCATATGGCGGACCTTCTGTTTTACCGGAGGGCATTCTTCCTTGGTAGGCAGGTGATGAACCACAATGTCGGTATCCAACCCAGGCATGTCTTCGTAAGATCAGGCGAAGATTTCCACATAGTCATGCAACATCTGAATCAACCATTGTTTCACACTGAGTTCTAGATTGGCACCAATCTTGACTTCCTTTCTGTCTGTCTTAGTACCCAGATTTACTATTTCCACTGGCTCTTCATGTGGCTGAATGGCTCTCTCTTCCTGGAGTAACAGTCTTGCAAGCTCAACAGGCACTTCACAATCATCTTCACCTTCGTCTTCGGCTAAGTTGATCGGATTTTCGAAGTCATAACTGGCAGTAGCAGAGTCGTTATCAGTGGGATCCAGAGTGGATTGAAACCTGTATAAGTGAGTGTGTGTAAATATAGCTGTTTTGCAATATATAAAGAAAGAAAGGGAGCGCAAGATTTGAAATGTGAAAAGCGTCCAATGCTTTTATTAATGATATATGAAAATGACAAATAATAAGCCCTCACAAATGAAGCCACGGTGCCCCGGGTAAGACACCGAGCCATAAAGTTTCAAATTATTGTTCGTTACAAATTTAAAACAAAGGAATTCATTACTGAGTGACAAAAGTAATAGGTGTAAAGTCTTTGGCAATCCAGTTGCTTGGTCCACCATTGGTCGTTGGGTAGATCCAGCTGTCGAATTCATATTCCTCCACTTCGTCATCCTCCCTAATAGCATTTACTCCATGGTTGGGAATGGGAGCTGTCACCACATTAGGCCTCTCGGGCGCCTCAAACTGAACCTCTTTAGCATCAATAAGGTCTTGAACCTTATTCCTCAGAGCCCAACAATCATCTGTGTTATGCCCCAGGCTGTCAGAATGATAAGCGCAGCGGGCGTTGGGGTTGTACTTTGGAGAGGTTGTGTTCATAACCTTCAGAGCTTCTTTGACGGTTACCAGATTGGTTGATAGTAGTTGCGGCAATATCTGAGACAGAGTAATGCTGAGCCGAGTGTACTGCCTTTTGGGCCTCTCACCTCTTGGCTGGTTGTATTGCTGAGGAGCAGCAGCAGGCTTAGAAATAACCACCACGTTGACAGCTTGGCGGAGTTCCGGTTTGTTTTGTCTTCTGGGACCATACACAACACTAGCCTCCTTCTTGAAGGGCTTCTTTTCAGTACTCGAGGAGGCACCTTTCTGTATCTTCCCCGATTTGATACCAACTTCGATCCTCTCACCAGTCAGGATCAGGTCTGTAAACCCAACAGAGGAATTACCAATCAGGTGGTTAAAGAATGGACCAGCCAGGGTCCCCAAGAACATGTCCACGAGTTCACGATCTGTCAATGGTGGCTGCACCCTGCCAGCCAGGTCTCTCCATTTTTGTGCGTACTCCTTAAAACCTTCACCCATCCCAAGTGACATACCCTGGAGTTGGGTACGCGTGGGAGCGAGGTCGGAATTGTACTGATACTGCTTATAAAAAGCAGTAGCCAAGTCCTCCCAGTTACGAATATTGGTTCCATCAAGCTGATAGAACCATTCGAGTTGAGTCCCTAAAAGACTCTCCTGGAAGAAATGGATCCATAGATTCTTGTCTGCAGTGTAAGGCTGGATCTTCCTTACATAAGAGCGGAGGTGCAGTTTAGGACAGGAAGCCCCGTCGTACTTCACAAAGGCAGGCGCCTTGAACTTGTGTGGGATCACCACCCCAGAAGATAACCCTAAGTCTCCAAAATCCAACCCAGGCACACGTTGAATCTCCATAGCATTTAACCGGTCCTCCAGCTGTTTGTACCTGTCCTCGGCAGGAGGGTACTGTTCATCATTGAAATCTGTTTCGGTGTCAGAGACCACGGGACTAGGGACCCCTCCCTCCAGGTGACTGCCTTCCCCAACAGATGGAGTAGTCAGCTCAGCTTCATTCTGCAGTGTATTCCTGAGTCTGCTTCCAGTGTTGAACAGCACAATCTTCTTCTTCTTCTTCTTCTTCTTCAGGAGCAAAGCCTTCAACTCCTGTTGTCCTTGGGCTAAGCTCATGACAAGCTCTTGAAACTGGGCGTTTTGGGCCTAGAGGGCCTTGATAGCTTGCTCGGTAGTAGGTTCAGGATTCATGATGACTAAGTGCTGAAATAAACAGCGAAGAAGATTAAGCAACCTGTAGAAAAAGGTTACATGTTATGCACATGATGCATGATATGCTATTTATGCAATGCATTCAAGGGTTCGAAAGTTCAAATTCGTTGTAGAGAAAAGGGAACACACGTTATATTAAGAAATAATCTGTTCGGTACATCAGGGCCTCATGGGCAAAAAAATAATTAATCCCAAAAGACACTGCGCATCCTCTTTGGGGCTATGTAAGTGTTGAGAGTCTTTTCCTCGTGAAGTAGACGGGTGAGCTCCAAGACCTTCTTCTCACTGGCATGTAGACTGGTTTCAAGAGAATTCCGTTCTTCTTTGAGTTGGATCCAGCTCTTTTGCATTTCCTCCCAAGATGTTGGCGTGTCAGGAAGTTGAATGGTGTAGGGCACCTCTCCTTCCAAAACTGGCTCTTTGATCACGGGGAGAACATGAGGATATGGCACACCAGCTTCTGGGAGCGGGCTCGTACCCATTTGAGATAAGGCTCCAAGGGGATGGAGTTCTTGTGCCCCAGTGTCTTGCTATCTACCCTGTTGGGCATCCTCCAAGCTCTGATGAATCTCTGGCGAAGTCCTTGTGCATCGTTTTCGAAGTCAAAAACTATGTCAGGAATCAACATGTCATGAGGGCCATCCCTCCGAGCATATCCAAACTGTCTCAAAGCCAGACATGGGTTGTAAGTAATGCCCCCTCTGATTCCAAGTAAAGGAACATTAGGAAACTCTCCGCAACGATCAATGATAGTGACATTCTCTCTGGACCGAGAACACCAATGTATATCAGCATGTGTAAGAGTCATCAATCGTTGTGACCATCTCAAACCCCACTCGTTCTTCAACACTGATTGTGGAAGGTGCGAAATAAACCACCTTGCCAGGAGAGGAGTGCAACACATGAGAACACCTCTTTTTCTCATGGTTCGAGTGTAACATAAGTGGAGGATGTCCCCAAGCAACGTAGGTATGAGATTCCTGGACATGAAGATCTTGATAGCATTGATATCTATAAGCTGATCTGGATTCGGGAACAACACCAACCCATAGACAAGGATAGCCACAACTTCTTCAAAGGCTGGTAGGTCAAGGGAATTCCAACATTCTTGTGCTTTCTCAAACAGGAACTTTGCTAAGAATCCTTTGATACCACTTCTGGTTTCCCAATGCCCCTTGATGTCAGATGGCTGTAGGTGTAATGCTTTAGCAACCTCTTCAAGTTTTGGTTCCCTTTTTGTACCGTTGTAGGTTAGTTGACTAAGAATGGGAACCTTCAGAAGCTGAGAAAACTCTTCCAGCGTAGGCACCAATTGATAATCTGGGAAAGTAAAACAGTGGTGCAAAGAACTGGAAGAGAACCTTTATCATATCCTCTTCAATGTTGGTATTGACCAAGCTGATGAGTCTACCATGCCTTTCACTGAAGGAAGAGTTGTCGTGAATCCTGGATGTAAGCTCCTTAAGCTGAGGAGGGATCCTTACAAGGTTGACCTGAATTGTCTTTCTACGGAGAGATTCCATGTCCTACAATACAAGAACAAAGATGAAGATTCGAACCCTTGAAGTGGTTAGTGGATGTATATGATGATGTATGATGCTATGTGTTGTACCCCAAAATTTGCCCTCCCATTTCCTCAATATTTTCTCATCACAAGACCATTGGAGCTCAAGATCAAGTTAGGGTTTACTCTGCTCAAGACTCCTCCTTGCACTGTTGACCCAAATTAGGGTTTGAGTTTGCACAAAGATGTTTTGACCTAAAATGCCCAAAATGACTTTCATGCTTCATGTTGGACACACAAGTTTATCCATATCAAGTTTCAAGCCTTAATTCCAATCTTTGCCCAGTCAATTGGACAGTTGACCTAGAAATCAGTTGTATTGGGGAAAAAGTCAACTGTGGTCAATTGACAGTCAAACCTCATGATTTTTGACCCACATAAACATTATGAACTCATATGGACCATTTGATCAAGTTTGGATCACAAATCCACAAGAAATTTGATCAGATCACCAAAAGGGCAAAATGGTCATTTTTAGGGTTCTGACTGCACCAAGGCAATTTTTGACTATTTGACCTAACCAATGGCAATTCAAGCTCACATATGGACTCAAGGAATCAATGGCATTGTCTTGACATGTTCATCAAGTTCAAAAGATCCCAAATGCACAAGATTGACAGATGAATTTTCTAGTCAACTGAGCCAAATTTGACTGTATACTGAAAAGTCAAACTTTGACTTTTTGGTCAAAATCAAGTGTCAAGATTCATTTTTCATCAAGACATGTAAAATTATGAAACTTGTTCATCAAGAAATAAAAAATCACAAATTAGGGTTTAAAATGAAGAATTTTCATAACTTAGAAATTTTCTAAGTTATGAAAATTCCTAATTTTTTCCAAACTTTGTACCATCTTTTCATCAAGATACATTTGGATTCAAACAAAACTCAAAACATGAAAGTTATAGTCCATTGCAAAATCTACAACTTTGAATCACAAATTTTCCTCAAAAGAAGCTTGTAGATCAAGTTATGATTTTTGGAACAAGGGTGCAAAACATTCTTAACTTAGAAATTTTTTGACCTATTCTAGGCAGGATTTTTGCCCAACTTCATGGCCACTTTTCACATTCTTCCACTTGGAATTTCAACTTGCATTACAAATATGGATTGTAGTACACATTCCAAGCTTTCCAAATTGTCCAAGAACTCATCAAACAACCTTGTGGTTAGGGAGAATCGAATTGGAAAAGTTGGGCAAAAGTCACTTTGTTCATGAGCCATTTACATGTTCATACACTTTGCATTTTTGAAATCAGCTTGTACAAGCTAGATTACAGGCCTTTTATCTCATCAACACTCAATAATTAAATGCCAATCCATTGTGTTCTAGCATTATTTTGTGCATTTGGTCATTACATGAAGAATTAAGCTATAATTAGAAAAAGCAAGTTATCCATTCTTGTAAAGTTACACTTTATGTCAAGTTTACAATCCAAGAGGTACAAAGCAAATCTCTGAGGCACAAAGGTATGGACATATCCCACTGATCAAGAGCAAACTTTGCAGCATATTTGAGGGGCCTAGAGGAGCCTGTAACAGGACTTGGCATTTTTGACTTAAGAAAGAAGAAACTTTGCATATTGAACACCAACTCACATTGCTGCAACAACTAGCCAAAAAAAACTTTGCAAACACTTTTCCCTTGATCCAACTAACCTAAAGCACAAATCAATCAGAGTTCAAACCTTCTCATTCATCAAAACACAGTTTTGTGGCAAAACAGGGCACCTGCTGCAGATTGAGGTCCACAACTCAATCCTTTCGTGCGCCTTGGCCAAAACCAGTTCAAACACACTCCCTACCACCCATACAAACTATCCCAAGCATTGGACACGAACTGTAACATCCCTAACATCATTTTCCATTTTCAGTTTTCAACTTTGCAGGTGAACTTCCATAGCTCGATTCAGCTAGTTTTAAAGCAAGCTAGAGGTTGGAGAAGCATCCCTGGACCTCAAGCAAGCTATACAAGTCCTCACATTGCATTGAAAGTACCTCCATTGTCATACACGAATCAAGCTGAACAGGTAAGTTTTTGAACTTCTATCTCTCTATCCAGGCATAGTTAGGCTTAAGTTTGTGAAGAAAGCATGTTCTAATCATAGCCCTGAAGCCATCCATATGGTTACTTTTCATTTATATTGTGTGTGCTAAGAGTATTTTGAACCTGAACATTGAAAAAAAACATAGGTCAGAAATTGGGGGAGAAGAAATTCTCTCTCATTTCTGAGAGTTAGATCAAGTTCTTGGTATGTATGGATTCGTGATTTGATGCTTGACATTTTTTATGTTATAAGTTTGTGCTAAAAATCAAAGAATCAGGATGTTTGAATCAAGCAAGGAAACGCGCGTTTTTTGAAACAGAAGTGGCTGGAGGTTGAAGAAGCCTCTTTGGGCTGGGCCTGTGTTGTTCTTTCTATTTGCACCACCTTTTCACATTCACACCCCCTTGGCCCATTGTGTGATTTTTTAATCATTTTTGACTTTTTCTTTTTTATTCTGACTTGTTATTTTTTGACAAAACATAAAAAATATTAAAAATATTTTTCCATACATTTTTGCATTTTATTTTAAATTTATTTGCTTTGTTTACATTTGTACATATAAATAAATATAATGCTTTTATTTAAAACCTTAGAAATAATGTGAAAATATATACTTTTAGTTATTATTTTTATTTGCATTTTCTGAAAATATTTTCTCAAAAAATATATATTTTTTATATAAATAATAAATATTTTTATTTTTATACATATTTAATATATTTAGTAAATAATATAAATACTTATATATTTATTAGAATGTTTAGGATAAAAATACAAAATAATACATTTTTTGTTTTTATTAATATTTAACCTCAAAAATATTTTTTTACAATATACTTCCTTTTTTTTTACATAATTAATAAATATTGTATATATTAAATAATAAACACTTTTTATTTAGCAAAATTAGGGTTTTTGCCCTAAACATGAAAATATCCAAATTAACTTTTTTATTTATTTATTTTTATTTCATTTGTAAATAAATCATACACTTACACAAATACATTTACACATACACATTTGTTTATTTTTTTTGTACATTGATTACATTTTACATTTTGCGATTAATTCGATTTGGTTGTAAATATTGAACACTATCCTCCTATTAAGTCCCATCCCCATTTGAACATTTGTACCCCCATTCCCATGATTATTGTGTAATAATTTAGGACTTTTAATTCCGCATTTTAAAGCTTTCTAAATATGCCATGATAAACCTAGGGTTTGTATGCAAATAAACAAATAGCTTGACCTAATTCAAAGACAAAAAAGCATGAAAATAGACTACACTAATCACACTTGCACCCTTAGGGTTACTCCACTTGTTGCCTTCAATAATGGGCCATGTTGCATGTTAGATGTCTTTGGCAAAACAAAACAATGCAAATGATCATAATCCCTCGATGACGCTTTCGAAAGTTGCCTAAAAATGATCAAGTCCCTTAAAGGAAAAGTTGCCAAAGACACTTGACACCATTGCAATTATGGTCTAAACGATGACCCGCGCCCGTCCCGTTAAACATCCTAACACAAGATTGTCCACCAAATACAATGGTGGAACAAAATTGTTAAAAGGGTTAAGACATAGAAAAAACATTTGAGTAAATTTAGGGTAGACAAACTATTAGTTACTTGAATCAACTTGCAAAACACACTTGCCTACTTTTCAAAACCACATCACAACACACTTTCAAAAACATTGAAAACTTTTCAAAAGATAAGTACACCTTTGTATACATCCCAACATGGATCATTACAAAGGTTGCCACAACGAATGGCCTCTTTTCAAAACATTTTTAAACCCACACGCAAAGCACCATTTCAAACAATTGAAAATGCAAGGCAAGTGATCTAAGCAAGTGACTAAGAGCCCATGGATAACCATGGATAGAAAGGGTGCTAATACCTTCCCTTTCTATAATCTACCCCCCGAACCCAAGAAAACATCTCAAAGGTTTTTACTGTGCTTTTTAACCTTTCCTTAGGATAAAATAAAAAGTCAGTGGCGACTCTTGCTCAACCGAAACATTTGCGAAAACAAACGCAAAACCTCAAGTCAATTCTCCCACCGTATCACAGAACTGGCGACTCTGCTGGGGAGAACTTAAAAGTGGGGTTACCTTAGGGTTAGATCATTTACTTGTTTTCAATTGTTTGCTTTGTTTGCTTTTATATTTGTGGGCTTTGCATCGGAGTTTCATAGATCCTAACCCGGATCTGGGGAATACCCTTTTAGGTAGCATAAGCTGTGAGGGACCTGTCCGGCGTAGACCGACATGGGTGAAACAGTGGCTACGTTGGTGTGACACCTTAGTCTGTACCGATATCTCTTGTGTTGCAACGAGGGGAATATGGGTCTTCTAAGGAGTCATTAAACACCAACCGACCTTAGAACCCTAAATTGACCCAACTTGGCCTCCGGTTAAACAGAAGGGATATCGGGGTACTGAGACAGACATAAAGGAAGTCAAGATTGGTGCCAATCTAGAGCTCAGTGTGAAACAACGGTTAATTCAGATGCTGCATGACTATGTGGAAATCTTTTCCTGGTCTTACGAAGACATTCCTGGGTTGGATACCGACATTGTGGTTCATCACCTGACTACCAAGGAAGATTTCCCTCCGGTTAAACAGAAGGTCCGCCGTATGCGTCCAGAAATGTCCGAGAAAATCAAAGCTGAGGTTATGAAACAATTTGATGCCGGGTTTCTGGCAGTGACTTCTTACCCTCAGTGGGTTGCCAACGTAGTTCCAGTGCCGAATAAGGATGGTAAGGTCCGAATGTGTGTTGATTACAGGGATTTGAACAGGGCGATCCCTAAGGATGATTTCCCTCTGCCTCATATCGATGTTCTGGTTGACAACACTGCTCAGCATAAAGTTTTCTCTTTCATGGACGGCTTCTCCGGTTATAATCAGATCAAGATGGCTCCTGAAGACATGGAGAAGACCACTTTTGTTACTCAGTGGGACACCTTTTGCTACAAGGTCATGCCGTTTGGGTTGAAAAATGCTGGGGCAACCTACCAACGTGCCATGGTTGCTTTATTTCATGACATGATCCATCACGAGATAGAAGTATACGTCGACGATATGATTGCAAGGTCCCAAACTGAGGAGGAACACCTTGACCATCTATGGAAACTGTTTGACCGTCTGAAGTTGTACAAGTTGAGGTTAAATCCAAACAAGTGCACCTTTGGGGTGAGATCTGGAAAATTGCTAGGTTTCGTCGTAAGCGACAAAGGTATTCAAGTGGACCCTTCCAAGGGGAAAGCCATACAAGAGATGCCAACTCCCAAGATAGAGAAAGAAGTTAGAGGCTTTCTAGGACGTTTGAACTACATTTCCCGATTCATCTCGCATCTAACTGCTACCTGTGAACCAATCTTCAAGCTGCTGAAGAAAGACCAAGTAGTACGTTGGAATGATGAATGTCAGGCCGCTTTCGAAAGAATCAAAGAGTATCTCCAAGAACCACCCATTCTTATGCCGCCTGTTGAAGGGAGACCTCTAATACTATACTTGACAGTACTTGACAACTCAATGGGGTGTGTGTTGGGGCAACATGACGAGTCTGGCCGAAAAGAGCACGCTATTTATTACCTTAGCAAAAAGTTTACCGACTGTGAGACCCGATACTCACTGCTCGAGAAAACTTGCTACGCTTTGGTATGGGTTGCTCGCCGGCTGAGACAGTATATGTTAACTCACACTACTCTTTTGATTTCAAAAATGGATCCAATCAAGTACATATTCGAAAAGCCCGCCTTGTCCGGAAGAATAGCAAGATGGAAAATGATCTTGACGAAATATGACATCCAGTACACGACTCAGAAAGCAATCAAGGGAAGTGTATTGGCAGACCATTTGGCACACCAAGCAGTGGACGACTACCAATCTATGAACTTTGAATTTCCAGACGAGGATATCATGGTAGTGACTGATTGTGAAGTACCTGGACCGGATGAAGGACCTGAGGAAGGATCCCGATGGTCTATGCACTTTGACGGAGCCTCAAACGCTTTGGGTAATGGAATCAGCGCTGTAATCATATCCCTTAAAGGCACTCATACTCCACTCACCGCCCGGCTATGTTTCAACTGCACCAACAACATGGCGGAGTATCAGGCATGTATCATGGGTCTTCAAGCTGCAATCGACTTAAGGATCAAGTTTTTGAGTGTCTTCGGAGATTCTGCTCTCGTGATCAATCAGGTCAAAGGCGAGTGGGATACGAAACACCCAAATCTTATTCCTTACAAGGAGTATGTGCTGACATTGCTTCCCCACTTCGAGGAGATAACTTTTGAACACTTTCCAAGAGAGGAGAATCAGTTAGCGGACGCATTGGCTACGATGTCTTCTATGTTCAAAGTCAAATGGGACAACGAGGCGCCCCAGATCATTATTTGGAAGTTGGATGAACCTGCACATTGCTGCGATCTCGAGACCGAAGAGGTAACAGAAAAACCCTGGTATCATGAAGTGAAGAGGTACTTGGAAGTTCAAGAATACCCCGAAGGCGCATCTGTTAATGACAAAAAGTTTCTGAGAAGGTTCGCAGCAAAGTTCTTCCTTAGCAATGGCATTCTCTACAAACGAAACCATGATTCAACCTTGCTGCGTTGTGTGGATAAGACTGAAGCAGAAAGGATCATGACAGAGCTACATGAAGGTACCTTCGGAACATATTCCAGTGGACATACCATGGCAAAGAAAATCCTTCGGGAAGGATATTTCTGGTCCACAATGGAAGTTGACTGTTACCAGCATTCTCGAACTTGTCATAAATGCCAGATCTATGCTGATAAGGTGCACATCCCTCTGGTTCCTCTGAACATCCTGACAGCGCCTTGGCCTTTTGCAATGTGGGACATTGATATGATCGGCAAAATCAGACCTACGGCATCTAACGGGCATCGCTTCATCCTAGTAGTGATTGATTACTTCACAAAATGGGTTGAAGCAGCTTCCTACGCTACGGTAACCAAGAACGTCATGGCACGGTTCATTCGGCACAACTTGATCTGTCGATACGGCTTACCTGAGAGGATCATTACGGATAATGGTACCAATCTTAACAACAAGATGATCACTGAGCTCTGCGAGCAATTCAAGATACAGCACCACAACTCTTCACCTTACCGGCCGAAGATGAATGGAGCTGTCGAAGCGGCTAATAAGAATATTAAGAAAATTGTGCAGAAGATGACAGTGACCTACAAAGATTGGCACGAAATGTTACCGTTTGCTCTTCATGGGTACCGTACCTCAGCACAGACGTCAACAGGGGAAACTCCCTTTTCCTTGGTCTATGGCATGGAGGCAGTCTTGCCTATTGAAGTCCAGATACCCTCTCTCTGAATAATGAAGGATGCAGGTTTGAGCGAAGATGACTGGATCCAGACTCGGCTTGATCAATTAAACCTAATTGACGAAAAGAGACTCACTGCTATTTGTCATGGTCAGACGTACCAAAAACGGATGATTAGGGCATTTAACAAGAAGGTCAGACGACAAAAGTATCAAGTTGGGGACCTGGTAATCAAGCGCATCATTCTTCCTCAAAGTGATCCCCGGGGCAAATGGACCCCTACGTACGAAGGGCCATTTGTGGTTAAACATATCTTCTCAGGAGGAGCCATGATTCTAACCACCATGGATGGTGACGACCTTCCTCACCCCGCCAATGCAGACATAGTAAAAAGATACCATGCATGACTAAAGACCCGCTAGGTCGACTGGCCTAGGCAAAAATAAGGGCTTCCCGGCGAACCAAAAGGGTTCGGGCAAAAATAAGGGATGAAAATGAAAAAAATCTGTACACCCGGCAAGTCGAAACCCTGAAAAGGCGGCTTGGGCAAAAATGGGTATCCCGGTGGACTGAAAACCCGAAAGGGCGGTCCAGGCAAAAGTTAGGGATAAAGCGTAATACTATGTCTCATTGGATCACCTTGCATCCAGAATTCGGCATCAACTATCGGGCTCAAATCAATCAGATTCCTCTTCAACCAAGCAGCAAAGTGATGAGACGCTTGAAGACATAAAGGCGATAGCAGAGTTAGAACCCAGTGGGATTATTTTTCACATAGCTGTTTTGTTTCCTTTTCACAAAATTGTATAAACTCTATCTTGTTCGGCGGCGTCCTCTTACTAGGACGTCAGCCTCCTGTACATAAAACGCCTATTCACATGAAAATTTCAAAATCAATACAAGTTTCATTTTCCAGACAAATTGCCATTTGTTTTATCTGTTTTGTTTTGCAAAGAACGTCCAATGTTCATTTTTGATATATTCATTTGACATTAATTGCTAACTCATAAATACTTGCATGCAAAACAAAGGATTAATTGCAGGTGACATCAGAAACAGGGGCAATAAAGAATTGTCTAAGCTATCTAGTTGCTCTGTCCACCAAGGTACCAAGGTAAGTTCGGATGAAGAATGTAACCAAGTTACCTCAACTCCCCACAGAGTAGGACCAGATTTAGCAATACTCTCCCCAAGCAGAATTGGTCTCCCATCAGCCCTAAAAAGGCACAATATTCCCCTAGCAAGTCAGCGATACTCTCCCCAGGCAGAGTTAGTCTACCGTCAACCCTAAGGAAGTTGGGTATCCCCAGAAGATCTCAACAATCCCCCAGCGGAGTTTAGGCATTCCTCAGCAAGCATCCCCGGCAGTCTTAATATAAGATTGTTCCCCGGTGGAATACAGACATCCAGTGGAACCATTCCCCAGTACAGTCCAAAGGTTTCCCCAGGAGAGTTGAATAGCCATCCCCAGTAGATTCTGAAGCTTATCCCCAGTAGATTCTGGAAGCTTATCCCCTGCAGAGTACTTACGTCTCTCCCCGACTTTATTCAGAGGTTATTTCCCACCAGGGCTTATAACTGGATTATCCTCAGCAAATTACCATGGGAAGATTGTCCTCGACGAAGTTCTTCCTATTCCCCAGCGGAGTTCATCAAATTCCCCAACATAACTTATTAGTGGAATCCCCAGCGGAGTTCTCATTAAAACCTTAGCGAAGTATCTCTTCCCACAGAGTAATTCCCCGCAGAGTAAACTCTCCAACAAGTTTATTCCCCAACGGAGTCGTCTTCTCCTACCAGTTTATTCTTGCAACCATCATCCCCAGCGGAAACGAAGAACTCCACTCTTCAACATCAGCCCAGGATTCCATAAATTCTCGGCACTCGTCAAGGATTTATTTTCCTAGACGAAAATACATTCATAGACATTTTACATTTCATACATCCTGCTTACATACATGATAAAGTGCATACAACACTATCTCATTTTGAGCATCATGACATCATGAATTTCATACATCATGACATTGCATACAACTGATGTTTTGCCTTTTCAGGAAAAAGGTCAATCCCAAAGATGATTATTATCAACTATCGCAATTCCAGATTCGATACCTGTATCTAGCCAGGGCATATCTGTGAGTGATTGATTGTAGATTCGATACCTGTATCCAGCCAGGGCATATCTGCATGAAGAGTTTAGAGATCTGATTCCTATATCCAGCCAGGGCACATCTGTAGACGATAATTTCCAGATTCGATACCTGTATCCAGCCAGGGCATTTCTGCATGAAGAGTTTCCAGATCCGATTCCTGTATCCAGCCAGGGCACATCTGTAGACGACAATTTCCAGATTCGATACCTGTATCCAGCCAGGGCACATCTGTAGACGACAATTTCCAGATTTGATACCTGTATCCAGCCAGGGCACATCTGTAGACGACAATTTCCAGATTCGATACCTGTATCCAGCCAGGGCATATCTGCATGAAGAGTTTCTAGATCCGATTCCTGTATCCAAGCAGGGCACATCTGTAGACGACAATTTCCAAATTCGATACCTGTATCCAGCCAGGGCACATCTGTAGACGACAATTTCCATATTCGACACCTGTATCCAGCCATGGCATATCTGTAGACGACTAATTCCAGATTCGACACCTGTATCCAGCCAGGGCACGTCTGTAAGCAACCTTTTGAAGTTCCAGATTCGATTCCTGTATCCAGCCAGGGCATATCTGTGAGCAATTGATTGTAGATTCGATACCTGTATCTAGCCAGGGCATATCTGTATGAAGAGACTGAAGATCAACACCTGTAGTGAGCCAGGAAAACATCTTTCTTTCTCAAAACACGCAAGTTCTCGCTAAGGAATCTCTTACGCAATCGACACCTCCAAATGGCATCTATAAGCCCATTCCCGACAAGGTTCTGTCACGCCCCCAGATGGCATCTATAAGCCCATCCTCCTGTCCACCATCTCTCCAAATGGCATCTATGAGCCCATTCCCGACATCACATTGCTGATACTCCACTATGCGAGTGCAAATTTCTGGGCACTCTAGTGTTCAATCATCTTCCACCCTCGGATCACGAAAGGCGCACAAGCCAATCTACATCCTCAGGTCTAAGAAGATTGAACAGGGGCAACTGTTGTACCCCAAAATTTGCCCTCCCATTTCCTTAATATTTTCTCATCACAAGACCCTTGGAGCTCAAGATCAAGTTAGGGTTTACTGTGCTCAAGACTCCTCCTTGCACTGTTGACCCAAATTAGGGTTTGAGTTTGCACAAAGATGTTTTGACCTAAAATGCCCAAAATGACTTTCATGCTTCATGTTGGACTCACAAGTTTATCCATATCAAGTTTCAAGCCTTGATTCCAATCTTTGCCCACTCAATTGGACAGTTGACCTAAAAATCAATTGTATTGGGGAAAAAGTCAACTGTGGTCAATTGACAGTCAAACCTCATGATTTTTGACCCACATCAACATTATGAACTCATATGGACCATTTGATCAAGTTTGGATCACAAATCCACAAGAAATTTGATCAGATCACCAAAAGGGCAAAATGGTCATTTTTAGGGTTCTGACTGCACCAAGGCAATTTTTGACTATTTGACCTAACCAATGGCAATTCAAGCTCACATATGGACTCAAGGACTCAATGGCATTGTCTTGACATGTTCATCAAGTTCAAAAGATCCCAAATGCACAAGATTGACAGATGAATTTTCCAGTCAACTGAGCCAAATTTGACTGTATACTGAAAAGTCAAACTTTGACTTTTTGGTCAAAATCAAGTGTCAAGATTCATTTTTCATCAAGACATGTCAAATTATGAAACTTTTTCATCAAGAAATAAAAAATTACAAATTAGGGTTTAAAATGAAGAATTTTCATAACTTAGAAATTTTCTAAGTTATGAAAATTCCTAATTTTTTCCAAACTTTGTACCATCTTTTCATCAAGATACATTTGGATTCAAACAAAACTCAAAACATGAAAGTTATAGTCCATTGCAAAATCTACAACTTTGAATCACAAAGTTTCCTCAAAATAAGCTTGTATCTCAAGTTATGATTTTTGGAACAAGGGTGCAAAACATTCTTAACTTAGAAAATTTTTAACCTATTCTAGGCAGGATTTTTGCCCAACTTCATGGCCACTTTTCACATGCTTCCACTTGGAATTTCAACTTGCATTACAAATATGGATTGTAGTACACATTCCAAGCTTTCCAAATTGTCCAAGAACTCATCAAACACCCTTATGGTTAGGGAGAATCGAATTGGCAAAGTTGGGCAAAAGTCACTTTGTTCATGAGCCATTTACATGTTCATACACTTTGCATTTTTGAAATCAGCTTGTACAAGCTAGATTACAGGCCTTTTATCTCATCCACACTCAATAATTAAATGCCAATCCATTGTGTTCTAGCATTATTTTGTGCATTTGGTCATTACATGAAGAATTAAGCCATAATTAGAAAAAGCAAGTTATCCATTCTTGTAAAGTTACACTTTATGTCAAGTTTACAATCCAAGAGGTACAAAGCAAATCTTTGAGGCACAAAGGTATGGACATATCCCACTGATCAAGAGCAAACTTTGCAGCATATTTGAGGGGCCTAGAGGAGCCTGTAACAGGACTTGGCATTTTTGACTTAAGAAAGAAGAAACTTTGCATATTGAACACCAACTCACATTGCTGCAACAACTAGCCAAAACAAACTTTGCAAACACTTTTCCCTTGATCCAACTAACCTAAAGCACGAATCAATCAGAGTTCAAACCTTCTCATTCATCAAAACACAGTTTTGTGGCAAAACAGGGCACCTGCTGCAGATTGAGGTCCACAACTCAATCCTTTCGTGCGCCTTGGCCAAAACCAGTTCAAACACACTCCCTACCACCCATACAAACTATCCCAAGCATTGGACACGAACTGTAACATCCCTAACATCATTTTCCATTTTCAGTTTTCAACTTTACAGGTGAACTTCTATAGCTCGATTCAGCTAGTTTCAAAGCAAGCTAGAGGTTGGAGAAGCATCCCTGGACCTCAAGCAAGCTATACTAGTCCTCACATTGCATTGAAAGTACCTCCATTGTCATACACGAATCAAGCTGAACAGGTAAGTTTTTGAACTTCTATCTCTCTATCCAGGCATAGTTAGGCTTAAGTTTGTGAAGAAAGCATGTTCTAATCATAGCCCTGAAGCCATCCATATGGTTACTTTTCATTTATATTGTGTGTGCTAAGAGTATTTTGAACCTGAACATTGAAAAAAACCTAGGTCAGAAATTGGGGGAGAAGAAATTCTCTCTCATTTCTGAGAGTTAGATCAAGTTCTTGGTATGTATGGATTCGTGATTTGATGCTTGACATTTTTTATGTTATAAGTTTGTGCTAAAAATCAAAGAATCAGGATGTTTGAATCAAACAAGGAAACACGCGTTTTTTGAAACAGAAGTGGCTGGAGGTTGAAGAAGCCTCTTTGGGCTGGGCCTGTGTTGTTCTTTCTATTTGCACCACCTTTTCACATTCACACCCCTTGGCCCATTGTGTGATTTTTTAATCATTTTTGACTTTTTCTTTTTTATTCTGACTTGTTATTTTTTGACAAAACATAAAAAATATTAAAAATATTTTTCCATACATTTTTGCATTTTATTTTGAATTTATTTGCTTTGTTTACATTTGTACATATAAATAAATATAATGCTTTTATTTAAAACCTTAGAAATAATGTGAAAATATATACTTTTAGTTATTATTTTTATTTGCATTTTCTGAAAATATTTTCTAAAAAAAAATATATTTTTTATATAAATAATAAATATTTTTATTTTTGTACATATTTAATATATTTAGTAAATAATATAAATACTTATATATTTATTAGAATGTTTAGGATAAAAATACAAAATAATACATTTTTTGTTTTTATTAATATTTAACCTCAAATATTTTTTTACAATATACTTCCTTTTTATTTATTTTTTTTGTACATAATTAATAAATATTGTATATATTAAATAATAAATACTTTTTATTTAGCAAAATTAGGGTTTTTACCCTAAACATGAAAATATCCAAATTAACTTTTTTATTTATTTATTTTTATTTCATTTGTAAATAAATCATACACTTACACAAATACATTTACACATACACATTTGTTTATTTTTTTGTACATTGATTACATTTTACATTTTGCGATTAATTCGATTTGGTTGTAAATATTGAACACTATCCTCCTATTAAGTCTCATCCCCATTTGAACATTTGTACCCCCATTCCCATGATTATTGTGTAATAATTTAGGACTTTTAACTCCGCATTTTAAAGCTTTCTAAATATGCCATGATAGACCTAGGGTTTGTATGCAAATAAACAAATAGCTTGACCTAATTCAAAGACAAAAAGCATGAAAATGGACAACACTAATCACACTTGCACCCTTAGGGTTACTCCACTTGTTGCCTTCAATAATGGGCCATGTTGCATGTTAGATGTCTTTGGCAAAACAAAACAATGCAAATGATCACAGTCCCTCGATGACGCTTTCGAAAGTTGCCTAAAAATGATCAAGTCCCTTAAAGGAAAAGTTGCCAAAGACACTTGGCACCATTGCAATCATGGTCTAAACGATGACCCGCGCCCGTCCCGTTAAACATCCTAACACAAGATTGTCCACCAAATACAATGGTGGAACAAAATTGTTAAAAGGGTTAAGACATAGAAAAAACCTTTGAGTAAATTTAGGGTAGACAAACTCTTAGTTACTTGAATCAACTTGCAAAACACACTTGCCTACTTTTCAAAACCACATCACAACACACTTTCAAAACAACTTTCAAAAACATTGAAAACTTTTCAAAAGATAAGTACACCTTTGTATACATCCCAACATGGATCATTACAAAGGTTGCCACAACGAATGGCCTCTTTTCAAAACATTTTTAATCCCACACACAAAGCACCATTTCAAACAATTGAAAATGCAAGGCAACTGATCTAAGCAAGTGACTAAGAGCCCATGGATAACCATGGATAGAAAGGGTTTTAATACCTTCCCTTTCTATAATCTACCCCCCGAACCCAAGAAAACATCTCAAAGGTTTTTGCTGTGCTTTTTAACCTTTCCTTAGGATAAAATAAAAAGTCGGTGGCGACTCTTACTCAACCGAAACATTTGCGAAAACAAACGCAAAACCTCAAGTCAGTTCTCCCACCGTATCACACTATGATGTTATGATAAAAACACACCACATGTATTCACAAAAAGCAAACATGATAAGGCACACAAGTCACACCATAACCCTTAGAGTTTAGGCCAGCTTGAAGTTTGGGGTACTACCCTCTTGAAGTTGGTGGGCTCAAAAACCTGTCCTATCAAAAGTAACCGGGTTCTAAGGAGCTCAATATCATTGGGTTGTTTTCTGTGTTCATTGTTTTGATTTAGCCACTGAACTGGCGATCAAAATATCCCAAGAAAACAACCCTCAATGAGTGTAGTATCGAGTATCTACCAACTTCGGACTGCACCAAAGTCGGTCATCTCACTACCCCTAAAGAGGCCAGGATGGTCAAGTAAGGTTCCTAAGGTCAATTTATGCTTCACGACACCACGCGGCGGCCCCGTACTCTCCTTGACTTGACTCAAGGGTTACCGATACTCACCAAAGTGCCACATCAACGTAGCAAACTGCTTCAACCGTGTCGGTATACCCCGCACAGTTCCCTCACAGTTTGTTGCTACTTTCTAAAAGGTATCCCCCAGATCCGGGTTAGGATCTATGAAACTCCCAAGACAGGCCCACAATATTAAAGCAAACATATCAAGCAATTGAAAACATGATGATGAACTATTCCTAAGGTACACCCTACTTATTAAGTTCCCCAACAGAGTCGCCAGTTCTATGATCGGTGGAAATAGAACTGACTATTTTTAAGCTGGTTCGCGAAATGTCGCGGTAAGCAAGAGTCGCCACCGTCTTTTATGTTCTCCAACATGGAAAGGACAAAAGCACAGCAAAATTCCTTATTCGAGAATGTTCTCGGTTCGGGAGGTAGATTTATAGAAAGGGAAGGTGTTAGCACCCTTTCTATCCGTGGTTATCCACGGGCTCTTAGGTACTTGCTCTTATGTTTTCAAAATTTGTTTGCTTTTCAAGTGTGTGTGGGTTTTGAAAAAGTTTCGTTTGAAAAATTTCTAAGTAACTCTTGTATCTGTCCTCAAGAGTGTATGAGAAATTTGTTTAAAAACTTTTGAAAGTGTGAGTGCGAAAAGTTGTTTTGTTTGTTTTGAGAGAGCAAGTACCTAGGAGAATCTACCTACTCTAAGAAATTAGGCTGTGTAAGAGTCCTTTAGATAATGCTATCCCACCATTGAGAGGTAGGTAGCACCATCGTTGGAGGTGTTCGGGTCAATTCGATTATTAGGGACATGTGTGGTCACCGAAGCAATGGTAGGGCACCTTAGAAGTAACCCTAATGTCCTAGATCCTTTTTATCCGAGGCAACCGTTTCGAGGCAACTGGATATTTTAGACAGAAGGGCGACCGCTAAGACACCCTATACTTGATGACCACGTTCGAGGCAACCGGTGAGGCGTACCCTAAGAGTGGCATGTGCATGTGTGTTGTTTTCATGTTATGTTTATCTTGTACATGTTATTTGTGAGCTACAGATTGATTTTATTCTCCATACAAATCTTGTCATGCATAATTAACAGTTAAAGTGTGCGGAAAATAAATTGCGGAAAGTTGAATCTACGCTATTGCAAGGCGCGGGTCTATACATCGCCAAAAACAAAACCCGTTTGGAAAATAAATGCGAGAAAAGTAAATAAAGCGATAAACCCTAATTAACTATTACATTTCCGGAACAGATACATAAGTATAATGAATTAAAATAAACATGCGCGCGAAAGATTGAATCGGGATGTCCTAAGGGTTTTGACCCTTTTTGAGAAAGAATTAAATTTTTGTCCCTTTTTGCAATTAATTAAAAATTAAGCCTAATTACTAATTAATTAATCATTTATTAAAAGAAAAAAATGTTTTTTTTTTGTATTTTTATGTTTTAATGAAATAAAATAAAAAGGAATTAAAAATGTCAAAAGAAAAAGCCTAAGTCTAAATTTGTTTTTTTATTTATTGTAAAAAGGTTAAAATTAACTAATTAAACTAATTAATTTGTTAGTATTGTATTTACAAAAATAATTAGTAGTGAAATTAATAAATAAGAATAATAAAAATATTAGTTTTTTTCTGATTTTTTTGTTTATGAAAATAATTATCTGTGAATTAAATAATAATACTAATAATTAATAAAAAGAAATTATAAAGAAAAGAAAATAAAAAGAGTAACAAAGACCAGGGGGGTGATGGGCCAGCAAGGGGGTTTTGTTTAGAAATCTGAGGCCCTTTTTGTTGCCAAGCACGTTGACTTCTTGGATCAAGTGTTTGTTGGTTGACTGAGCGCATGGTGAGGATCACTTCCTGGCCTTCAGATCAATGAGAAAAGCCACTTGGCGCGCTTGGATGTGAGGTGCAAGATACACCTTCTTTGGGAACCTGCACACAAGTATGTAAAGAAAAACAACATGGAAATTATGGGGGACCTGGGATTCGAACCCAGGTCCCAAGGGACAATGCCTGTACGCCTTAGCCAGTTGAGCTGTGTGTTCAATTTGAAATAATAATAACAACTAAATATTATATTAGTAAATCAACGCATCCCCTGGAAAAAAAATAACGCGCGTTATTTATTTGAACCGGCCAATCACGCTGCAACACCTAATCATCTTCTTCATCAAAATCCCTGGTTATTTACCTGCGGATTTTTATCCGCAGGTAGTTTCGTAGGCTTGTCCTAGAATCGTCCCTAGGCCATGAAAACCCATTCCAAGATCATGGTTGATCTCGTCTCCACCTCCTGAATCCATCCATGCTCATTATTTGCTCTGATTTCACCTGAAAATAAAATGCCTAAAAACAACCCACACAAACCCTAAGAGCGGATTTCTCCATATGAGGCCTAAAAACCAAATCAGTTATTACAGTTATGTTGGAAATCAAGCAAGCAATATGATTATGCCAATATCTTTGAGAAAAAAATGCAAGAATGGAGAGTATAGATTTCGTGTACAGGGGTGAGTTTGGAAGAACTTACAACGCTTGATATGGAGTCTTAGGATGTGGCAAGGGTTGCTTTAGCTTCAGGGTATGGCAAGGAAGAGAGTCACGTTCTCCTTTTGGCCTGAAAATGCTTGCAACACTCCTTTTGATCTCACACTTTTTTGACACTTTTTGGATTTTGCTCTGGCCGTTTCAGTGATCTCTAGGTCGTGAATGAGGCTTGTGCTGCTTGCATATGTAAGTATGAATGAGAATCAAGTGATATGATGAGCCTTAACCTTGTGCAATTAAGTTTTAGATTCTTGTTTGACCACCATTAAAGGACATTCCAAACTTGGTTCAAATTTTGAATTTTATGCATAAATAAGCTTGGCACGATTTTGGCAGCTAGCATATGACACATAAAAGTCATTCAAATCAAAAGATGTTATTTAATTAATTTTTTTGATTTTATTTGAATTTTATGGATTTAAAATGAATTAAATCAATAAAAATTAAATAAAAATAGAAAAATTAATGTTTAATCTTGAAATTAATCATGGGACACGTGTATGGCATGACAAGGCTGAATCAAGTGGAAGAAAGTGGGCCCTTTTGTCAAAAATTGAAGTTTCAAGGATAGTTGACTTTTGCCATTTCACAAAAATTTCCCAACTTCTCCAATGCATATCTTGCTCAATTTTGATCATATGAACATGTTTTTGGACATTTTGGAAAGTTCTTGAAGTCCTCTAACCAATGCCTTTGGTCCCATGTCATTTTGAATTACCAATTATGGTCTTTGACTTAAAATGCCTTTTTGTTGACTTTTGAAAATGACCTATAATGTTGAAATTGATAACTTTTTGTGAGAGCATTTCTTGGACTTGGAATGTGAAAATGAGTTGTAGGAAATGTCCTCCCCTTAAAAATGAGCATTAGATGGGATTTTTCTGATGAACCATGAAAAAGTTATGCCTTGGTCAAGTTACAGTTGACTTTTCACCTGTCCAAAAATGGAAACTTTTGCATCTTGATGATTTTTGAGCCATTCTTGTGAAATCATGATCAAGACTTGATCAAATGATGATTGTGGCTTCAAAATAAGATGTTGACCAAAAATTTTGACTTTTGACTGCCAAATGACCATTTTACCCCTACAGTTGATTGTGAAACAATTAGGGCTTTTGACTGTGCAACTTGACCTTGTGAGCTTTGAAACTTGGCATATGGATGCTTGGCAATGTGTATAGGCATATGTGACTTGATTGAGCCCTTGAAAACCTCAACTTCCTTGAAGGAACCAAAACCCTAATTTTGACTGGCTTAGGAGGATGGTTGACTGTGCAACCCTTGAGTAGACTTGAGCAAATTGAGATGATGCTTGTCAAAACTTTGAAGAATATGGGAGGGCAAATTTTGGGGTACAACAGTGGGTTCGGGGGGTAGATTATGAAAAGGGAAGGTATTAGCACCCTTTTCATCCATGGTTATCCATGGGCTCTTAATTACTTGTTTTAGATCACTTGCCTTTGATTTTCAATTGCTTGAAATGGTGGTGTGTGTGTGTTTGAAAATGTTTTGAAAAAGATGCCTTGTCTAGGCAACCGTTGTAACAATTCTTTACTCGAATGTTTTACAAAGGTGTGTGTCTTTTCGAAAAGATGTTTCAATGTTTTTGAAAGTTGTTTTGAAAGTTGTGTTGTGGAGTGTGTTTTGAAAAGTAGGCAAGTGTGTTTTGCAAGTTTGATCAAGTAACTAAGATTTGTCTACCCCTAAATTTACTCAAAGATTTTTCTCATGTTTTAACCCTTTTAACAGTATTGTTCCACCATTGTATTTGGTGGACAATCTTGTGTTAGGATGTTAACCGGACGAGCGCGGGTCATCGTTTAGACCATGAATGCAATGGTGCCAAGTGCCTTTGGCAATTTTGCTTGAAGGGACTTGATCATTTTGTTTAGGCAACTTCGAAAGCGTCATCGAGGGACTATGATCATTTGATTTGTTTTGTTTTGCCAAAGATACTCGACATGCTAGCATGGCCCATTTTTGAAGGCAACAAGTGGAGTAACCCTAAAGGTGCAAGTGTAATTGGTGTTGTCCATTTTCATGCTTTTTGTCTTTGCATTAGTCAAGCTATTTATTATTTGATTTTTGCATACAAACCCTAGGTCTATCATGACATAATTTGAAAGCATTAAAATGCGGAATTTAAAGTCCTAAATTATTACAACATAATTATGGGGATGGGGGTACAAATGTTTGAAATGGGGGATATTTAGCAAGAAATTAAATCTAGAACTATTACATCCATATTGAATATACAAATATTAAAATTGTACAATATTAAGACAAATATAATAAATATGCAAAAATGTATTATGCACAAAAATGGTTTTTTATGTATGTAAAAGTATTTTTCAATGTAAATTATAAACAAAAATAAAAAGTCAATTTTTTGGATATTTTCATGGTTTAGGGCAAAACCCTAGTTTTCTAAATAAATAGTATTTATTAATTATATTATATACAATATTTGTTAACTATATACAAAAAATAAAAAAAAGAAGTATATTGTAAAAAAGAAAAAGTATTTTTGATGTCATATATTAATAAAAATAAAAAGGTATTATTTTTACATTTTTATCCTAAATATTTAATAAAATATGTATAGGTATTTATATTATATATTAAATATACTAAACATATATAAAAATGAAATATTAATTATTTACAAAAAAAGTATATTTTTTTAGAAAATGTTTTCAAAATCTAAACAAAAAATAATAACTAAAAAAATATATTTTTGTGTTATTTTTTAGTATTTTAAATAAAAGTATATATATTATTTTACATGTATAAGTTTAAATAAAACAAATAAATTCCAAATAAATGCAAAAATGGGTGGAAAAATATTTTTTATATTTGAGCAAAAAATAATATGTCAGAATCAAAAAGAAAAAAATCAAAAATGATCAAAATAACACACAATGGGTCAAGGGGGGTGTAAGTGGAAAAAGATGGTGCAAAAAGCAAGTTGACTCAGGCCCAGCCCAAGTCAACTCTGTCTTCAACCTTCAGCCATATTCAAACAAAAAACGCGCGTTTCCTTCCATCTCTGCCATCTCTTGATTCCTTGACTTTTAACAAAAACTCACAACACAAACATTATAGAGCATCAAGAGACGAATTCATACATATAAAATTCTTAACCTAACTCTCAGAAACGAGGGAGAAATTCTCCATCCCCAATTTCTGACCTAAATTTTCTTCTATGTTCAGGTCCAAAATTCTCATAGCACACACAAAATAAATGAAAAGTAAGTATATGGATAGCTTCAGGGCTATGAGTAGAGCATACTTTCTTCACAAACTTAAGCCTAAATATGCTTGGATAGAGAGATAGAAGTTCACATTTTACCTGTTTCAGCTTGACTCGAACAGAGTAATATGGCCAACTTCAATGGTGTTTGAGGACTTGTACAACTTGCCTGAGGTCCAAGGAACCTTCTCCAACACTTAGCTTGCTTTGAATCTAACTGTATCGAGCTATGGAAGTCAACCTGCAAAACTGAAAAGTGGAAATGGCAAACTTGGATATGGATGTTACAATTTATGTTCAATGCTTGAGATAGCTTCAATGGATGATATGGAACATGTTTGAACTCTCTTTAGCCAAAATGCACGAGTGGAAAATTTTGTGGAAGTCAAGTTGCAGAAGGGACTCTGTTTTTGCAGCAAGAGGGTGTTTCTGTGAATGAGGAGGTTTGAGGGATGGTTTGGTCGTGTTTCAAACTTGGTTTGATGTCTGGAAAGTGTTCATGAAGTTTGTTTAGGCTTGTGATGACAAGAGATGCAAGTTGGATATCTTTTGCAATGTTTCTTCTTATCTAAGCAAGGAAAATGCAAGTTGGGTTATAGGCCAATGCAGGCCCCTCAAGCATGCTGAAAACTTGGTTCTTGATCAGTGGGATTTGTCCACAAACTTGTGCCTAAAAGATCTGGCTTGTACCTCTTGGATTGTGAATTTGACATAAAGCACTTCTTTATCAAAATGGCAAATGTGCTTTTTCCATATATGGATTGATTTTGTGTGTATTGTCCAAATGAACAAAATAACACTCTAACACAAAGGATATGCATTTAATTATTGAGTGTGAGAAGGATTAGAGGCCTGTAATCTAGCTTGAACCATGCTGACTTGAAAAATGCCAATGTATGAACATGCCTTTGGTTATGAACAAAAGTGACTTTTGCCCAACTTTGCCAATTCGAATCTCCCTAACCACAAGGGTGTTTGATGAGTTCTTGCATAATTTGGAAAGCTTGGAATGTGTAATACAATACATCTTTGTAATGAAAATTGAAATTACAAGTGGAACCATGTGAAAAGTGGCCATGAAGTTGGGCAAAAATCCTGCCTAGAATAGGTCAAAATTTTTCTAAGTTAAGAATGTTTTGCACCCCTATTCCAAAAATCATAACTTGAGCTAAAAGCTTCTTTTGAGGAAACTTTGTGAATCAAGGTTGTAGATTTGGCAATGGACTACAACTTTCATGTTTTAAGTTTTGTTTGAATCCAAATGTATCTTGATGAAAAAATGGAACAAAGTTAGGAAAAAATAAGGAAGTTTCATAACTTAGAAAAATTCTAAGTTATGAAATTTTCTCATTTTAAACCCTAATTTGAAAATTTGGATTTCTTGATGAACAAGTTTCATAATTTGACATGTCTTGATGAAAAATGAATCTTGGCACTTGATTTTGACCAAAAAGTCAAAGTTTGACTTTTCAGTATACAGTCAAATTTGATCAGTTGACTGGAAAATTCATCTGTCAATCTTGTGCATTTGAGATCTTTTGAACTTGTTGAATGGATCAAGACAATGCCATTGAGTCCTTGAGTCCATATGTGAGCTTGATTTGCCATTGGTTAGGTCAAACAGTCAAAAATTGTCTTTGTGCAGTCAAAACCCTAAAAATGACCATTTTGCCCTTTTGGTGATCTGATCAAATTTCTTGTGGAATTGTGATCCAAACTTGATCAAATGGTACATATGAGTTCATTATGTTAATGTGGGTCAAAAATCATGAGGTTTGACTGTCAATTGGCAACAGTTTACTTTTTTCCCCAATACAGCTGATTTCTAGGTCAACTGTCTAATTGACTGGGCAAAGATTGGAATCAAGGCTTGAAACTTGGTATGGATAAACTTGTGAGTCCAATATGAAGCATGAAAGTCACTTTGGGAATTTTAGGTCAAAACATCTTTGTGCAAACTCAAACCCTAATTTGGGTCAACAGTGCAAGGAGGAGTCTTGAGCAGAGTAAACCCTAACTTGATCTTGAGCTCCAAGAGTCTAGTGATGAGAAAATGTTGAAGAAATGAGAGGGAAAATTTTGGGGTACAACAATGAAAAATACTGACACCTTAGTCTCCAAAGTTTTCAGAGCAAAATATTTTCCTGATTCTTCTTTTATGGTTGCAGAGAGAGGAAACAACCCATGTTTTATCTGGAGAAGTCTTTGGAAAGCGAATGAGGTTCTTACATTAGGTAGTAGATGGAAGATAGGGGATTGGAGTAGTATTGAGGTTATGTGGGATCCGTGGCTCAGAAGTGAAGAGGGTAGTTGGATGGAAGCAACACAATTTCAGCATGTATACAACTTGACAGTTAAGGACTTGATGCATCCTAATCGCAAACAATGGGACTAGGATAAGATAACTCAGATGTTTTCTATTGAAGCTGCTAATCACATTTTACAGGTTCCTATTTTGGAAGATGCTACAAAGTATGTTACAAAAAACAACTGGGGAAGTAGCAAAGGAAAAACAGAAACAAAAGAGAAACCTGACCAGGAAAACAAATCACTGGTGGATCAAAAGACTAGATTTGTAAAGGGTAATAAAATGGCCAAAGGATTCACCAACTTCTACTGAAGGTGAAGCTACCAACGTTCATTGAAGGTAGAAATAGGAAAGAAATAACAACACCGACATTTACTGACGGTGAGCTACCAACGTTCACTAAAGATAGAAGGAAAAGAAATATCATAGCATCGCCGTTCACTGACGATGAACTACCAACGTTCACTGAGGGTAGCAAAAATATAACAATCACTAACTTTCACTGAAGGTGACCTACCAACTTTCACTGATGGTAGAAAGAGAATATATCATAGCACCGTCGTTCATTGATGATGAACTACCAACATTCACTGAGGGTAGCAAAAAGACAACAATCACCAACTTTCATTGAAGGTGACCTACCAACTTTCACTGGTCATAGAAAGAGAATATATCATGACATCGCCATTCACTGACGATGAACTACCAAGCTCACCGAGGGTAGCAAAAATATAACAATCACCAACTTTAACTAAAGGTGACCTACCAACTTTCACTGATGGTAGAAAGAGAATATATCATAGCACCGTCGTTCACTGACGATGAACTACCAACATTCACTGAGGGTAGCAAAAAGATAACAATCACCAACTTTCACTGAAGGTGACCTACCAACTTTCACTGATGGTAGAAAGAGAGTATATCATGACATCACCGTTCACTGACGATGAACCACCAACGTTCATTGAGGGTAGCAAAAAGATAACAATCACCAACTTTCACTGAAGGTGACCTACCAACTTTCACTGATGGTAGAAAGAGAATATATAATAGCACAACCGTTCACTGACGATGAACTACCAACGTTCATTAAGGGTAGCAAAAAGATAACAATCACCAACTTTCACTGAAGGTGACCTACCAACTTTCACTGATGGTAGAAAGAGAATATATCATGACATCTCTGTTCACTGATGATGAACTACCAACGTTCACTGAGGGTAGAAAAAATGATAACAATCACCAACATTTACTGAAGGTGACCTACCAACTTTCACTGATGGTAGAAAGAGAATATATCATAGCACTGCCGTTCACTGATGATGAACTACCAACGTTCACTGAAGGTAGCAAAAAGATAACAAGTTTTTTCCCAAAATTCTAGAATTTCACCTAGAACGGGTCTCAACTTCTTCTTTAACCAAAGCAATCTGCCTGGAAAGGGTGACATATAAGCTGTCTCAAATAAAGAGACTACCACTTGTAAATATTTCACAATGAACTGTCTCTGTGATATTGAAAGTCTTGCCATCCACTGGAGTAATTTGGAAATAGACTGCAAACTATCCACTCATAAAGAAGATAGCAAAAAAGAAACAGTTACGTCGACTTTTATAGGGAAGTACAGGTTGCTCACATAAAGAGACCTGCCACTTGTTGTTATTGAGGATTGTAAAAAATGACTTTCTGGGGAAAGAAATATGACTTCCCGGGGAAATAAATATGACTTCCTGGGGAAATGCCAATATATTCCTGCTTGAGGAGATAAAGGTCTCCTCGTGCAAAATAAATGCACATTCTCAAACCAATACTCGAAGCTTGGGGAAATCCAAAGTAATAATATTGTCGAGGATAAAAATTAAAACCACAAATAAATTGGAATGAGAAAGTCATCCGAAACACTTCCTTTGAGAAATAAACTCAAGAGGGATACCCAAATCATCCAGACAAAGAGCTGTACAAGAAGGCTGAAACAAAAATCTTCCATGAGGGATGACTCAGTGGGGAAATCGAAAGAATATACGCTTTCTGCTTAAGGCCAACACTCTATTGGAGAGAGGACAACATAACATCTGCAAAACAGGGTAATATGTCAACAAAATATTAACGAATGTGAATGAGCGATGATTTTCCAATTTCAGCTATACATGATGTATGTATGAATGTATGAGTGTTTATCGCGCATATGCTGACAAAACAGATATATAACACTGTGAGTAAATAGGAAAAACCAACTCGGGCACAATCAACACTCGGCCAAATTACATCCAATATGAACAATCCAAGAAAAAGTAAGCGCCAACTGAGGAAACAAAACCTACTGCCTGGTTTAACTTTATTGGGGAGAAATGTAATTCGGAAGTAAATAAAACAAGCGACCAAACAGTGCAGATATAGAGATACAACATCCTCTCTCATGCTTTACTAGGGAATATCACTCAGACTTTAATGGGAAATCAAATATTTTCAAAAGTAACGCTTCTACTGGGGATTTTGAAACATCAATTTCAAGTAGAGCAGACTGACATCAAATCATCAAAACATTCACTGGGGAATTCGTGCCGACTTCATTAGGGAGGTCAACACCACCTTCATAAAGGGAAAACCAATATACGTTCTTCACTGGGGAAAACAGAGGCTTGTGTTCTTCAAGAGTAATCAATGTACCAACTTCTCTGGGAAGAAAGAACTTCTATTAGACAAACTAAATCTTCACTGGAGAAATCTTGGATTGAATCTTCATATCATACAAGCTCAGAAAAGAGGAGAAATGAACCAAAACTTGATCGGGGGTACTGGAGTTACAAACCCTCTACGACGAAACATCTTGAGCAAAACTTCTCCGGGAAACAAAACCTCTTAAAAGCAACTGGAGTTCGTCCATTCTTGGGATCACCACTTTTGTTGTTTCTCTTGCGTCACAAATTTTAAAGTAAAAACAAATTGTAAATTCTTTTTGAAAATCAACTTTGTTATTCAATCTTTTCGCTTTGAAAGTTATTATCAATAATAAATGGATTCTTTGCAAGATAAATAAAATAAGAAATACAAAGAATTGGGTAAAATCTCAAATTTCATTAATAGAATGTTAGTCTGCGGATGTAGAGACTCCATGGATAATTATAAAGTTCGTAAAATGGTAATATATAATGGAAAAGATACATTGAGATACAATGACCACTATCCCTTCTAACAACTTTTGAAATCCTGAGCAGCAACTTCTGTTGAAGTATGATAAGGATCCGAGAAGATTGTTGCTCCAATGATCAAGTCTTGTCTGATGTAGTTACTTGCCAAGAAAATCCTTAACTTTTGCCTAAGCTGCCATTGCGGGTTTTCAACTTAGCGGGACATTTATTCTGTTTATGTCTCTAATTTTTGCCTAGACCGTCCTTTCGGGTTTTCGGCCTACCGAGATGCTCTTTTTTGCCTAAGCCTCCCTTTCGAGTTTTCAACTTAGCGAGTTATTCTTTTATTTCTTTAAGAGAAGTATTTCTTGACTGCATGAACATTCATGGGACGTGGGAACTCCTCGCCATCCATAGTTTCAAGAATTAATGCACCGCCAGAGAAGGATTTCTTGATAACATATGGGCCTTCAAAATTGGGAGTCCACTTGCCCCTAGAATCAACGTTAAAGGACATGATCTTCCTTAGCACGAGACCGCCTTCTCTGACTTCACGAGGTTTGACCTTCTTATCAAAAGGTTTCTTCATTCTCTTATGATATCACTGTCCGTGACACAAAGCTGTCATCCTCTCCTCTTCGATCAAATTCAATTGGTCAAATCGGTTATGAACCCTTTCAGCCTCTGACAACTTAGTTTCCATTATCATACGCAAAGAGGGAATCTCAACCTCAATTTGGAGTAACGCTTCCATTCCATACACAAGGGAGAATGGGGTTGCTCCTGTTGAAGTGCAGACAGATGTTCGATATCCATGCAAATCAAAATGGAGAATTTCATGTCAATCCTTATAAGTAACAACAATTTTCCGGATAATCTTCTTGATATTCTTATTAGCAGCTTCAACAACCCCATTCATCTTTGGCCTGTACGGAGATGAATTGTGATGGAAAATCTTGAATTCTTCACACAGTTCTGTCATCATCTTGTTGTACAGATTCGAGCCATTGTCAGTGATAATTCTGCTCGGCATACCATACCGACATATGAGATTATTCTTAATGAAGCGCACAACCACCTGCTTGGTGACGTTAGCATATGAAGCAGCTCCCACCCACTTGGTGAAGTAATCAATTTCTACCAAGATAAAATGGTGTCCATTCGAAGCTTTGGGTTCTATCATTCCAATCATGTCAATACCACACATAGAGAAAGGCCATGGGGAAGCGATCACATTAAGAAGTGCCGGAGGCACATGAACCTTGTCCGCATAAATCTGGCATTTATGACACTTCTTTGCAAATTGGTAACAATCAGATTCCATTGTCAGCCAATAATAATTTTCCCTTAGCATATTTTTAGCCATCGAATGTCCATTGGCATGAGTGCCAAATGAACCTTCATGAACCTCATGCATTAACATATCTTCTTCGTGTCTATCCACACATCTGAGCAAGATCATATCATAATTTCTCTTGTACAACACATTTTCACTGAGGAAGAAACTGCCAGCCAATCTTCTCAATGTCTTTTTATCTTTATTCGATGCACCAATCGAGTATTCCTGAGTTTGGAGAAAATGCTTGATATCATAATACCAAGGTTTCTCATCTACTACCTCTTCTTTTATAAACATATGAGCGAGCCTATCCAGTCGCCGAACCATAATTCGAGGTATATCATTCAAAGTATTCACTTGATACATAGAAGCCAGAGTTGCCAGTGCATCCGCCATTTTATTTTCATCTCTAGGAATGTGATGGAATTCAACTTTATTATAGAAGGGTAATAACCTTCTAGCATAATCTTTGTAAGGGATCAAGCCAGGGTGACGAGTATCGCATTCTCCTTTAATCTGGTTTATTAACAAAGCTAAATCACCATACACATCTAGAATTTTAATTCAGAGATCAATAGCTTCCTCGAGACCCATGATGCAAGCCTTATATTCTTCCATATTATTAGTACAATCAAATGTCAACCTTGAAGTGAAAGGAATGTGTGATCCATGTGGAGTGACAATCACGACACCAATTCCTTTACCATAAGCATTCACAACTCCATCAAATATCATACTCCAACGAGATTCAGGATCAGGACTTTCCTTAGGCAAAGGTTCATCACAATCTTTTACTTTCAGAAACATTACATCCTCATCGGGAAATTCATACTTCACAGACTGGTGATCCTCAATTGGTTGGTAAGCAAGATAATCTGCAAACACGCTGCTTTTAATAGATTTTTGAGTGTGGTATTTAATGTCATACTCAGATAACAACATCTTCCAGTGTGAAATTCTCCCAATAAGAGAAGGCTTTTCAAAAATGTACTTGATTGGATCCATTTTGGAGATCAACCAAGTAGTGTGATTCAACATATACTTCCGCAAACGTTTGGCCGCCCAGGCCAGAGCACAACATGTCTTTTCCAACATGGAATATCGCGACTCACAATCAGTAAATTTTTTACTGAGATAATAAATGGCATACTCTTTCTTCCTTGTTTCGTCTTGTTGTCCCAGAATACAGCCCATCGAATTATCTAACACTGTCAGATACATAATCAACGGTCTTCCTTCGACAGGAGGGAGCAAGATAGGAGGTTCAAGCAGATATTTTTTAATACTCTCAAATGCCCTTTACCAGTCATCCTTCCACACACAACCTTGATCTTTCTTTAACAACTTAAAGATCGGTTCACATGTTGCAGTCATGTGGGAAATGAATCTGGAAATATAATTCAAACGCCCGAGGAACCCTCAAACTTGCTTTTCAGTTCTTGGCGCTGGAATCTCTTGAATTACTTTGAATTTGTCAGGGTCAATTTCAATTCCTTTCTAGCTAACAATGAAACCCAACAATTTACCCGACCGAACACCGAAGGTACATTTATTTGGATTCAAGCGGAGACGATACTTCCTCAAACGCTGAAACAACTTCAACAAATCTTCTACATGCCCTTCTTCATTCTAGGATTTAGCAATCATATCATCAACATATACCTCAATTTCCTTGTGCATCAGATCATGAAATAGGGTTTTCATAGCCATCTGGTACGTTGTACCAGCGTTCTTCAACCCGAAGGGCATCACTCTGTAACAGAATGTTCCCAAGGGTGTGATAAATGTTGTTTTTTCCATGTCCTTTGGATCCATTCTTATTTGATTATACCCGGAAAATCCGTCCATGAACGAGAATACTTTGAATTTTGTTGTGCTATCCACTAACATATCAATGTGTGGCAATGGAAAATCATCTTTTGGACTAGCTTTATTTGGATCTCTATAATCTACGCACATGCGAACTTTTCTGTCTTTATTTTGGTACTGGGACAATATTGGCAATCCACTGAGGATACACTGACGTCACAAGAAAACCGACATTAATTTGCTTTAGAACCTCCTCTTTGATCTTTACTGCCATATCTAGGTGAGTTCTTCTCAACTTTTGTTTGATTGGTGGACACTCTGGATTCAATAGCAAACGGTGCTCTACAATATTTGTATCTAGACCAGGCATATCTTGATAATACCAAGCAAAGATATCCACATACTCTTTCAACAAATTAATCAACCCGCTCTTCACATCAGGATGAAACAACGCTCCAATCTTGACTTCTTTCAGATCTTCTTCTGAACCCAAATTGATCACTTCCAATGGCTCTATATATGGCTGAATGGCATTTTCCTCGTGCTCAAGCAACCGTGAGACCTCTTATGGAATCTCATCATAGTCTTCTTCTTCGGCCCCATACACAGGACATTCAAAATTGGGAGAGGGTGCAGGGTCATTGTATTCAATGATTTTTTAATTAATTTTCAAACATGTATGCAAGAGGGAACATCAATGGTGATCCAGTTCTGAACCCTAACTTCTTGCGTCACGTAATTTGGCATTTCCTGCTCTGCTTCATCTTCCACAATGGCATTAATCCCGGAAACAGTCGGATGAAGATAGCCCCCGCTACGAAAGATGTCTTGATAGTTTCCTACAATAGACTTCAGCTTTATGCTCTTAACCTTATCATTCTTCAAAGAGAACCCCAAGCCAGCTTTGTTCTTGTTTACAGGTGGATCCATAATCCGTCCCCAAACTTCACTATGGCCATTATGCATAACCTACTGCATATCCTTGAGCGAAACCATAGAATTCTCATTTCCTCTTATGTTGTCAGTGGATAAAGCTTGGGACTGGGTTCCAACAGCAGCTTCATCCGCCTCTGCAATGCTGAAAGAGGACAAATGAGATATCAATAATGCTTGTTCTCCATTTATGATCATAACTTTCCCTTCACGTACAAACTTCAGTTTCTGGTGTAAAGTTGAAGTGACAGGCCCTGCCTCATGTATCCACGGCCTTCCTAGAAAGAAACTATAAGCAAGTACAATATCCATGACCTGGAAAGTAATCTGAAACAAATGTGGTCCTATATGAATATGCAAGTCCACTTCACCAATAACAGATTTCCTTGATCCATCAAACACTTTCACAATAATGCCACTTAGGCGCATGGGCGTTCCTTGATATTTCAAATTCATAAGCGTTCTCCTTGGTATAACATTCAATGTGGATCCATTATCAATCAACATATTGGATAGTGAATCATTCTTGCAATTCATAGAGATGTGGAGGGCCAGGTTGTGATTCCTTCCTTCATCCGACAATTCATCGTCGCAGAAACTCAGGTTATTACATGACATAATGTTACCTACTATGCTGCTAAACTGGTCTACAAGCATGTCACTTTCCACAAAAGCTTGGTCCAATACCCTCATCAAAGATTCTCTATGAGCAAAGGAGTTCATCAATAAAGCCAAGATATATATTTTTGAAGGAGTCTACAGTAGCTGATATACAATTTTGTAGTCGCTCATCTTGATTATCTTCAAAATATCATCCACTTATTTCTCTAACGTAGCCCCACTAGTCTCACTCGTAACCTTCTTGGGTTCAACATTCTCAGCAATTTTCTTTCTAGTGCTAACATCTCCACGAACAACTGGTGCAAATACACGACCGCTGCGGATCACTCTACTAGTCTCAACAATATTTCCAACACCAGACATTGGTTGGATAGGAACTTCCACACCATCCTCCAAGATTGTAGCGTTATATTTGTATGGTACAGCCTTATCTGACTTGTAGGGGACATGACCCGACAAACTAATCACCAATGGGGTAACAGCTGGCTTGCTATAATACTCAACTTCAAAATGGACGGGTGCACCAAAACAAGGCACAGTGACGTTTACCCATTCTTCAATACAATCAATCATTATTGAGTCATCTCTGGAAAACAAATCCTTATCTAAGGAGAAATACTCATCTGCAGAGGCATACTCATCATCTGAATCTTCTTCAGCCAAACAGACCTCAATCATATCAAGTTCATGGTAATCATCCCTTTGACCTGTAACCTTGATAGTTCCATTATACAACAACAACTGAACACCTTTCTTCACGATTGAACATCCTTGGGAGTCTCGACAACAAATTCGGAAAGATCCATACTGATGCTCCACCTGACCAGCCAAGTGGCAGAAAGTAGCATGCAATTGCACAATGTCTTCATTCATATACTCCACGTCAAAAATTAAGAACTCTCCAAAACATCCAGAAACCATATTCACCTCCTCTTCAAACTCTGTCCTAGGCCTGATTATATGGATGAGGCCCTCATCCATCATCTCCTACAAATCAGCTTTTATCTTATCGCAACCCTGTATGTCTGTACTACAAATAGCACAACCGGAATATTCATGCATATAGTAGCTAAATTCAGAGGTTTGCATGCATTTTCACCAAATCTCCTCTAACCAGATGAATATCAAAAATCTGGAAGTCGCCTGGACAACCAGCCACCATGTTCACAGTATTCGCTCCTTCATGCTTTGGTAGAGGATTGTCTTTCACATTAGGGCCCACATCCTTGAAATATAGAATACCATACTTCACCAATTTCTGCACCTCAGTCTTCAAAGGATATCAATTCTCAACATTATGCCCTGGTGCTCCCTGATGAAAAGCACATGTTTGGTCTGCTTTGTAATACCAAGGCAATGGTGATGGTACATCAGGAGGTGGTCGGGTATGAACCAACTTCTTCTGAATCAAAGCCGGTAGTAACTCCATATAACTCATAGGAATAGGGTCATAGCTCTCCCTTCTCTGATTATACCCCTGATTCCCCTGCTGGGACGGTCTCTAATAAGCAACGGTGGTTGGAGCTACACCAATAACTGGAGTAACTGAGGCGACTTGCTGATGACGCTGATAATTTATTCTAGGAGGATTGTCCCTCCTCTCTTACATAACAACATTCGTATCTCCTTCCTTCTTCTTGGTAAACCCATAAGATGGCTTCTTCGCACCTCTAGATCCTTCACTCTTTGTTAAACGGCCCACCTCTTACAACCTCTTCTAGACGGATACCCATTCCTACCATTTCAGTAAAGTCACTTGGCGCACTCGCTGCCATCCTATCATAGTAGAAAGCACCTAGAGTCTTCAAGAAAATCTTAGTCATCTCCTTCTCTTCCATAGGAGGAATCACTTGGTCGGCTACCTCACGCCATCTCTGCGCATATTCTCTGAATGATTCCCTGTCTTTCTGAACCATGGCCCTGAGTTGATCATGGTCAGGCGTCATGTCCATGTTATATTTGTATTGTATGATAAATGCTTCTCCCAAGTCATTGAAAGTATGGATGTTGACACTGTCCAAACTCATATACCACTTCAGCGCAACACCGGTCAAACTATCCTGAAAAAAGTGAATCAGCAGACGCTGATCATCAGTATGGGTAGACATTCTCCTTACATACATCACAAGATGAGCACGAGGACAGGTGTTGCCCTTGTACTTCTCAAACATTGGGACCTTAAACTTTGCAAGTATCTTAACATTCGGGACCAAGCATAATTCATTCATATTCTGCCCGAATAACTCTTTTCCCCTAAGGGCCTTCATCTCCCTCTGCATCTTGTCAAACTGATCTTGAAAATCATCCATTCTGTCATAAAGATCCAAGTCTTCACTTGGTGGAGGAAAAGGACGACACACATCATCGTTAACAAATAGAACCATATTCACCGAAGGAGGTGCAGCAGGAGCAGCATGCACCACAGGAGGTGCATGAGTAATAATAGTCTAAACAACTGGAGTATCTTGAGGACCAAGATTGAAATCTTCACGCGCAAAGTTCTCTGGCATTCCCCATGGATAACCTTGAGGCATGCGATTCTGAACAACAGCCGGAGCAGCGGACACAGGAACAGTCGAAGCTTCAACAGTAGCCCTTGTTGGTTGAGGTTGAACACTCGGTGGCTGATTCTGAGCAGCCACCAGAGATTCCATCACAATGGTAAGATTGGCCATGCCGGCCTTCAAAGCAAAAACTTCCTCGCGCAGCTCGTGATTCTCTTGTTCCAAGTTGTCCATCTTTCTTCTGAAATTATCCCGAGTGTTGTAGTGGTGAGTCAGCTTGCTGAACGTAGTAAAGAAGCTTGGTGAGACACCTGGATATGCATAACAAATGCAAGAAATATGTTCAATATGATGCATGATGTGCAATGCACATGATTTTATTTCTTTATTTAATATTTCAAGGTGTTGTACCCCAAAATTTTCCCTCTCATATTTCTCAAGACATTGCTAGAATAGTCTCCAAGTTGCTCAAGATTGCTCAAGAGTTGGACAGTCAAATCATCTCCTAAAGCAGTCAACTTAAAATTAGGGTTTTGTGTTGCATCAAGGTTCTTGCATCCAAATTACCTAAGGTTCTCCCCAATATCCTAATATGTTCTCAAGTTCATCCATGTCAAATTTCAAGCCTTGCAGAGGAAGTTTGGTCAGTCAATTGCTCAAGAGGTCCCAAAATCGACTGTGCTAGGGCAAAAGTCAACTGTGACATACAAATAGTCAAACCTCAAGATTTTTTGTCAAAATTATAATTTTGAAGGATAATTCATCATTTGATCAAGGGTTGATCATGATTCATCAAGGATTGCTCAAAATTCATCAAGACTCAAAAGTTGCTAAATTAGGGTTTTGTAGGAAAAGTCAACTCAACTTTGACCAAACATAACTTTCTCATACTTTATGAGAAATGACCCATACAAAGCTCATTTTTAATAGGATGCAATTTCCTACAATCCATATTCACACCCCAAGATCAAGAAATTCACTCACAAGAAGTTACAAATTTGGACATTATAGGTTATTTTTGAAAGTCAACAAAAACACCTTTTTTGCCAAAGCTTATAACTTGAGAATGGAATTTCTAAATGAGATGAGACCAAAAGGGTTGATTAGAGGACATCTCAAGGTTTCTAAAAACTCCAACAACACCTCCAAAAGTTCAAAATTGAAGAAGTTATGCATTGTTGAAGTTGGGCATTTTTTCCAAAATTGCCAAAAGTCAACTATCCCCATAACTTCAAATTTTGTAAAATGGGCCCACTTTTTTCCACTTGATTTGATCTTGTCACAGCACACACATGTCCTATCTTCAGTCTTGAGTCCAATTATTAATTTTTCCATTTTATTTGATTTTTATTGAATTAATTTATTTTTAATCAATTTAAATCCAAATAAAATCCAAATCTTAATCACTTGGAATCTTTTTGATTGATACGGGTTTTAAATATCATCATGTACACAATCAAACTCGAATCAAGCCATATCATGCACAAAATATTGGTTTTTTGACAAATTTGTAAGCTTTTTCAATGGAGGATCATATCACATCTCCAATCATCAATGCACAAGGATTGAAAGCCCAAAAACTGACCTAATTCATCCCATGTTACATATACAACACAAAGCATACGAGTGAAAGACCAAGGGGCTGCATAATCAGAAAAACCAAAACTTGAAAAAGCTTTAAAAAGTTTGAAATTGAAATCACCCTTAGAGTCGAATTCAAGGCCAAAACTCAACGTGGTTCTCTTGCTAGACATCCACTGAGTCTATTGCAATCAAAACCAAGCTCTCTCCTCTCCAGAATAGCGTTGTAAGTCCTCCTGAAACTCGCCTTTCATTTGAAACCGCATACTCTTATTCTTGCATCTTTTTGCCAAAATCTTTGCATAATCATGCTAATCGGTCCATTTAGGGACTTTCTGCATTAACCAATTGAGTTTTCATGGCCTGTAATACCATACCCGAAACTAGGGTTTATGGTACTTGTTTTTAGGCGTTTCAATTTTAGGCCAAATTGATGCAAACCAGGGACATGGATGAAATCAGGAGATGAAGACGAACGTGGCTGTGGTCTTGGAATTAATTTCCATGGCCTAGAGCTCGTTTTAGGAGCAAGCCACGGATATAGCTGCGGACAAAAATCCGAAGGTAAATATCCAGGGGCCAACGAAGAAGATGATTACGTGCCCCCTCCCCATTCGTTGGTTCAAATCTCGCGCGTTTTCTTTTTATAATTCTGGCATATTATTTGTTTTAATATATAATAATTGTTGCTTGTTATAATAACAAATGGAACACAGTGATGTAGTGGCAAAGGCGCTTGTACAAATTCCAATAGGACCTGGGTTCGAATCCCAAGTCCCCAACATATTTGCTATTATTTTCTTTCAGGCGTTCCAGTGTGCCTCACGCCTTGCAACACATCATACACCTTCATCCAATGCCTACCAGATGGCATCCAGGCCAAATCTGATGGCCCATATTGGAGGTCCATCGTGAGACCTAGTCAACCAATGCACGTGGAATCATGGAAAGTCATACAGGCTTGCACGTTTGGGCCAAAGAATTGCAAATTTCACCTCCTGATCTGGGCCCAAACCCCCTTGAGTATCTCTAATTCTTTCTTTTCTTTTATTTTATTATATTGTTTATTTAATTATTTTCATTATTATTTTAACTAAAAAATCATTTTTTCCTCATAAATCAAAAATACAAAAAAATATGTTTTATTTATTAAAATTAAAATCACCACCTTATTTTTGTAAATAAATTAATTCAATTAATTTAGTAAATTAGGAAATAACTTTAATATTTTTGCATTAATTAAAATTAATTTAGATTATTAGGTTTTATTAACTTTTAATCAAATTTATTTTATTTCTCTAAATATAAAAAAAATCCAAAAAATATTTTTTTTAATAAATTTATTCATTTAATTAATTTAACTTAATTCCTTTTTAATTTAAAAAATAAACCAAAAAATGCTTTCTTTTCAAAAAGGGGTCAAAACCCTAAAAAATGCTCCCGATTTAATTTTCCGCACGCGATTTATTTTGCCATATTGATGTAATTGTTTCCCGGAATGTAATAGTTAAATTAGGACTTTAATTATTTATCGCTTTATTTTTACTTTCCGCATTTTAAATTCAAGGGTTTGTTTTTGGCGATGTAAATACCCGACGCCTTGTAATAGTTTAGATTTATTTTCCGCAATTTAATTTCCGCAAACTATTAAATGTTTGATGCCTGTAATAGGGAATGCATGACAAGATCAAATGTATGAACTTAAAATCAACATAGCTCACCCATGACATGTACAAAGATAAAATTAATCGAAACAACACACTCGCACATGCGCACTCTTAGGGTACACCTCACTTGGTTGCCTTCGAAAGTGGTCATTGAGTATAGGAAGTTTTAGAGGTCGTCCTTTTGTTCCAAGATCAAAGTTTCCTCGAAACGGTTTCCTCGAAAAAATGATCTAAGACATTAGGGTTACCGCTAAGGCGTCCTAACATTGCTTTAGTGACCATACGTTCCTTAATCGAATTGACCCTTAAAACTCCAACGACGATGCTACATACTCATCAATAGTGGGATAGCATTGTCTAAAGGATATTAGTATAGATTGATTCCTTTTTCGAGTAGGTGGATGGTTCTTAGATACTTGCCCTCTCAAAACAAAACAAAACTTTTCGCACTTACACCTTTCAAACAAAAACCTCTTTTAAACCCACAAACACAAAGAAAAGCAAATTTTTGAAAACACATTGAGCAAGTACCTAAGAGCCCATGGATAACCACAGATGGAAAGGGTGCTAACACCTTCCCTTTCTATAATCTACCCCCTGAACCCGAGAAACATCTCAAAAAAGGAATTTTTCTGTGCTTTTTTCCTTTCCTTGTTGGATAAAATAAAAGACGGTGGCGACTCTTGCTCACCGTGACATTTTGAGAAAACAAACGCAAAACGCGAACCAGCATTCAAAAACAGTCAGTTCTCTTCCCACCGTATCACAGAACTGGCGACTCTGCTGGGGAATTTAATAAGTGAGGTGTACCTTAGGATTAGATCATTGTGTTTTCAATTGTATGCTTTATATTTGTGGGTTTGCATCAGAGTTTCTATAGATCCTAAACCGGATCTGGGGATACCCTTTAGGTAAGTAGCAATAAACTGTGAGGTAATTGTACAGTGTAGACCGATACGGTTGAAGCAGTAGCTACATTGGTGTGGTACTTTAGATTGTACCGATATCCCTTGTGTTGGAACGAGGAGAATATGGGTCATCTAAGGGGTCATTAAGCAGCAACTGACCTTAGAACCTTTAAATTGACCAAATTGGCCATAGAACAGTAGCAGTATGCTACACTCATTGAGACTAAACTCTCGCGATGATTCCGGCCGAAAGAAAAGGTTGCTAAACTGGAATTATGACCGATTGAGGGTAGTTAGTGATATTGAGATCCTCTAGAACCCGATTACTATTTTTAGGACAAGTTTAAACCAACTAAACTGAAAGAGGGTAGTACCTAAGCTCCTTGCCAGCTTGAAATCTAAGGGCTCTCTGCGTGACTTGTGTGCCTTTACCATGTTTGTTATTTGTGGATACTTGTGGTGTGCCTTTATCATGACATCATGACATCATAACATTGCATACATCTTGCATAAGACTAACCAATTTCAAAGACAAGAGGGATTCATCTTTGCTCTGTTTTGTAGTTCATCATGATGCCCATGTGTAGGAATACCATCCAGATCAATTTTGTTCAGGTTCCCACCTTGCTAAAAGATTTGGTTGCAAATATGCCTGATACTACTTCCTTCCTCAGAAAACATGGTTATCTTCTCAGTTTGGTCACCTCCAAATTGGATGAGCAGATGATGAGTGTCCTGGTCCAGTTCTATGATCCATTGTACCATTGTTTTACTTTCCAGGACTACCAGCTGGTTCCCACCCTAGAAGAGTTCTCTGAGCTGCTCGGTATCTTTGTTCTGGAGCAGACCCCGTTTACTGGTTGGGAGAAGATTCTTAGGCCCGAAGAGATTGCTGCAGCCCTTCATATGACCAAAGAGGAGGTAATGGCTAATTGGAGTCTAGAAGTGGAGCAAAGGGCTTTCTGACTAAGTTCTTGATTGGTAAGGCTAATTATTTTTAGGATGGTCTAGACTTCAAGGCATTCGAGGATATTCTGGCTCTTTTGATATATGGTTTGGTATTGTTTCCGAACCCTGACTCATGTGTTGATGTGAATGCGATAAAGATCTTCATCTCTCGGAATCCGGTACCCACTCTCTTGGGTGACATTCTTCATCAGCTTTATGCTCGTACTGCCCGAAAGCGGGGAACCTTGATGTGCTGTGCTCCGTTATTGGCAAGGTGGTTTATTTCGCACCTTCCCAAGTCAGTGCTGAAAAACAAAGAAGGCATGGGCTGGGCCTATAGAGTTATGTCTCTCTCGCATAATGATATCATCTGGACTCTCAAGGGTATGGACGAGGTGACTATTATTGATCGATGTGGGGAGTACCCCAATGTTCCATTAATAGGAACCCATGGGGGAATTTCTTACAATCCGTGCTTAGCCTTACGTCAGTTTGGGCGTTCCAGAAGAGAAGGACCTCATGAGATGCTAATTCCTAGTATCATATTTGATTTTCAAGGGGATAGCGACGAGCAACGTCGTAGATTCATAAGGGCTTGGGATAGAGTTCACCAATCTGATCCACATGAGCTAGGTCTAAAGACTTCACTTCCAATGGAGCCCTATCTCAGATGGGTTCGCATCCGTGCCCAAAAGCTGGGTATGCCGTATGAAGCTGTCCGACCTGTCACTCTTGAAGTTGCTAATGAAGAAGGGGTTCTTCCAACCATCCTCCATCCTTATATGCCCACTGACATTGGGGCACTGAAAAGATCTTGGATGCAACTGAGGGAAGAACGGGATTCCTACCGAGAAAAGTTCAACGAGCAAGAGCAGGAGATCCAGAAGTTGACTAGGCAACTGGAAAACGAGCGGATTCTCAATGATTATGTCCGCACCAACAAGAAGAGACCATGGGAGCGTTAATTGACCTTTGATGTTTCCTTTCCAGTTTTATTTACTTTTCAGTATTTCCTTTCTTGTAATGCCTTAAGGGCAATTTGTTGAACAATTTGAATTACAAAGTTATCTAATAAAGTGTGTTTCCTTTCTTGTTTACAAATTTGAATCTCCCGATTTTCTTTGAAATCATAATCATACGTATTTCATCTCATGCACTTCATAAACAGGTACCCATTACAGGGCTCTTATCTTCTTCACTGTTTATTTCAGCACTCATCATGTCTGCTGAACCTTCAACTGAGAAAGCCATCAAGGCCCTCCAGGCCCAGAATTCCCAATTCCAAGAGTTGTTCATGAATCTAGCTAAGGGTCAGCAAGACCTGAAGACCCTGATTCTGAAAGAGAAGAAGAAGAAGAGGACCATCCTGTTTAACACAGGGCACAAATTTGGAAACAGGCTACAGAATGAAGTTGATTTGACCACCTTATTTGGAGGGAAAGATAGTCAGGAAGAAAGGAGGGCTCCTAGCCCTGTGGTCTTCGACAACGAGATAGGCTTCGATGAAGAACAATATCCTCCGGCCGAGGATAGATACAAGCAACTGGAAGACCGGTTGAGTGCTATGGAAGTTCAAAAAGTGCCCGGTCTGGACTTTGGTGACCTAGGTCTATCATCTGGGGTAGTGATTCCCCATAAATTCAAGGCACCAGCCTTTGCTAAGTATGGCGGAGTTTCTTTTCCGAAGCTGCACCTCCGGTCATATGTGAGGAAGATTCATCCGTACACCGCTGATAAGAACCTATGGATCCACTTCTTTCAAGACAGTCTCTCAGGGACTCAGCTTGAGTGGTTCTATCAGTTGGACGGAGCCAGTATCCGCAGTTGGGAAGATATGGCTACTGCTTTCTACAGGAAGTATCAGTACAACTCCGACCTTGATCCTACGCGTACTCAAAGATTATGCTCAGAAGTGGAGGGACCTCGCCGGAAGAGTACAACCACCCTTGGCTGATCGGGAGCTAGTTGACATGTTTCTGGGGATCCTGTCTGGTCCATTTTTTAACCATCTGATTGGAAGCTCTTCATCTGGGTTTACATAGCTTACTTTGACTGGTGAGAGGATTGAGGCTGGTATTAAGGTTGGGAAGATACAGAAGGGTGCCTCATCAAGCACCGAGAAGAATCCGTTTAAGAAAGAGTCCAGTGTTGTCTACAGTTCGAAAAGACAGGATAGACCTGAACACCGCCAAGCTGTTAATGTGGTTGTTATTACAAAACCTGTTGGTGCTCCTCAGTAGAATAATCAACAAAAGGACGAAAGACCTCAGAGGCAATTCACCAGTCTCAACATGACATTATCTCAGATTCTGCCACAATTACTGAAGACCAATCTGTTGATTCTAAAGGAAGCCCCAAAGAATTCAAATACAACGTCACCAAGGTATAACCCTAATGCCCGCTGTGCTTATCACTCTGATAGCATGGGGCATAATACAGATGATTGTTGTACTTTGAAGAATAATATACAGGACTTAATTGATGCGAAGGAGATTGAGTTCGAGGCGCCCGAGAGGCCTAATGTTGTGACTGCTCCTATGCCCAAGCATGGAGTGAATGTTATAGAAGAAGACTCGTTTGTGGTTTCTGTGGATGATGTTGTTACCCCTCTGATGACTGTAAAGAAGAACCTTTTGCTAGCCGGTTTATTTCCAGGATGTGGCGAAGGTTGTCGTATGTGTTCTGTTCTGCCTACCGGTTGCCCACTTTTGAAATCAGGTGTCCAATGCCTGATGGATAGTAAAGAAATTATGTTTGAGAAGACTGTTGTTCCCTTAGTTACTTCTGAAGAAGTTACCATCATTACCATTTTCGACAATTCTTCCAAGGCTCCCTCGAGGAAGCCTGTTAGAATTACATCTGTTCCGAGAATCGCACCTGTGATCATCACTGTTCCGGGGCCCATCCCCTACACCTCCGATAAAGCCGTCCCTTGGCACTATGGAGCTGATGTTTATTTCCATGGATTTAAGCAAGAGTTAGATGCTGATACTGATGTCAGCAATATTGTTGGACCTGCTAAAGTCACCTGCAGCGGAAGACTTTTCTCACCTGATATCTCTCCGCCAACTGCCTGAAGACCTGTTGTTATTACACCTGCCAGTGTTCCTGCTACTATTCCTGTTCAAGTTCCTATTCTTACCCCTGTCGCCGAGTCATCTGACACCCAGGGCAAAGGGATCACCACTGATGTGCTTGCCCAGACGGAGGCACCGAAGACGATTACTGTTGAAGCTTCTAAACAAGAGATGGAAAAGATCCTGAAGATCATCAAAAAGAGTGACTACAATGTAGTTGAGCAGCTGGGGCAAACCCCGTCCAAGATTTCTATGTTGTCACTGTTGCTATGCTCAGAAGCCCATGCCAAGCCTCTGATTACCTTCTTGAAGACTACCCACGTGCCACAAGAGACATCAGTTGATCAGTTTACAGATTGCGTGGCTAATCTGACTGCTGATAACGGGTTGGGTTTCTTTGACGCCGACTTGACTGCTAAGGGGAAGAATCACAATGATGCCCTGCATGTCTCCATTGAATGCAGGGGAACTACTCTTGCACATGTATTAGTGGATACTGGTTCCTCATTGAACGTCCTGCCTAAGAAAGCTCTAGACCGGTTGGACTGTGAAGGGTTGGAGATGAAGCCAAGCAACATCGTTGTTAGGGCCTTTGATGGGTCTAAGAGAATGGTGCATGGAGAAGTGGATATTCCGATCAAGGTTGGTTCTCAGGTTTTCAATTCTACATTCTATGTGATGGACATTCGGCCATCTTATTCTTGTTTGCTGGGTCGTCCATGGATCCACAAAGCTGGGGCCGTAACCTCAATGCTCCACAAGAAGCTGAAGTACCCGGTCAAAGGGAAGATTGTGACAATGCATGGAGAGGAAGAGTACATGGTTAGCCACCTCAACTCTTTCCGATATGTAGAGATGGATGGAGAGTTCATTGAGACCCCATTTCAACATTTTGAAGAGGTTCCCCAGACGCTGGCGTCAGCTGAGACTGTTGTTAAAGACTCTCCTACGAAGATGGATTCCTTCAAGGATGCTCGGGCTGTTGTTGAGAAAGGTGGATGCGCAAATTGGGGACGACTCCCTGATTTTACATAGAAGACTAACAAGTTTGGTTTGGGTTTCACTGCAGAAGCTCAAGGGGCTGTTCGGAATGCACAAATCGGAAGACCTCTCGTATTCATCAGCAACTCGGGAGTGAATGCCATTGAAGACGATGTGGAAGAGTCTGAGTTCGACAGCTGGATCTATCCTACGACCGACGGTGGACCAAGCAACTGGACAGCAAAGGACTTCATCCCTATTACTTTTGTTACCAAGTAATGAAACTTTTTGTTTTGAATATGTAACAGACAATGTTTTGAACTCTATGGCCCGGTGTCTTACCCGGGGCACCGTGGCTTCATTTGTGAGGGCTTTATGTGTGTCATTTTCATATATCATTAATAAAAGCATTGGACGTTCTTGCATTTCAAATTTTGCGCTCCTTGTTTTTCTTTATTATATATTGCAAAACAGCTATTTTACACACACTCACATATACAGGTCTACATCCACTCTGGATCTCACTGGTAACGACTCTGCTACTGCCAGTTATGACTTCGAAAATCCGATCAACTTAGCCGAAGACAAAGGAGAAGATGATTGCGAAGTACCTGGTGAACTTGCAAGACTGTTACTCCAGGAAGATAGGGCCATTCAGCCGCACGAAGAGCCGGTGGAATCAGTGAATCTGGGTACTGAGATAGACAAGAAGGAAGTCAAGATCGGTGTAAACCTGGAACTTAGTGTGAAACAACGGTTGATTCAGATGCTGCGTGACTATGTTGAGATCTTTGCCTGGTCTTACAAAGATATGCCTGGTTTGGATACTGATATTGTGGTTCATCGCCTGCCTACCAAGGAAGACTGTCCTCCAGTAAAACAGAAGGTCCGCCGAATGCGCCCAGAGATGTCTGAGAAAATCAAGGCTGAGGTTATGAAACAATTTGACACCGGTTTTCTAGCAGTTACTTCTTACCCTCAGTGGGTGGCCAATGTGGTTCCAGTGCCGAAGAAGGATGGTAAGGTTCGAATGTGTGTTGATTACAGGGATCTGAACAAGGAAAGCCCCAAGGATGATTTCCCTCTATCGCATATCGACGTTTTGGTTGACAACACCGCTCAGCACAAGGTATTCTCCTTTATGGATGGTTTCTCTGGTTATAATCAGATTAATATGGCTCCCAAAGACATGGAGAAGACAACTTTTGTTACTCAGTGGGGTACCTTTTGCTACAAGGCCATGCCCTTTGGATTGAAAAATGCTGGGGCAATGTATCAGCGTGCCATGGTTGCTTTGTTTCATGACATGATCCATCATGAGATTGAAGTATACGTCGATGATATGATTGCAAGGTCCCAGACTGAGGAGGAACACCTTGACCATCTACAGAAGCTGTTTGATAGGCTGAAGTTGTACAAACTAAGGTTAAACCCGAACAAGTGCACCTTCGGGGTGAGATCTGGTAAACTACTGGGTTTCATCGTAAGCGACAAAGGTATTCAACTGGATCCTACAAAGGTGAAAGCTATACAGGAAATGCCTGCTCCCAGAATAGAGAAAGAAGTCAGAGGCTTTCTGAGACGTCTGAACTACATTGCCCGATTCATCTCGCACCTGACTGCCACTTGTGAGCCAATCTTCAAGCTACTGAAGAAAGATCAAGTAGTACGTTGGAATGATGAATGCCAGGCCGCTTTCGAAAGGATCAAAGAGTATCTCCAAGAGCCACCTATTCTGATGCCACCAGTTGAAGGGAGACTTCTGATCTTATACTTGACAGTACTCGACAACTCAATGGGGTGTGTGCTGGGTCAACATGACGAGTCTGTCCGAAAAGAGCATGCTATTTATTACCTTAGCAAAAAGTTTACCGACTGTGAGACCCGATACTCACTCCTTGAGAAAACTTGCTGCGCTTTGGCATGGGCTGCTCGCCGGCTGAGACAGTATATGCTGACTCACACTACTTTGTTGATGTCAAAGATGGATCCAATCAAGTATATCTTCGAAAAGCCTGCTTTGTCCGGAAGAATAGCAAGATGGCAGATTATCTTGACTGAGTAGGACATCCAATATACGACCCAAAAAGCAATTAAGGGAAGTGTGTTGGCAGACCATTTGGCACATTAGGCAGTGGATGATTACCAGTCTACGAACTTCGAATTCCCGGACGAGAATATCATGTTGGTAACTGATTATGAGACACCTGGACCGGATGAAGGACCTGAGGAAGGATCCCGATGGTCTATGTACTTTGATGGAGCTTCAAACGCTTTGGGTAATGGCATTGGCACCATGATCATATCTCTTAAAGACTCTCATAATCCGTTTACCGCCCGACTATGTTTCAACTGCACCAACAACATGGCGAAGTATGAAGCATGCATCATGGGTCTTTGAGCAGCAATTGACCTAAGGATTAAGTTCTTAAGTGTCTTCGGAGATTCCGCTCTCGTGATCAGTCAGATCAAAGGCGAGTGGGATACGAAACACCCAAATCTTATTCCTTACAAGGAGTATGTATTGACGTTGCTTCCCCATTTCGAGGAGATAACCTTTGAACACTTCCCTAGAGAGGAGAATCAGTTGCCGGACGCGCTAGCTACGATGTCTTCTATGTTCAAAGTTAATCGGGACAATGAAGCTCCCCGGATCATCATTGAAAGATTGGATGAACCTGCACATTGCTGTGACATTGAGACTGAAGAGGTAGCAGATAAACCTTGGTTTCATGAGGTGAAGAGGTACCTTAAGGCTCAGGAGTACCACGAGGGTGCATCTGTTAACGATAAGAAGTTTCTGAGGAGATTCACGGAGAAGTTCTTCATCAGCAATGACATCCTTTACAAGCGTAACCATGATTCGACCTTACTGCGTTGTATGGATAAGAATGAAGAAGAAAGGATCATGGCGGAGTTACATGAATGTACTTTCGAAACTCATTCCAGTGGACACACTATGACAAAGAAAATCCTTCGGGCAGGATATTATTGGTCCACAGTGGAAGCCGACTGTTATCATCATTCTCGGACATGTCACAAGTGCCAGGTCTATGCTGATAAGGTGCACATGCCTCCAGTACCTCTGAATGTCTTGACGACACCTTGGCCTTTTGCAATGTGGGGCATTGATATGATCGGCGAGATCAGACCTACGGCGTCCAACGGGCATCGTTTCATCCTGGTAGCAATTGATTACTTTACGAAGTGGGTTGAAGCAGCTTCCTTTGCTACTGTAACCAAGAACGTCGTGGCACGGTTCATTCGGCATAATCTGATCTGTCGATACGGTGTACCAGAGAGGATCATTACAGACAATGGTACCAATCTCAATAACAAGATGATCACTGAGCTCTGCAAGAAATTCAAGATACAACATCATAACTCTTCTCCCTACCGGCCTAAGATGAATGGGGTTGTAGAAGCAGCTAATAAGAACATTAAGAAGATTGTGCAGAAGATGACAGTGACATACAAAGACTGGCACGAGATGTTACCATTTGCTCTTCATGGGTACCGTACCTCAGCGCAGACGTCAACAGGGGCAACACCCTATTCCTTGGTATATGGCATGGAGGAAGTCTTGCCTATTGAAGTTCAGATACCCTCTCTTCGGATTATGAAGGATGTAGGTTTAAGTGAAGATAACTGGATTCTTACCCGGCTTGATCAACTGAACTTAATCGACGAAAAGAGACTTACTGCTATTTGTCATGGTCAGACGTACCAAAAACGGATGATCAAGGCATTTAACAAGAAAGTTAGACGACAAGAGTATCAAGTTGGGGATCTGGTAATCAAGCGCATTATCCTACCTCAAGGTGATCCCAGGGGCAAATGGACCCCTACTTATAAAGGGCCATTTGTAGTTAAGAACATTTTCTCAGGAGGAGCCATGATTCTAACCATCATGGATGGTGACGACCTTCCTCATCCCGTCAATGCAGACATAGTGAAAAGATACTACGCATAATCAAAGACCCGCTAGGTTGACTGGCCTAGGCAAAAATAAGGGCTTCCCGGCGAACCAAAAGGGTTCGGGCAAAAATAAGGGATGAAAATGAAAAAATCTGTACACCCGGAAAGTCGAAAACCTGAAAAGGCGGCTTGGGCAAAAAAGGGTATCCCGGTGGAATGAAAACCCGAAAGGGCGGTCCAGGCAAAAATTAGGGATCAAAGCGTAACACTATGTCTCATTGTATTACCTTGCATCCAGACTTCGGTATCGACTATCAAGCTCAGACGACACTAATCAATCTGATTCACCTTCAACCAGTAGCAAAGTGATGAGATGCTCGAAGATATAAGGGCAATAGCAGAGTTAGAGCCCAGTGGGATTATTAACATAGCTGTTTTGTTTATTTTTTCACAAAATGTATAAACTCTCTTGTTCGGCGGTGTTTTCTTACTAGGACGTCAACCTCTTGTACAGAAAACGCCTATTTACAGGCTAAACTTCAAAATCAATACAATTCATTTTCAAAGAAATTTCAAACTATTTTCCTTTATCTGTTTTGTTTTGCAAAGAACGTCTAAGGTTCATTTTTGATATATGCATTTGACATTAATTGCTGCTCATAAATATTTACATGCGAAACGAAAGACGAATTACTGGAAATAGCAGAAACATGGGTAAATAAGGATTGTCCGAACTGTACAGTTGCTTTGTCCACCAGGTACAAAGGTAAATTCAGTTGAAGAATATGGATAAGATACCTTCACTCCCCGCAGAGTAAGACAATAATGGTAGCTCTCCCAGCTGAGACTTGCAGCTATGATTAAATCAGCAATACTCTCCTCAAGCAGAGTTGGTCTACCATCAACAATAAAAAGGTCTTAATATTCGCAGCGGAGTATAAGAATATTCCCTATCGAGTATAAGATTATCCCCGACAGTCTTAATATTCCTCAACAGAGTACAAAAATGTTCCCCGGTAGAATACAAGATACCCCCAGTGGAGCCAATATTTCCCCAGCACGGCCTGAAAAAGGTTTCCCCAACAGAGTTGAAGCATCATCCCCAGTAGACTCTGGAAGTTTATCCCCAGCGGAGTACAAAATAAATCTCCCCATCCAAATTCAAAGGATTATTCCCCACAAGAGTCTAACAGGGTTATCCCCAGCAAGTTGCAATTGAAAGATCAGCCCCAGCGAAGTTCTTTCCTTCCACAAACAGGAGTTCAATCCTCAAACAGATTCAATATCACCAGCAACGGTAATCCATCCCCAGCGGAGTTTATCAGTGGAATCTTCAGCAGAAAATCTCTTCCCCACAGAGTAATTCTGAAGATGTGAAAAACACAAGAAGGGGGTTGAATTGTAAAACTTAAATCAAAATTTTAAACAACACTGTATTTTTATCCTGGTTCGTTTGATCTCAAACTACTCCAGTCCACCCGTCAAGGTGATTTCGCCTCACTCCAACGAGGTCTTAATCCACTATATTCAAAGGGATACAACAACCGCTTTAACAACTGTTAAAGCCTTCTTGAGTATAACCACAAACTGGTTTATCTCAAGGGAATTTCTTTACAGATAATTAAACAATGATGTGTGTTAATGTTTTCTAACAAAACTATATATCACAACTATGATAATACACAAATTTAAGCTTGGAATAAAAACTGGATTGCTAATGCATTTGAGTAGGCGTGGTTTGAAGGCTTAGCAAAATGTATGAGTGCGTGCGTGAAGATTAACCTTTTCTTTTCTCACACAGACTTGTTTAAATAGCCAAGGAAGAGATACGCTGACCATAATGTCCATAAAGCCATTTCAATGATACTAACGTTCTTTCCTTTTTGAGAAGATCTTGTCTTGAATAAAGCCGTTGGTAATTAATCTGTCTTGAATGCTTAGTAACGCTTCAGAGTGTTCTCTGCTTATGGTAATCAGAGTGTTCTTGGCTTTAACTTATGCTGACGCTTCTGAGTGCTGATGACCTTGTAAGGATCTTGATCAGAGTCAGAGTGTTTTATGCGCAGATTCTATTCATCAAGCTTCAGCGTAAGATCTGGTAGCTTCAGCGTGTAGCACATGTTATTGATCTTCTGATGCTGATATGATCTTCTGATGCTGATACCATCAGAACTTCTGTAAACACAAACCATAATTTTAAGTAGCATATATGTCTTATATATAAATCTTACAATTTATTTATTCTTGTATTTTGTTATCATCAAAACTCTAATTGAGGGTTGTAGAATCAAACTATGTTCTAACAATCTCCCCCTTTTTGATGGTGACAAAAACCAGATTTTTTTCAATTAAAAATAAAGAATAAGAGGTATCAGAGATTAAAAATAAAGAATAAATGGTATCAGAGCTAAGAAGAGAAAACTCCCCCTGAGTTGATTACTTCCCTTTAATTCCATGAGACTTTGAGCATCAGAACTTTACTGTATCAGAGTTCATCAGATTCATCAGAGTTTTGTACCTGTAATCTTTTCAGAAGAGAGAAATTTAAATAGATCAGAATGTTTGAGACTTATGTCTCAGTAATCCGTTATTGAAAAATATCATTCTTTCTCCCCCTTTTTGTCAGTTATCAAAAAGCACAAATAATCAGAGCTAAAATGATCAGAGCTAAAATGCGTTTATTAAAAACAGAAGCAATGATAAGTTCAACACAATGTAAAAATATTACAGATAAACATGTTAAAAGAAAACAAGGAAATTCTAAGAGGGAGGTGGAAGACGTGTGAACAGAGCCTCCAATATGCTCTTGATTTGGGTGTTGGTTTCCTGTTGCTGAGTTAACATGTTCGCTATTGCATCAATTTTGGTGTCCTGCTTATCCATTCTTTCATTCAACAGCATATCAGATCTTTTCAAGCCTCTAGGGTCTGCCTGTCAAGGGAGGAAGCTTGAGGATCTTCAAAAACAGGATGCTTCTCAGAGCTTTCAGCAATATCTTCTTCTTGACCCTGTTATTCAGCAGGAATCATCTGTTCTTCTGACTCTGGTTGATCTTTGGAAGCTGGACGATGTTCAGACCAAGGGGCAATGTCCAGATGGAGAACTTCTTCCTTAAGCAACTTGCTCAGAACTGGACCTTCAATTTCTTTCAGCAGATTGCTGAAGTTCTGTTGAGCTTGTCCGTAGCTCTGTTCTTGCAACTTAAAGGTTTCAGAGCATACCCATCTTCTGAACTTTGTCCAGAGGTAGTCTGATGCAGCAGGATCAACCAGTTCCAGACTTGCTTGTTTCAGAGAAGTGATCCACTTCTGTACTTCTGTTTCAAAGTTCAATATGCTGGAACCAACATCTGGATGTTTTGGTTTTGGGATAGCAGTTTTGTTGGTTATTGCAGCAAGGCGTTCAAGGACTGTTAAGTCAATGACAGTCTTGCTATGGTCATCTGAATTGTTCCTAGGTGAGGGAGTGGGAGAGTCAGGAATTATGATTGGACTTGATGGAGAATTTGGTGGAGTTAATTCTGGTGAAGAGGGAAGTTGAGGAATATTCACAATGGTACCAAGGGGAAAACAAATGGCCAGAGGTACTGGTTCAGGGGATTCAGAGGGTTGAGACTCAGAGGTTTGAATCTCAGGTTGTGGAGATTTTTCAGGTTGAGGAGAGGGTGGATTAATTTCTGGTTGAGGAGATGAAGGTAGTGGGATTTCTGTTTCTGGAGAGAGTGGAATTTCTGGTTGTGGTAAGATGGGAATTTCTGGTTGTGGTTCTGTGTTTGGATTTGGATTTTCTGGTTCGGGAGCAGAAGTGTGTTGGTCTATATCAGAAAGAACTTTTGCAAGTTCTTGTTCTGGTATGGCTTCAGTATTTGGATTTTATGGTTGGGAGCGAGATCTTCTGAGGGTTAATGATTCAGAAGGGTCAAAATCAAAGTCAAAATCATCGAAAGTTTGAGGTGTTGGGTTTTCAGATGGAGTGGGTATTGGGATAGATGTTGATACAACACTTGAATCTAAAACAGTTACAGAAGAAGGATTACCTCTCTTCTTAGGAGTCTGCTGAGATGATCCTTCTTCTACAACATTTCTTTTCTTTGTCTTCTTCAGAACAACCTTTGGAGCCTTCTGCTGACGATCTTGAATATTCAGATTTGGTGTTGTACCATCAGCCTTGCAAGCACCCAGATATCTGAGAATAATATCTGGTTTAGAGTCAATCTCTGAGAACAGAGGAAAGTCATCCAGAGGGACTCTTCTGCTGGAGATTGCAACAAAAGGAGTGACGTTGGGCTCCTTCTTGATGTTCTCTATCAACTTCATTTTCTTCAGATTTTTGGCATCAGTTGCTTGCCAACAGTAGCTTCCAGAGTGCTGATTTCTTGAGCCTCTGTCAGATGATCAATCAGCTTATTCTCGGTCATAATATCTGATATCAGTCTTCCTAAGGGTATCCAATCCCTTTTTGTACGTTCCTCTTCTCTTGTTTCCTTAACACTTGTTCTGAGATGGTTGAACAGAAGATGAGCTAGATTTATCTTGACCTTCTGAGAGATGAAATAGATCAGAAACTGCTGATCAATATTAATGTAATCAGGAGAGCTGGTAGGCTTCCTGTGGTTGAAGCACCCCAGAAAGATCTTGGCCCAAATTATGTGTTTGTCCTTTAAATCCCTTATCTTGCTGGAGGGAAGCCCCAGAGTGAAGATTTCCCTTGCAATTAGGGCAGCATCAACACACCTTTCTGCCATGTCAATCCAACGAACACCACCACCACTGTAGCCTATGAGTCTTGCAATCAGGTCCTTAGTGATAACAATCTTCTTCCCTATGATGTAAGACGTGACTTGATGATTTGAAGAAGAAGCGTGAATCCAAAATTCCTTTACCAGAATAGGAAATGTTGGACCCACGAGACGGTCAAAATACTTTTCCAAGCCTTGAGCTTTAATTTCTTCAGAGAGGTCAAACCCATTCTCCTTAAGACTGTTGAAATCCACGATTAATTCTGACAGAACTTCTAGGTTTTTGATTGGTGTTAGAAGCGTTCTGTAAGGTTCTTCGTATTGTTCAGATGAAACAAATTTCTGGGAACCTGAAGTAGGAATGCTGGAAGAAGCCATGTTCACACGAAGGTTTTTGTGAAGAGAATGAAAGGGTTTTTGAGAAAATATGCAAACTGAAATCAGAAATATTTAGAGAAAATGAAAGTGACGGTAAAAGAGTGTAAATGGTGTGAAGTGTGTTTAAATAGATTTCTAAAAGGTTTTGAAAACATAAACGTTAAGAGAGAGAAATAAATAATGATTATTAGCATTTAATGATAGGTTATTTTAGGGGATTCAGAAAGATATTTGGAACGGTTACCCATGACATGTGTCTCAATGCATCCAATCAGCGCTTTTGCCTTTTCAGAAACGTGAACGCGTGTTCAGCCTCAGAAAATAGCTGATGACTGGATGACACTTGTTTGCTTGAGTGAACAGCACATTTCTATCCTTGAAATGAAGCGCTCAGATCTTCATGGATAGTTTCTGATACAATCTGTAGTTCTAAAGATCTGAAGAAAGATTGATCAGTAGTTCACAGAAAAATAAACAAAGTTCTGAAGGTTAATATATGGAATCAAAACAATTTTATTCTGGGCAGAGCTTCATGCTGAGATGTTTCAGAATGAAGTTGAACCTATCTTCAGAAAGAGGTTTTGTAAAAATATCAGCCCATTGATGGTCTGTGTTAATAAATTTTAAATTTAAAATCCCTTTCTGAATATAGTCCCTAATAAAATGATGTTTTATTTCTATATGCTTAGCCCTAGAATGCAAAATAGGATTCTTACTAAGACAAATAGCAGAAGTATTGTCACAGAGGATAGAAATGTTACTCTCAAATATCTGGAAGTCCTCAAGTTGACTTTTCATCTAGAGCATTTGTGTGCTGTATCCAGCTGCTGCTATGTATTCAGCTTCTGCTGTTGATAGAGCAATTATGGATTGTCTTTTGCTGGACCATGAGATCATATTTTCTCCCAGAAACTGGCAGCTTCCAGAAGTACTTTTACGTTCTACTCTGTCTCCAGCAAAATCAGCATCATAGTATCCTACTAAGCTGTAATCACTTGATTTTCTATAAAACAAACCCAAATTAGTAGTACCTTTCAGATACTTGAAAATTCGCTTAACTGCTGTTAGGTGAGATTCTCTAGGATCTGATTGGAATCTAGCACAAATGCATACACTGAATAAAATGTCAGGCCTTGAAGCCGTCAGATAGAGAAGAGAACCAATCATACCTATGTAGACCTTCTGTTCTACCTTTTTACTTACCTCTTCTCTTTCCAGAATGCACGTGGGATGCATAGGAATCTTTGATGGCTTACATTCTGAGAGATCAAATTTCTTCAGAAGTTCTCTGACATATTTGCTCTGATGAATGTAAGTTCCTTCTGGGGTTTGATTAATCTGAATGCCCAGAAAGAATTTTAGTTCCCCCATTAGGCTCATCTCAAATTCTGCTTGCATACACTTAGCAAACTTTCTTCCCAGATAAGGTTTAGTAGATCCAAATATGATGTCATCAACATAAATCTGACATACTAAAATGTCATTCTTAACTGTCTTACAAAATAGAGTTGTGTCCACTTTCCCTCTGGTGAATTCCTTTTCTAACAGGAAGTTACTTAGTCTTTCATACTGTGATCGGTGGATTTAGAACTGACTGTTTAACGCTGGTTCGCGAAATGTCACGGAAGCAAGAGTCGCCACCGTCTTTTATTTTCCCCAATATGGACAGGACAAAAGCACAGCAAAATTCCTTATGAGACTGTTTCTCGGTTCGGGAGGTAGATTTATAGAAAGGGAAGGTGTTAGCACCCTTTCTATCGATGGTTATCCATGGGCTCTTAGATACTTTCTTTTTATGTTTTCAAAATGTTTGCTTTTCAAAATGTGAGTGGGTTTGAAAAAGTTTCTTTGAAAGATTTCTGAATAACTCTTGTATCAGTCCTCAAGAGTGTTTGAAAATTTTGCTTTGAAAGCTTTTTGAAAGTGTTAGTGTGAAAAGGTTTTTGATTTGTTTTGAAGAGAGCAAGTATCCATGAGTCATCTACCTACCCTAAGGAATTAGGCTGTGTAGAAGTCCTTAAGGTAGTGCCATCCCACCATTGAGGGGTAGGTAGCACCACCGTTGGAGGTGTTCGGGTCAGTTCGAGTTTAGGGACAGTGTGGTCACCGAAGCAACAATAGGACACCTTAGAAGCTACCCTTATGTCCTTGATCCTTTTTTATTCCGAGGCAACCGTTTCGAGGCAACTATTCCGAGGCAACCGGATCATGGACATAAGGACTTACTAAAACGTCCTATACTTGACGACCACGTTTCGAAGGCAACAGGTGAGGCGTACCCTAAGAGTGGTGTGTGAATTTGTGTGTTATTTTCATGTATTGTTATCTTTGATCATGGCATTTGTGAGTTACGCTTGTTTTTAATTAGCCATATATTTTTTCATGTAATTTAGAATTTAAGAGTGCGGAAATTTAAATGCGGAAAGATAAAAGCTACGCTATTACAAGGCGCGGGTCTATACATCGCCAAAGTACAAAGACCCGTTTGATAAAAATGCGGAAAGTAAATAAATACCTAATTACTATTACATCCTTGAGCAGTTACATAATATTCAAAAGAAAATAATGCGCGAAAAGAAATAAAATTGGACGTCCGAGGGTTTTGACCCTTTTAAAATTAAATTGAATTAAAAGCTAATTAATTATTTAATTAAAGAAAAGAAATTTTTTTTTTTTATGTTTTTTGTATTTATGAAATAAAGAAAATTGAAAATCAAGAGAAAACCCTAATTCTAGGTTATTTTAATTATTAATGAAAAATAGTAAACTTGACCTAATTTATGCTAATTAATTATTTACATATTTATTTACAAAAATAATAATTAATAATAATAATAAATAATGAGGAAAAATTTAATTAAGAAAAAGATGAAAATGTCAAAAACCTAATTCTAGATTTTTTTTTTATTTATTAAGAAAAAGATTAAAGTTTAAAACCTAAATTGACCAAGTTAATTGTTGAAATTTTTTTTTACAAAAATATTTTAATGGTGAAATTAATTAAAACATTTTTACAATTTTTGATTTTTTCTGTTTTTATTATGAAAATTAATTATTTGTGAATTGATAAAACAATTAAAAAGGATTAAAAAGAATTATAATTAGAAAAGAAAATAAAATTGAAAAGATGCAAACCAGGGGGTATCAGGCCCAATGGGAGGTGTTTTTAAAGTAATTTTGGCCCATGAATACAAAGCCTGTTTGACCTTTCCAGCTTGAGTGCGCGTGGTTGACTGGGGTACACCCTGGAATTCGTTCAGTGGCCCTTGGATCAATCATCATGTCCACTTGGCAGGCCTAAGCATGGGCGTGTATGGTAAGCCTTTGATTGAACGCTGCATAGGAACATGTTATAACAAAAATCATGGATTGAATGGGGGGACCTGGGAATCGAACCCAGGTCCCAACGCTTAAGGGACACGTTGCCAGCAACTGAGCTATTGCGTTTCTTTGTATATAATATAACAACGATTTATAATATGTGAAAAAAAGCAATTATACTGAAACAAAGAAAAACGCGCCAATATTTGAACCTCCCAGTAACATCAGGCCACATCCATCTTCTTCCTTGTTTTTCCTGCAAATAGAAAACAAATAGCGGGGGTTTTAAACCCCCACTAAGTGGCACAGTAAATAATAGCGAATACGCCTACAGGTTGAATAAATTGAGCGCGAGGGTTTCGTTGAATCAGGTTTCTTGCAACGAATTCAACCATGTATGTTTGGTGGTCTAATTTTACCATATATGAGAATCCCCAATTTTGAAGTTCTGAAACCCTAGGTTTCATCAATGGTAAATTTCGATTCAAGCATCTTTAGAACAATTAAACTACGCCAAAAGCTTCAGGGAGATGTTAGTAGCATGAATCAATAATTAAAACACATGAATGATGCATGGACATTAAAATTCGATAATGGACATTTTTGTGAAAAACGCAATGCTGTTCTACCGTTTCTTTGGACGGGGAAGCTTGTTCTTGGTTGCTATAGCTTCCTAGCAATGTCAGCAAGGTGTTGGAATAGGTTTTAGGCCTTGAGTGATCCTGCAAATGTGATTTCAGATTCCAAGTTCTTGTTGAAAAATTGCAATTTGGTTATGGCTCTTTAGCAGCTTTTTCGTGTCCTTGTGAATTAGGTTTCCTTGTGCATATGTATGTGAAGCATTCTAGGTCAGAAACAAGCCCATAAGTCCCTTGAATTAATGATTCATATATTTGATTTTCAATCATGTAAATCCAATCTTTTTTTCATGAAAATCTTGCCAAATGTGGATGATCTTGTCCCCTTGGATGATTGCACGAAATCTTTAGCATATAATGAGTGAATTTGCTGCACAAAAAGATTTAAAAACCATTATTTGATATTTTTTATAATTAAATCTAATTAAATGAATTAATAATAATAAAAATTCAATTAATTAATTAAAAATAAGAAAATAAATCCCTTTGAGCTCAATGGATCGTGCATATGCTTTGGGTAATGATTCAAGAAACAAATTGAGGCCCATTAGCAATTTTGAAGTGTTTTAGGCAAAGTTGACTTTTCAAAATTCCCAAAAATTTCCCAACTTCTCCAAGGCATATCTTGCTCAATTTTGAAGCTATGATCATGTTCTTGGACATTTTGGAAAGGTCTTGAAGTCCTCCAACCAATTCCTTTGGTCCCATGTCATTTTGATTTACCAATCTCAATTTATGGTCTTTGACTTAAAGTGCCTTTTTGTTGACCTTTGAAAATGACCTATAATGTTGAAATTGATAACTTTTTGTGAGAGCATTTCTTGGACTTGAAGTGTGAAGATGAGTTGTAGGAAATTTCATTTCCTTCAAAATGAGCTTTGGATGGGATTTTTCTGATAAACCATGAAGAAGTTATGCCTTGGTCAATTTGTAGTTGACTTTTCAACTGTCCTAAAATAGAAACTTTTGCATCTTGAGACTTTTTGAGCCATGCTTTGAGAATCATGATCAAGAATTGATCAACTGATGTTTGTGGCTTCAAAATAAGATGTTGACCAAAAAATTTGAATTTTGACTGTCAAATGACCATTTTGCCCCTGCAGTTGACTGTGAAGCATTTAAGGTTTTTGAATGTGCAATTTGATGCTGTGAGTCTTGAAACTTGTCATATGAATGCTTGACAATGTATATAGGAATTTGGGACTTGATTGGACCCTTGAAAACCTCATTTTCTTTGCAAGAACCAAAACCCTAATTTTGACTGTGTTAGGAGGCAATTGGACTGTGCAACCCTTGAGAGATTTTGAACCATTTGGAGCTTGATCCTGGCAAATCTTTGAAGAATATGGGAGGGCAAATTTTGGGGTACAACAGTTTCCCCTGTTCAATCTTCTTAGACCTGAGGATGTAGATTGGCCGGCGTGCCTTTCGTAATCCGAAGGTGGAAGATGATTGAACACTAGAGTGCCCAGAAATTTGCACTCACATAGTTGCGTATCAGCAGTGTGATGGCGGGAATGGGCTTACAGATGCCATTTGGAGAGATGATGGATAGCAGGATGGGCTTATAGATGCCATTTGGAGATGTGACAGAACCTTGTCGGGAATGGGCTTATAGATGCCATTTGGAACTGTTGGTAGGTGGATGCCATTTGGAGGTTGTCTGTTGAATTGTAATTTTTGTAAGTTGAAAGAGGGAACCTGTATAGGGTTGCCTGATGATGAGCTCGTGTAAAACTGCATCTTTGGAGGAAGGAAACCTGTGTAGGGTTTACTGATAATGAGTCTGTATAAGACCGCATCTAGAGCTGAGAAGGAAACCTGTGTAGGGTTTACTGATGACGAGTCCGTGTAAAACTACGTCTGGAGTTTGAGAAGGGAACCTGTGTGGGGTTACTTTGATGATGAGCCCGTGTAAAACTGCATCCTGGAAGAAGTAAAACCTGGGTAGGGTTTCTGATGATGAGTCCGTGTAAAACTGCATCTTTGGGAAGAGAGAACCTGTGTAGGGTTTCTTTAACTATGTCTAGAGAGAGAGAACCTGTGTAGGGTTTCTTCGGGATAAGTTCGTGTAAAACTTCTGAAGGAACCGGGGTAAGGTTACTTCGGGATAAGTCCGTGTAAAACTTCTGGATGAACCGGGGTAAGGTCATCTTAAGATAAGTCTGTGTAAGACTTCTGGATGAACCGGGGTAAGGTCATCTTGAGATAAGTCTGTGTAAGACTTCTGGAGGAATCGGGGTAAGGTTACTGTAGGATAAGTTTGTGTAAAACTTCTTGATGAACCGGGGTAAGGTCATCTTGAGATAAGTCCGTGTAAGACTTCTTCTGAAAGAAAAGGAACCGGTGTAGGGTTACTTTGATGATAAGTCCGTGTAAGACTTCGCCTGAAAAAAAGAGGAACCGGTGTAGGGTTACTTTGATGATAAGTCCATGTAAGACTTCGTCTGAAAATTGAGAAGGAACCGGTGTAGGGTTGCCTGATGATGAGTTCGTGTAAAACTACATCTGAGGTTGAGAAGGAACCTGTGTAGGGTTGCCTGTTGTGATGAGCCCGTGTAAGACTTCTTTTGAAAGAAAAGGAACCGGTGTAGGGTTGCCCGAGGATGATCAAGTAGATAATTGTCCTGTTTGGTTTTGGATATTAACCCACGATCAGTCGTCTACAGAATTTTCCTGGCAAGATACAGGAATCGGATCTTCAAACTCTTCAGACGTGCCCTGGCAGGGTACAGGAATCAAGTCTGGAATATAGTCATCAACAGATACACCCTGGCAAGATACAGGAATCGGATCTGGAATCACGACAGTTGATAGTAATTATCTTTGTACTAATCTTTGTCCTGAAAAGGTAAAACATCAGTTGTATGCAATGTCATGATGTATGAAAAGCATGATGTCATGATGTTCTCAGGGAAAAATGAGATTGTGTGATATGATGCGTATGTATACTATAATGTATGAAGATGTGATGTTTATGAGCGTATTTTTTTCTAGGAAAGTAAATCCTTGACGAATGCTGGGAAGTCAAATCCTGGGCTGATGTTGCAAGAATACCGGTAGGAGAAGATGACTCCGTTGAGGAATAAACTTGGAGAATAGATTGCTCTGCGGGGAATTACTCTGTGGGGAAAGAGGCACTTTGCTGAGATGCTGATGATAACTCCGCTGGGGATACTATCATTGATAAGCTTTGTTGAGGTTTGATAAACTCAGCTGGGGATAGGAAGACTTCGTCGGGGATGATCTTTCGGTGGCAAATGGCTGAGGATAACCCAGTTATATCCTGGTGGGGAAATAACCTTTGAATAGAGCCGGGAAGAAGTATTGTTGAACCTTGGCTCACTCTCTGGGAGTGAAGGCATCTTGGTTACATTCTTCGGCCGAACTTACCTTGGTACCTTGGTGGACAGAGCAATTAGATCGCTTTAGACAACTTATTATTGCCCCTGTTTCTGTGGGAGAAGATACCTGTGGAGGTGCTTGAGGACTGTTGATTGACAAATCTTCTTCGAGATGACAGAACATAGTCGTACGCTTTTGATCCCTAACTTTTGCCTGGACTGCCCTTTCGGGTTTTCAGTCCACCGGGATACCCATTTTTTCCCAAGCCACCTTTTCAGGTTTTCGACTTGCCGGGTGTACATATTTTTTCATTTCATCCCTTATTTTTGCCCGAACCCTTTTGGTTCGCCGGGAAGCCCTTATTTTTGCCTAGGTGTGTCAACCTAGCGGGTGTTTGATTATGCGCAGTATTTTTCGACTATGTCCCTGTTCTCAGGATGTAGGGAGATGCCCATGTTAGTAGTATCGCGTTGTGACCAGAAGATCTTCGTTTGATTGTCCAATTCCCCAAGTGATCCAGGTGGAGATTTGCCCCAAGCTGGTTGGCCTTTTGAGAGATTCTCCTAATCTTGACTTAACTGCCCCAGATAATGGACCATGATCATGTCTGCCCCTTGATGGGAAGTGCTTTTGTTCATTAGACATTCGTCGTGCGAATTTCTCTGCTGTTCAAACAAATAGTCATATGCAAACAATGTTATATCAGAAATGCAAAGCTTATGTCTGTCTTGAAGTTTTTGAAAATGCATTTTTTTTAGTAAAACAAGCAAATTTTTGCAAAAATGTGATGTCAATTCGTCATTTTACCGCAAGCCTTAAGGAGTTAGGATACCTTTCGTAACAGTATGCTTTCGAACTAACCCATGCTTCAGCTAGGACTTTTAAGGGTTGTAACGTGGCCTGGTTCACGGTTTAAGAAACAAAGGATAAAGGCTCAAACTTTATTTGTACCCACCCGCTCTTTGTGATGTTCTTCAAACCTAAACTCAGTTGATCATGCGTTAGACCTTGTTTGAGTCTTTGCTTTGCTATTCGAGTGATGGTTCGGATGTTGACAATTTATTTTGAATAGGCAGTCATTTCTTTTTTGTTGAGGGTTTGTAGGACCTCTTTTCTTTTTGATTTTGTTATCCCTGTTTTTTGCCTGAACTGTTTCTTTTTGTATTTACAGTCAGCGGGATGCCCCAGTTTTGTAAGTCTCCTTCATAGGTTTTGACTTAATGGGCTTTAGTTTTTTTTTGGTAATGACTGCCTGTCTTTATGATTATTCAGAACCATCATTGTCTTTTGCTTTGGAAGGACTCCTTTGATGCCATTCATTGTGCACCTGGATCAACTGAGAGAACTACCCTGCCCCAGGTTATGATTAAGGGTTCCAATTTTCGAAAAGAAAAACCCCTACTTCTTTGGCTCAGAGGGGTTGACGAGGGATTATCTTCCTTATAACTCCAGTGTTTAGAAATTGAAACAATGCCTGTACCTCATCAGCGGGGTCTGTTCAAAAGCATACTGTAAGTTGTGGTATCATTTTCGTCATCCTCCCTCAAGAGGCTTAGAATTTGTTTGAACATCACAAAAATATGAAAACAGTTTGCATATAGTGAATACGAGATAATTACTTCAAAACAGACATGTGTAATGCATTAATGAAATAACAATGTTTGACATGAATAGTTTGAACAATCAACGAAAATTACAACTTGAACATTTGAATGAACAAAAAATTTCCAATCCTAGCCATGTTTTGGCAAGGGAGCAGTGATTACATTGGGAGTCTCAGCAGGCTCGAATTCGATCTCTTTAGCATCGATCATATTCTGGATCTTGTACTTCAGCGCCCAACAATCCTCCGTATCGTGCCCCGGGCTATCGGAATGATAAGCACACCTCGCATCTGGGTTGTAGTTTGGAGAGGAGGTCTTGGGATTTACAGGAGGGTTGATCACCGCAATCAGATTCATTTTCAACATGTGCTGCAGTGCTTGTGACAATGGCATGTTGATGTTGGTGAACTGTCTTTTAGGCTCGTCTGGCCTTCGCTGATTTCCCTTTTGTGGTTGTCGGCGTGGTGCAGAACCAGAGATCATGACTGCCCCTGCATGTTGGTCACGACGACTCTTTTGACTGTATGCAGCATTAGACTCTTTCTTCCCCATGTAAGGCTTTTTGTGAGTATCAGAAGGTGCGGCCTCTTGAATCTTCCCACTCTTGATACTAGCTGTAATTCTTTCCCCAGTTAAGATCAAATCTGTAAACCCAGCAGAAGAATTCCCAATCAGATCGTTGAAGAAAGGTCCAGACAGGGTCCCCAAGAACATGTCCACAAGCTCCCGGTCAGTTAGAGGTGGCTGCACCCTTCCAGCAAGGTCTCTCCACTTTTGCGCATATTCTTTAAAACCTTCGCCCGCGCCCATAGACATTCCCTGAAGCTGAGTGCGCGTGGGAGCAAGGTCGGCATTATACTGGTACTGCTTGTAGAATGCAGTGGCCAAGTCCTCCCAGCTGCGGATGTTGGCTCCATTCAGTTGATAGAACCAGTCGAGTTGAGTTCCTGACAGACTATCCTGAAAGAAGTGAATCCATAAGTTCTTGTCAGCCGTGTAGGGCTGGATCCTCCTTATGTATGACCTGAGATGTAGCTTAGGACAGGATGCCCCGTCGTACTTTGCAAAGGCAGGCGCCTTGAATTTATGCGAGATTACCACCCCAAAAGACAGACCTAGATCTTCGAAGTCCAGGCCGAGCACTTTTTGTATCTCCATAGCACTTAGCCGGTCTTCTAACTGTTTATACCTGTCCTCAGCTGGAGGGTACTGTTCATCATTGAACTCTGTCTCGTTGTCGGAGACCACTGGACTAGGAACCTCTCTCTCATGGGGGCTGCCCTTTCCAACAGATGGGGTAGTCTGCTCAACTTCATTTAGTGATCCATTCCCAGATTTGCGTCTCGGGTTGAACAACGCTGTTCTCTTCTTCTTCTTCTTCGAGAGCAGAGTCTTCAAATCCTGTTGACCCTGGGCTAGACTCTTAATCAACTCCTGGAACTGGGCGTTCTGAGCCTGGAGGGCCTTGATGGATTGCTCAGCAGATGATTCAGGATTCATGATGAGGCTGCTGAAATAAACAGCAAAGAAGGTAAGTGACCTGTAACAAGGGTACCTGTAATGCAATGATATGTATGATATGCATGCAAGGTTTTCAAGGATCTCGCGGGGTAAACAAGAAAATTGTTAGAGTTGGAATCCGGTAGCTTGATTGAAGGAACTGTATATTATAGAGAGTCCTTCTTCAAGAGTCAAGGCTCACCATATCGAGTGGGTCATAGCCCCTGACTCAAGTCATTAACCTTGGCTAGAGGAAAATAAATCCCCTTTGCCCCTTGCTAGACATTTGATTCATCATGACCTGCATCACAAACCCTTGAGATCCTTGAAATGGATTAGTCCTTATGCATGATGTATGCAATGGTATGATGCTATGCTATGCGTGGAGTAATGTAGGTAAACCCTGTTATGAGTCCAGATTAAGGACTATAAACAAAACCTGCAAGGAACTCATGTGTCAGATAACAAGCATGCAAATAGTCAAGTTGGAAGGCACATAAGTCACACCACAGCCCCTAGAGTTTAGGCCGGCATGAAGTTTGGGGTACTACCCTTTTGAAGTTGGTGGGCTCAAAACCTGTCCTATCAGAAGTAACAGGGTTCTAAGGGTCTTAATATCATTGGATTGTTTTCTGTGTTCATCGTTTCGATTTAGCCACTGAACTGGCGACCGAAATATTCCAAGAAAACAACCCTCAACTGAGTGTAGTATCGAGTATCAACCAACCTCGGACTGCACCAAAGTCAGTTATCTCACTACCCTAAAGAGACCAAGATGGTTCAATTAAGATTCCTAAGGTCAGTTGATGCTTCACGACACCACGTGGCGGCCCCGTACTCTCCTTGACTTGACTCAAGGGTTACCGGTACTCACCAAAGTGCCACATCAACGTAGCAGACTGCTTCAACCATGTCGGTATACCCCGCACAGTCTTGTTGCTACTTTCTAAGAAGGTGTCCCCTAGATCCGGGTTAGGATCTATAGAACTCCCAAGACAGTACCCACAACAATAAAGCAAACAATTCAGACAATTGAAAACACAAGTATGAGATATCCTAAGGTACACCTCACTTTATAAGATCTCCCCAGCAGAGTCGCCAGTTCTGTGATCAGTGGATTTAGAACAGACTGTTTAACGCTGGTTCGCGAAATGTCGCAGAAGCAAGAGTCGCCACCGTCTTTTATTTTCTCCAATATGGACAGGACAAAAGCACAGCAAAATTCCTTATGAGACTGTTTCTCGGTTCGGGAGGTAGATTTATAGAAAGGGAAGGTGTTATCACCCTTTCTATCCATGGTTATCCATGGGCTCTTAGATACTTGCTTTTTATGTTTTCAAAATGTTTGCTTTTCAAAATGTGAGTGGGTTTGAAAAAGTTTCTTTGAAAGATTTCTGAATAACTCTTGTATCAGTCCTCAAGAGTGTTTGAAAAATTTGCTTTGAAAGATTTTTGAAAGTGTCAGTGTGAAAAGGTTTTTGATTTGTTTTGAAGAGAGCAAGTATCCATGAGTCATCTACCTACCCTAAGGAATTAGGCTGTGTAGAAGTCCTTAAGGTAGTTCCATCCCACCATTGAGGGGTAGGTAGCACCACCGTTGGAGGTGTTCGGGTCAGTTCGAGTTTAGGGACAGTGTGGTCACCGAAGCAACAATAGGACACCTTAGAAGCTACCCTTATGTCCTTGATCCTTTTTTATTCCGAGGCAACCGTTTCGAGGCAACTATTCCGAGGCAACCGGATCATGGACATAAGGACTTACTAAAACGTCCTATACTTGACGAGCACGTTTCAAAGGCAACAGGTGAGGCGTACCCTAAGAGTGGTGTGTGAATTTGTGTGTTATTTTCATGTATTGTTATCTTTGATCATGGCATTTGTGAGCTACGCTTGTTTTTAATTAGCCATACATTCTTTCATGTAATTTAGAATTTAAGAGTGCGGAAATTTAAATGCGGAAAGATAAAAGCTATGTTATTACAAGGCGCGGGTCTATACATCGCCAAAGTACAAAGACCCGTTTGATAAAAATGCGGAAAGTAAATAAATACCTAATTACTATTACATCCTTGAGCAGTTACATAATATTCAAAAGAAAATAATGCGCGAAAAGAAATAAAATTGGACGTCGGAGGGTTTTGACCCTTTTGAAATTAAATTGAATTAAAAGCTAATTAATTATTTAATTAAAGAAAAGAAATTGTTTTTTTTTTAATGTTTTTTGTATTTATGAAATAAAGAAAATTGAAAATCAAGAGAAAACCCTAATTCTAGGTTATTTTAATTATTAATGAAAAATAGTAAACTTGACCTAATTTATGCTAATTAATTATTTACATATTTATTTACAAAAATAATAATTAATAATAATAATAAATAATGAGGAAAAATTTAATTAAGAAAAAGATGAAAATGTCAAAAACCTAATTCTAGATATTTTTTTTATTTATTAAGAAAAAGATTAAAGTTTAAAACCTAAATTAACTAAGTTAATTGTTGAAATTTTTTTTTACAAAAATATTTTAATGGTGAAATTAATTAAAACATATTTTACAATTTTTGATTTTTTCTGTTTTTATTATGAAAATTAATTATTTGTGAATTGATAAAACAATTAAAAAGGATTAAAAAGAATTATAATTAGAAAAGAAAATAAAATTGAAAAGATGCAAACCAGGGGGTATCAGGCCCAATGGGAGGTTTTTTTGAAGTAATTTTGGCCCATGAACACAAAGCCTGTTTGACCTTTCCAGCTTGAGTGCGCGTGGTTGACTGGGGTACACCCTGGAATTCGTTCAGTGGACCTTGGATCAATCATCATGTCCACTTGGCAGGCCTAAGCATGGGCGTGTATGGTAAGCCTTTGATTGAACGCTGCATAGGAACATGTTATAACAAAAATCATGGATTGAATGGGGGGACCTGGGAATAGAACCCAGGTCCCAACGCTTAAGGGACACGTTGCCAGCCAACTGAGCTATTGCGTTTCTTTGTATATAATATAACAACGATTTATAATATGTGGAAAAAAAAGCAATTATACTGAAACAAAGAAAAACGCGCCAATATTTGAACCTCCCAGTAACATCAGGCCACGTCCATCTTCTTCCTTGTTTTTCCTGCAAATAGAAAACAAATAGCGGGGGTTTTAAACCCCCACTAAGTGGCACAGTAAATAATAGCGAATACGCCTACAGGTTGAATAAATTGAGCGCGAGGGTTTCGTTGAATCAGGTTTCTTGCAACGAATTCAACCATGTATGTTTGGTGGTCTAATATTACCATATATGAGAATCCCCAATTTTGAAGTTCTGAAACCCTAGGTTTCATCAATGGTAAATTTCGATTCAAGCATCTTTAGAACAATTAAACTACGCCAAAAGCTTCAGGGAGATGTTAGTAGCATGAATCAATAATTAAAACACATGAATGATGCGTGGAAATTAAAATTCGATAATGGACATTTTTGTGAAAAACGCGATGCTGTTCTACCGTTTCTTTGGACGGGGAAGCTTGTTCTTGGTTGCTATAGCTTCCTAGCAATGTCAGCAAGGTGTTGGAATAGGTTTTAGGCCTTGAGTGATCCTGCAAATGTGATTTCAGATTCCAATTTCTTGTTGAAAATTTGCAATTTGGTTATGGCTCTTTAGCAGCTTTTTCGTGTCCTTGTGAATTAGGTTTCCTTGTGCATATGTATGTGAAGCATTCTAGGTCAAAAACAAGCCCATAAGTCCATTGAATTAATGATTCATATATTTGATTTTCAATCATGTAAATCCAATCTTTTTTTCATGAAAATCTTGCAAAATGTGGATGATCTTGTCCCCTTGGATGATTGCACGAAATCTTTAGCATATAATGAGTGAATTTGCTGCACAAAAAGATTTGAAAACCATTATTTGATATTTTTTATAATTAAATCTAATTAAATGAATTAATAATAATAAAAATTCAATTAATTAATTAAAAATAAGAAAATAAATCCCTTTGAGCTCAATGGGTCGTGCATATGCTTTGGGTAATGATTCAAGAAAGAAATTGAGGCCCATTAGCAATTTTGAAGTGTTTTAGGCAAAGTTGACTTTTCAAAATTCCCAAAAATTTCCCAACTTCTCCAAGGCATATCTTGCTCAATTTTGAAGCTATGATCATGTTCTTGGACATTTTGGAAAGGTCTTGAAGTCCTCTAACCAATGCCTTTGGTCCCATGTCATTTTGATTTACCAATCTCAAGTTATGGTCTTTGACTTAAAGTGCCTTTTTGTTGACTTTTGAAAATGACCTATAATGTTGAAATTGATAACTTTTTGTGAGAGCATTTCTTGGACTTGAAGTGTGAAGATGAGTTGTAGGAAATTTCATTTCCTTCAAAATGAGCTTTGGATGGGATTTTTCTGATAAACCATGAAGAAGTTATGCCTTGGTCAATTTGCAGTTAACTTTTCAACTGTCCTAAAATAGAAACTTTTGCATCTTGAGACTTTTTGAGCCATGCTTTGAGAATCATGATCAATAATTGATCAAATGATGTTTGTGGCTTCAAAATAAGATGTTGACCAAAAATTTTGGCTTTTGACTGTCAATTGACCATTTTGCCCCTGCAGTTGACTGTGAAGCATTTAGGGTTTTTGACTGTGCAATTTGATGCTGTGAGTCTTGAAACTTGTCATATGAATGCTTGACAATGTATATAGGCATTTTGGACTTGATTGGACCCTTGAAAACCTCATTTTCTTTGCAAGAACCAAAACCCTAATTTTGACTGTGTTAGGAGGCAATTGGACTGTGCAACCCTTGAGAGATTTTGAACCATTTGGAGCTTGATCCTGGCAAATCTTTGAAGAATATGGGAGGGAAAATTTTGGGGTACAACACATACCAAGCTCTGGGAGCTTGTTTCAGACCATAGAGTGTCTTCTTTAGTTTGAAAACATATTCTAGATTTTTGGAACTTTCAAAACCAGGGGGTTGGTGCACATATACCTCTTCTTCTATATAGCCATTTTAGAATGCACTCTTAACATCCATCTGATACAGAGTGATGCCTTTATTAACAGCAAATGAAATTAAGAGTCTGATAGATTCTAACCTGGCGACTGGAGCAAAGGTTTCTATATAGTCTATCCCCTCTTGCTGACTATAACCTTGTGCTACCAATAGTGCTTTGTTTCTGATGACTTCACCTTGTTCATTTAGTTTGTTTCTGAACACCCATTTTGTTCCAATGACGTTAAATCCTTTTGGTTTGGGAACTAGATCCCATACGTCATTTCTTGTGAATTGATTTAGCTCCTCTTGCATTGCTAGAATCCAGTCATTGTCCAGAAGTGCTTCATCAATTGATGTTGGTTCAATTAGAGAAACCAGTCCCATGAGGGATTCTTCAGAGTTTCTGAAGCTAGATCTTGTTCTGATTGGATCTTTCTTTCTTCCTAAGATTGTTTCTTCTGCGTGATCCATGCTGCTTCTGGATGGTCTTTTCTGGAGTTGATCAACAGAAGGTGCTGGATTGCTTGCAGTTACTCTTTCTGATGTTGAGGGAATGTCTTTGTTAAGAGCTTCTGATGACTTGTCTTTAGTACCTGTAAATTTAACTTCCATACCTGCAAGGAATTCATTCTGCTTTGACTTTTGAGAGTCAAACATATCATCAAAACGAACACTAATTGATTCTTCCACAATCTGTGTTTCTGTATTGTATACTCTGTACCCTCTTGAGCGTTCAGAGTATCCTAACATGATACACTTTTGTGCTTTAGAGTCAAACTTGTTCAAATATTTTTTTGTATTCAAAATAAAGCATGTACATCCAAATGGATGAAAATAGGAAATGTTGGGCTTTCTGTTCTTCCACAATTCATATGGAGTCTTTTCCAGAATAGGTCTTATGGAGATTCTATTATGAATGTAACACGCTGTGTTTATTGCCTCTGCCCAGAAGATCTTAGCAACGTTAGTCTCGTTGATCATGGTTCTGGCCATTTCTTGCAATGTTCTGTTCTTTCGTTCTACAACTCCATTTTGCTGGGGAGTTCTAGGACAAGAGAAATCATGCAGAATGCCTTTGTCATTAAAGAATGACTCAAAATCTTTGTTTTCAAACTCTCTACCATGATCACTTCTGACTTTGACGATTCTAAGATCCTTTTTCATTCTGAACTTGGTTGCAGAAGGTGACAAACACAGAGTGTGACTCGTCCTTGTGTCTTAAGAACTTTACCCATATCCATCTGCTATAGTCATCTACGATTACTAACCCATACTTCTTTCCACTGACTGAAGCAGTTTTAACTGGTCCAAATAAGTCAATGTTCATAAGTTCTAATGGCTTAGAGGTGGAAACAACGTTTTTAGATTTGAAAGCTGGTTTTGCAAACTTGCCTTTCTGACATGCTTCACACAGAGCATCTGAATTGAACTTCAGGTTAGGAAGTCCTCTGACCAGATTGAGTTTGTTAATCTGAGATATTCTTCTCATACTAACATGTCCCAATCTTCTGTTCCAGATCCATTGCTCGTTGTTAACAGACAGAAGACACTTTACATTCTGACTTTTCAGTTCAAAAAGTTTTATTTTATAAATGTTGTTTCTCCTTTTTCCATTAAATAGGATAGTCCCATATTTCTGACTAACAGCTTTGCATGAATTTTGATTAAAGATTATATCATAACCGTTATCACTTAATTGACTTATGGATAACAGATTATGCATTAATCCATCTACTAAACATTACTTATAGAGGGAAGATTTCCATTACCTACTATTCCAGAGCCAATGATCTTTCCTCTTTGATTGCCTCTAAAACCTACGTGGCCTCCAGGCTTAAGTTCCAGGATTTGGAACATATGCCTTCTTCCCGTCATGTGTCGTGAGCAGCCAAAGTCCAAGTACCATGACTGGTGTTTCTGCTTTGCTGCTAAAGATATTTGCCACATGTATTATTTTATCCTTAGGTACCCATATTTTCTTGGGTCCTGATTTGTTAATTTTACCAAAACTCTAGTTGAATTTTGGTTTGACAGAATAATTACTACTTGTATATTTGATGTCATGTGTGTGCCCATATATAAAGTGTGAATCAAGTGGAGTACGTTTTATAACTAAATCCATGGCATTTTTTGGTGTAGGTACCTTACCTTGGTATCCTATTCCTTTTCTTCCATTACTGCTAACTCCATAGATCATTGAAGCCATTTTGCTTCTATCTATGTTTTTAGCTAGAAACTTCTGAAAGCTGTGATCATACTCCTTGATGATCTCATCAGCACTGCTGGGAGTTTCAGGGATTGTTTCCTTCTGAGAGTTTTGCAATAGATTTTCTAATTTTGAAATTTTATCTTTTAACTCAGAATTCTCCAATTTGAGACTCTCAGTCTTATCAGAGTCAGAAGCAAGATCCCTTTTCAGGTTTCTGAATTTGACTCTAATCTGCTGATATCTTTCCAGAATTTCATTAAGGCTTTCAGCTAGTTCAGCCTTAGTAAAGTTTATAGTAAAGTCAGGGAATACCTCTTCTGTATCTGATTCAGATTCTGACTCAGAATCTTCATTGTCTTCTGTTATGTTTGCCATGAGAGCTATGTTTGCTCTTTCATCATCTGATTCTGAGTCAGCTTCAGATGTGTCAGAATCATCCCATGTAGCCATGAGACTTTTCTTCTTTTCCTTGCCAAACTTCTTTTTAGGCTTTTCCTTATGAAGCTTTGGGCAATCACTTTTGTAGTGCCCTTGCTTGTTACATTCATAGCAGATGATGTCTTTGTTGTTTGGCTTTCTGTTTCCTGAAGAACCTTCAGATCTTCTGTGTCCAGAGGAGGATTCTGACCTTCTGTATCTGGAGAAAGATTCATTCTGATTTTCTGATCTTTTGGGATTCCTGAACTTCCTTTGCCTCTGCTTCCATAATTGGTTCACCCTTCTGGAGAGGAGAGATAGTTCATCTTCTTCTGATGAGGACCCATCAGAGGTTTTTTCAACAGCCTGCAAAACTTTGGAGTCAGATTTTCTATTAGATTTTAAAGCTAATGGCTTACCTTGCTTTTGAGGTTCACCTGCTTCTAGCTCTATCTCGTGACTTCTGAGGGAGCTGACAAGTTCCTCCAGAGAGATTTTGTTGAGATCCTTGGCTAGCTTAAGTGCTATGACCATTGGCCTCCACTGTTTTGGCAAGCTTCTGATGATCTTCTTAACATGATCAACAATGGAATACCCTTTGTCAAGAACTTTCAGACCAGCAACAAGAATTTGAGATCTTGAAAACATAGTCTCTATTGATTCACTCTCTTCCATCTTGAATGCCTCATACTTCTGAATGAGTGCAAGGGCTTTAGTTTCTTTGACTTGAATGTTGCCTTCATGCATCATCTCAGAGAGTCAAACATATTCTTTGCAGTGTCTCTGTTTGATATCTTCTCATATTCTGAATAAGAGATGGCACTGAGAAGAATTGTTCTGGCCTTGTGATGATTTCTGAAATCACGCTTTTGCTGATCAGACATTGCTTTCCTGTCAATCTTCTGACCACTTCCATCCACTGGGTGCGTGTATCTATCAGTCACCATGTCCCACAGATCAGCATCATGGGCCAGAAAGAAGCTTTCAATTCTGTCTTTCCAGTAGTCAAAGTTCTCTCCATCAAAGACTGGAGGTTTTCCACTGAATTTGTCTCTTTCTTCATTGTTGTCATTGCTGATGTTTTGATGTGGTCCTGCCATTGTGTTTTTCTAACGCTGGATCTTGTACTGACACGGTTAAGTGTTATAAGCTCAGAACCAGGCGCTCTGATGCCAATTGAAGATGTGAAAAACACAAGAAGGGGGGTTGAATTGTAAAACTTAAATCAAAAGCTTAAACAACACTGTATTTTTATCCTGGTTCGTTTAATCTCAAACTACTCCAGTCCACCCGTCAAGGTGATTTCGCCTCTCTCCAACGAGGTCTTAATCCACTATATTCAAAGGGATACAACAACCGCTTTAACAACTGTTAAAGCCTTCTTGAGTATAACCACAAACCGGTTTATCTCAAGGGGATTTCTTTACAGATAATTGAACAATGATGTGTGTTAATGTTTTCTAACAAAACTATATATCACAATTGTGATAATACACAAATTTAAGCTTGGAATAAAAACTGGATTGCTAATGCGTTTGAGTAGGCGTGGTTTGAAGGCTTAGAAAAATGTATGAGTGCGTACGTGAAGATTAACCTTTTCTTTTCTCACACAGACTTGTTTAAATAGCCAAGGAAGAGATACGTTGACCATAATGTCCATAAAGCCATTTCAATGATACCAACGTTCTTTCCTTTTTGAGAAGATCTTGTCTTGAATAAAGCCGTTGGTAATTAATCTGTCTTGAATGCTTAGTAACGCTTTAGAGTGTTCTCTGCTTATGGTAATCAGAGTGTTCTTGGCTTTAACTTATGCTGACGCTTCTGAGTGCTGATGACTTGGTAAGGATCTTGATCAGAGTCAGAGTGTTTTATGCACAAATTTTGTTCATCAAGCTTCAGCGTATGATCTGGTAGCTTCAGCGTGTAGCACATGTTATTGATCTTCTGATGCTGATATGATCTTCTGATGTTTATACCATCAGAACTTCTGTAAACACAAACCATAATTTTAAGTAGCATATATGTCTTATATATAAATCGTACAATTTATTTATTCTTGTATTTTGTTATCATCAAAACTCTAATTGAGGGTTGTAGAATCAAACTATGTTCTAACAAATTCCCCTCGGAGTAATCTCCTCATCAGTTTATTCCCCAACAGAGTTCTCTTCTCCTACAAGTTTATTCTCACAACCATCTTCGTTCGTCATCCCCAGCGGGAACGAAGAATCTAACTCTATTCTCCAGCAGCTATCCAGGATTTATTTTCCCCAGCTAAAACATCACAGTTCCATACATCATGATACATGCATATATGCATCATATAATACAATCTCATTGAGAACATCATTGCTTGATCCATATCATGCATTGCATACGACTGACCTTTGCTTTCCAGGAAAGGTACAGTTAAAGTTATCAGCAGTCAAAGGAGACAAATCTAGTCTAAGGAGACAAATCCAGTCAAAGGAGACAAATTCAGTCAAAGGAGACAAATCCAGTCAAAGGAGACAAATCCAGTCAAGGGAGATAAATCCAGTCAAAGCAGACAAATCCAGTCAAAGGAGACAAATCCAGTCAAAGGAGACAACCCAGTCAATAGAGACAAAACCAGTTAAATCGATTCCTAAAGATTTTTCTGAGACAACCCAGTCAATAGAGACAAAACCAGTTAAATCGATTCCTAAATATTTTTCTGAGGCCAACCCAGTCAATAGATACAAGAACAGTTAAATCGATTCCTAAAGATTTTTCTGAGGCCAACCCAGTCAAAGGAGACAAGACCAGTTAAATCGATTCCTAAAGATTTTTCTGAGGCCAATTCAGTCAAAGGAGACAAGACCAGTTAAATCGATTCCTAAAGATTTTTCTGAGGCCAACCCAGTCAAAGGAGACAAAACCAGTTAAATCGATTCCTAAAGATTTTTTTGATACCAATCCAGTCAAAGGAGACAAAACCCCCTCTGGTCTAGTTAAATCGATTCCTAAAGATTTTTCTGATGCCAATCCCGTCAAAGAAGACAAGACCTCCTCTGGTTCAGTCAGATCGCCGATAAGATCTCCCTGATTCGCATTCCAGTTGAAGTCCAGACCACCTACAAACAATATCCAAATGGAATTTGTAAGCCCATTCTCGACATCACAAGGCTGATACTACTTCATGCGAGTGCAAATTTCTGGGCACTCTAGTGTTCAATCATATTCCACCTTCGGATCACGAAAGGCTCGAAAGCCAATCTATATCCTCAGGTTTAAGAAAATTGAACAGGGGCAGCTGTTGTACCCCAAAATTTGCCCTCTCATATTTCTCAAGACATTGCAAGAATAGTCTCCAAGTTGCTCAAGATTGCTCAAGAGTTGGACAGTCAAATCATCTCCTAAAGCAGTCAACTTAAAATTAGGGTTTTGTGTTTCATCAAGGTCCTTGCATCCAAATGACCTCAATTTCTACCCAATATCCTAATATGTTCTCAAGTTCATCCATGTCAAATTTCAAGCCTTGCAGAGGAAGTTTGGTCAGTCAATTGCTCAAGAGGTCCCAAAATCGACTATGTTAGGGCAAAAGTCAACTGTGACCTACAAATAGTCAAACCTCAAGATTTTTTGTCAAAATTCTCGTTTTTAAGGATAATTCATCATTTGATCAAGGTTTGATCAATATTCATCAAGGATTGCTCAAAATTCATCAAGACTTAAAAGTTGCTAAATTAGGGTTTTGCAGGAAAAGTCAACTCAACTTTGACCAAGCATAACTTTCTCATACTTTATGAGAAATGACCCATACAAAGCTCATTTTTAATAGGATGCAATTTCCTACAATCCATCTTCACACCCCAAGATCAATAAATGCACTCACAAGAATTTACAAATTTGGACATTATAGGTCATTTTTGAAAGTCAACAAAAACACCTTTTTTTCCAAAGCTTATAACTTGAGCATGGAATATCAAAATGCGATGAGACCAAAAGGGTGGATTAGAGGACATCTCAAGGTTTCTAAAAACTCCAAGAACACCTCTAAAAGTTCAAAATTGAAGAAGTTATGCATTGTTGAAGTTGGGCATTTTTTCCAAAATTGCCAAAGGTCAACTATCCCCAAAACATCAAATTTTGTCAAATGGGCCCACTTTTTTCCACTTGATCTGATTTTGTCACACCACACACGTGTCCTATCTTCAGTCTTGAGTCCAATTATTAATTTTTCCATTTTATTTGATTTTTATTGAATTAATTTATTTATAATCAATTTAAATCCAAATAAAATCCAAATCTTAATCACTTGGAATCTTTTTGATTGATACAGGTTTTAAATATCATCATGTACACAATCAAACTCGAATCAAGCCATATTATGCATAAAATATTGGTTTTTTGACAAATTTGGAAGCTTTTTCAATGGAGGATCATATCACATCTCCAATCATCAATGCACAAGGATTGAAAGCCCAAAAACTGACCTAATTCATCCCATGTTACATATACAACACAAAGCATACGAGTGAAAGACCAAGAGGCTGCATAATCAGAAAAACCAAAACTTGAAAAAGCTTGAAAAAGTTTGAAATCGAAATCACCCTTAGAGTCGAATTCAAGGCCAAAACTTAACGTGGTTCTCTTGCTAGACATCCACTGAGTCTATTGCAACCAAAACCAAGATCTCTCCTCTCCAGAATCGTGCTGTAAGTCCTCCTGAAACTCGCCTTTCAGTTGAAACCACATACTCTTATTCTTGCATCTTTTTGCCAAAATCTTTGCACAATCATGCTAATCGGTCCATTTAGGGACTTTCTGCATTAACCAATTGAGTTTTCATGGCCTGTAATACCATATCCGAAACTGGGGTTTATGGTTCTTGTTTTTAGGCGTTTCAATTTCAGGCCAAATTGATGCAAACCAGGGACATGGATGAAATCAGGAGATGAGGACGAACGTGACTATGGCCTTGGAATTAATTTCCATGTCCTAGAGCTCGTTTTAGGAGCAAGCCACGGATATAGCTGCGGACAAAATTCCGCAGGTAAATATCCAGGGGCCAACAAAGAAGATGATTATGTGCCCCCTCCCCATTCGTTGGTTCAAATCTCGCGCGTTTTCTTTATATAATTCTGGCATATTATTTGTTTTGATATATAATAATTGTTGCTTGTTATAATAACAAATGGAACACAGTGATGTAGTGGCAAAGGCGCTTGTACAAATTCCAATAGGACCTGGGTTCGAATCCCATGTCCCCAACATATTTGCTATTATTTTCTTTCAGGCGTTCCAGTGTGCCTCACGCCTTGCAACGCATCATACACCTTCATCCAATGCCTGCCAGATGACCTCCAGGCCAAATATGATGGCCCATATTGGAGGTCCATCGTGAGACCTAGTCAACCAATGCACGTGGAATCATGGAAAGTCATACAAGCTTGCACGTTTGGGCCAAAGAATTGAAAATTTCACCTCCTGATCTGGGCCCAAACCCCCTTGAGTATCTCTAATTCTTTCTTTTCTTTTATTTTATTATATTGTTTATTTAATTATTTTCATTATTATTTTAACTAACAAATCATTTTTTCCTCATAAATCAAAAATACAAAAAAAATATGTTTTATTTATTAAAATTAAAATCACCATCTTATTTTCGTAAATAAATTAATTCAATTAATTTAGTAAATTAGGAAATAACTTTAATATTTTTGCATTAATTAAAATTGATTTAGATTATTAGGTTTTATTAACTTTTAATCAAATTTATTTTATTTCTCTAAATATCAAAAAAATCCAAAAAATATTTTTTTTAATAAATTTATTCATTTAATTAATTTAACTTAATTCCTTTTTAATTCAAAAAATAAACCAAAAAATGCTTTCTTTTCAAAAAGGGGTCAAAACCCTAAAAAATGCGCCCGATTTAATTTTCCGCACGCGATTTATTTTGCCATATTGATGTAATTATTTCCCAGAATGTAATAGTTAAATTAGGACTTTAATTATTTATCGCTTTATTTTTACTTTCCGCATTTTACATTCAAGGGTTTATTTTTGGCGATGTAAATACCCGACGCCTTGTAATAGTTTAGATTTATTTTCCGCAATTTAATTTCCACAAACTATTAACTGTTAGATGCCTGTAATAGGGAATGCATGACAAGATCAAATGTATGAACTTAAAATCAACATAGCTCACCCATGACATGTACAAAGATAAAATTAACCGAAACAACACACTCGCACATGCGCACTCTTAGGATACACCTCACTTGGTTGCCTTCGAAAGTGGTCATTGAGTATAGGAAGTTTTAGAGGTCGCCCTCTCTTCCCAAGATCAAAGTTGCCTCGAAAAAATGATCTAAGACATTAGGGTTACCGCTAAGGCGTCCTAACATTGCTTTAGTGACCACACGTCCCTTAATCGAATTGACCCTTAAAACTCCAACGATGACGCTACCTACTCATCAATAGTGGGATAGCATTGTCTAAAGGATATTAGTACAGATTAATTCCTTTTTCGAGTAGGTAGATGGTTCTTAGATACTTGCTCTCTCAAAACAAAACAAAACTTTTCGCACTTACACCTTTCAAACAAAAACCTCTTTCAAACACACAAACACAAAGAAAAGAATTTTTTTGAAAACACATTGAGCAAGTACCTAAGAGCCCGTGGATAACCACAGATAGAAAGGGTTCTAACACCTTCCTTTTCTATAATCTACCCCCCGAACCCGAGAAACATCTCATAAAAGACGGTGGCACCTCTTGCTCACCGCGACATTTTGTGAAAACAAACGCAAAACGAAAACCAGCATTCAAAAATAGTCAGTTCTCTTCCCACCGTATCACAGAACTGGCGACTCTGCTGGGGAATTTAATAAGTGAGGTGTACCTTAGGATTAGATCATTGTGTTTTCAATTGTAAGCTTTGTATGCTTTATATTTGTGGGTTTGTATCGGAGTTTCTATAGATCCTAACCCGGATCTGGGGATACCCTTTAGGTAAGTAGCAATAAACTGTGAGGGAACTGTACGGCGTAGACCGATACGGTTGAAGCAGTAGCTACATTGGTGTGGCACTTTAGATTGTACCGATATCCCTTGTGTTTGAACGAGGAGAATATGGGTCATCTAAGGGGTCATTAAGCACCAACTTACCTTAGAACCTTTAAATTGACCAACTTGGCCATAGAACAGTAGCAGTATGCTACACTCATTGAGACTAAACTCTCGCGATGATTCCGGGTGCAAGAAAAGGTTGCTAAACTGGAATTATGACTGATTGAGGGTAGTCAGTGATATTGAGATCCTCTAGAACACGGTTACTATTTTTAGGACAGGTTTAAACCAACTAAACTGAAAGAGGGTAGTACCTAAGCTCCTTGCCATCCTGAAATCTAAGGGCTCTCTATGTGACTTGTGTGCCTTTACCATGTTTGCTATTTGTGGATACTTGTGGTGTACCTTTATCATGACATCATGACATCATAACATTGCATACATCTTGCATAAGACTAACATATTTCAAAGACAGGAGGGATTCATCTTTGCTCTGTTTTGTAGGTCATCATGATGCCCATGCGTAGGAATACCATCCAGATCAATTTTGTTCAGGTTCCCACCTTGATAAAAGATTTGGTTGCAAAGATGCCTGATACTACTTCCTTCCTCAGAAAACATGGTTATCTTCTCAGTTTGGTCACCTCCAAATTGGACGAGCAGGTGATGAGTGTGCTGGTATAGTTCTATGATCCATTGTACCATTGTTTTACTTTCCAAGACTACCGGCTGGTTCCCACCCTAGAAGAGTTCTCTGAGCTGCTCGGTATCTCTGTTCTGGAGCAGACCCCATTTACTGGTTGGGAGAAGATTCTTAGGCCCGAAGAGATTGCTGCAGTCCTTTATATGACCAAATAGGAGGTAATGGCTAATTGGGAGACTAGAAGTGGAGCAAAGGGCTTTTTGACTAAGTTCTTGATTGGTAAGGCTAATTATTTCTGGGGTGGTATAGACTTCAAGGCATTCGAGGATATTCTGGCTCTTCTGATATATGGTTTGGTATTGTTTCCGAACTCTGACTCCTTTGTTGATGTGAATGTGATAAAGATCTGCATCTCTCGGAATCTGGTACCCACTCTCTTGGGTGACATTCTTCATCAGCTCTATGCTCGTACTGCCCGAAAGCGGGGAACCTTGATTCGCTGTGCTCCGTTATTGGCAAGGTGGTTTATTTCGCACCTTCCCAAGTCAGTGCTGAAAAACAAAGAAGGCATGGGCTGGGCCTATAGAGTTATGTCTCTCTCGCATAATGACATCATCTGGACTCTCAAGGGTATGGACGAGGTGACTATTATTGATCGATGTGGGGAGTACCCCAATGTTCCATTAATAGGAACCCATGGGGGAATTTCTTACAATCTGTGCTTAGCCTTATGTCAGTTTGGGCGTGCCAGAAGAGAAGGACCTCATGAGATGCTAATGCCTAGTATCATATTTGATTTTCAAGGGGATAGCGACGAGCAACGTCGTAGATTCATAAGGGCTTGGGATAGAGTTCACCAATCTGATCCACATGAGCTGGGTCCAAAGACTTCACTTCTAATGGAGCCCTATCTCAGATGGGTTCGCATCCGTGCCCAAAAGTTGGGTATGCCGTATGAAGTTGTCCGGCCTGTCACTCTTGAAGTTACTAATGAAGAAGGGGTTCTTCCAACCATCCTCCATACTTATATGCCCACTGACATTGGGGCACTGAAAAGGTCTTGGATGCAACTGAGGGAAGAACGGGATTCCTACCGAGAAAAGTTCAACGAGCAAGAGCAGAAGATCCAGAAGTTGACTAGGCAACTGGAAAATGAGCGGATTCTTAATGATTATGTCCGCACCGACAAGAAGAGACCATGGGAGCGTTGATTGACCTTTGATGTTTCCTTTCCAGTTTTATTTACTTTTCAGTATTTCCTTTCTTGTAACGCCTTAAGGGAAATTTGTTGAACAATTTGAATTACAAAGTTATCTAATAAAGTGTGTTTCCTTTCTTGTTTACAAATTTGAATCTCCCGATTGTCTTTGAAATCATAATCATACGCATTTCATCTCATGCACTTCATAAATAGGTACCCATTACAGGGCTCTTATCTTCTTTGCTGTTTATTTCAGCACTCATCATGTCTGCTGAACCTTCAACTGAGCAAGCCATCAAGGCCCTCCAGGCCCAGAATGCCCAATTCCAAGAGCTGTTCATGAATCTAGCTAAGGGTCAGCAAGACCTGAAGACCCTGATTCTGAAAGAGAAGAAGAAGAAGAAGAAGAGGACCATCCTGTTTAACACAGGGCACATATTTGGAAATAGGCTACAGAATGAAGTTGATTTGACCACCTCATCTGGAGGGAAAGATAGTCAGGAAGAAAGGAGGGCTCCTAGCCCTGTGGTCTCCGACAACGAGACAGACTTCGATGAAGAAAAGTATCCTCCGGCCGAGGATAAATACAAGCAAGTGGAAGACCGGTTGAGTGCTATTGAAGTTCAAAAAGTGCCTGGTATGGACTTTGGTGACCTAGGTCTATCATCTGGGGTAGTGATTCCCCATAAATTCAAGGCACCAGCCTTTGCTAAGTATGACGGAGTTTCTTGTCCGAAGCTGCACCTTCGGTCATATATGAGGAAGATTCAGCCGTACACCGCTGATAAAAACCTATGGATCCACTTCTTTCAAGACAGTCTATCAGGGACTCAGCTTGAGTGGTTCTATCAGTTGGACGGAGCCAGTATCCGCAGTTGGGAAGATTTGGCTACTGCTTTCTACAGGCAGTATCAGTACAACTCCGACCTTGCTCCTACGCGTACTCAAAGATTATGCTCAGAAGTGGAGGGACCTCGCCGGAAGAGTACAACCACCCTTGGCTGATCGGGAGCTAGTTGACATGTTTCTGGGGATCCTGTATGGTCCATTTTTTAACCATCTGATTGGAAGCTCTTCATCTGGGTTTACAGAGCTTATTTTGATTGGTGAGAGGATTGAGGCTGGTATTAAGGCTGGGAAGATACAGAAGGGTGCTTCATCAAGCACCGAGAAGAAGCCGTTTAAGAAAGAGTTCAGTGCTGTATACAGTTCGAAAAGACAGAATAGACCTGAACACCGCCAAGCTGTTAATACGGTTGTTATTACAAAACCTGCTGGTGCTCCTCAGTACAACAATCAACAAAAGGATGAAAGACCTCGGAGGCAATTTATCTGTCTCAACATGACATTATCTCAGATTCTGCCACAATTACTGAAGACCAATATGTTGATTCTAAAGGAATCCCCAAAGAATTCAAATACAACGTCACCAAGGTATAACCCTAATGCCCGCTGTGCTTATCACTCTGATATCCTGGGGCATAATACAAATGATTGTTGGACTTTGAAGAATAAGATACATGACTTAATTGATGCGAAGGAGATTGAGTTCGAGGCGCCCGAGAGGCCTAATGTTGTGACTGCTCCTATGCCCAAGCAGGGAGTGAATGCTATAGAAGAAGACTCGTTTGTGGTTTCTGTGGATGATGTTGTTACCCCTCTGATGACTGTAAAGAAGAACCTTTTTCTAGCCGGTTTATTTTTGGGCTGTGGCGAAGGTTGTTGTATGTGTTCTGTTCTGCCTACCGGTTGCCCACTTTTAAAATCAGGTGTCCAATGCCTAATGGATACTAAAGAAATTTTGTTTGAGAAGACTGTTGTTCCCTTAGTTCCTTCTGAAGAAGTTGCCATCATTACCATTTTCGACAATTCTTCCAAGGCTCCCTCGAGGAAGCCTTTTAGAATTACATCTGTTCCGAGAATCGCACATGTGATCATCATTGTTCCGGGGCCCATCCCCTACACCTCCGATAAAGCGGTCCCTTGGCACTATGGGGCTGATGTTTATTTTCATGGAGTTAAGCAAGAGTTGGATGCTGATACTGATGTCAGCAATATTGTTGGACCTGCTAAAGTCACCCGCAGCAGAAGACTTTTCTCACCTGATATCTCTCCGCCAACTGCCCGAAGACCTGTTGTTATTACACCTGCCAGTGTTCCTGCTACTATTCCTGTTCAAGTTCCTATTCTTACCCCTGTCGCCGAGTCATCTGACACTCGGGGCAAAGGGATCACCAGTGATGTGCCTGCCCAGATGGAGGCACCGAAGACGATTATTGTTGAAGCTTCTAAACAAGAGATGGAAGAGATCCTGAAGATCATCAAAAAGAGTGACTACAATGTAGTTGAGCAACTGGGGCAAACCCCGTCCAAGATTTCTATGTTGTCACTGTTGTTATGCTCATAAGCCCATGCCAAGGCTCTGACTACCTTCTTGAAGACTTCCCACGTGCCACAAGAGACATCAGCTGATCAGTTTACAGATTGCGTGGCTAATCTGACTGCTGATAACGGGTTGGGTTTCTCTGACACCGACTTGACTGCTAAGGGTAAGAATCACAATGATGCCCTGCATGTCTCCATTGAATGCAGGGGCACTACTCTTGCACACGTATTAGTGGATACTGGTTCCTCATTGAACGTCCTGCCTAAGAAAGCTCTAGACCGGTTGGACTGTGAAGGGTTGGAGCTGAAGCCAAGCAACATCTTTGTTAGGGCCTTTGATGGGTCTAAGAGAATGGTGCATGGAGAAGTGGATATTCCGATCAAGGTTGGTTCTCAGGTTTTTCAATTCTACATTCTATGTGATGGACATTCGGCCATCTTATTCTTGTTTGCTGGGTCGTCAATGGATCCACAAAGTTGGGGCCGTAACCTCAATGCTCCACCAGAAGCTGAAGTACCCGGTCAAAGGGAAGATTTTGATAGTGCAGGGAGAGGAAGAGTACATGGTTAGCCACCTCAACTCTTTCCGATATGTAGAGATGGATGGGGAGTTCATTGAGACCCCATTTCAACATTTTGAAGAGGTTCCCCAGACGCTGGCGTCAGCTGAGACTGTTGTTGAAGACTCTCCTACGAAGATGGCTTCCTTCAAGGATGCCCGGGCTGTTGTTGAGAAAGGTGGGTGCGCAAATTGGGGACGACTCCCTGATTTTACACAGAAGACTAACAAGTTTGGTTTGGGTTTCACTGCAGAAGCTCAAAGGGTTGTTCGGAATGCATGAATCGGAAGACCTCCCGTGTTCATCAGCAACTCGGGAGTGAATTCCATTGAAGACGATGCGGAAGAGTCTGAGTTCGACAGCTGGATCTATCCTACGACCGACGGTGGACCAAGTAACTGGATAGCAAAGGACTTCATCCCTATTACTTTTGTTACCCAATAATGAAACTTTTTGTTTTGAATATGTAACAGACAATGTTTTGAACTTTATGGCCCGGTGTCTTACCCGGGGCACCGTGGCTTCATTTGTGAGGGCTTTATGTGTGTCATTTTCATATATCATTAATAAAAGCATTGGACGTTCTTGCATTTTAAATTTTGCGCTCCTTGTTTTTCTTTATTATATATTGCAAAACAGTTATTTTACACACACTCACATATACAGGTCTACATCCACTCTGGATCTCACTGGTGATGACTCTACTACTGCCAGTTATGACTTCGAAAATCCGATCAACTTAGCCGAAGACGAATGAGAAGATGATTGCAAAGTGCCTGGTGAACTTGCAAGACTGTTACTCTAGGAAGAGAGGGCTATTCAGCCGCACGAAGAGCCGGTGGAATCAGTGAATCTGGGTACTAAGTGATCGCGACTTTGTATGTCTATAAATCTGGAGACTGCAAGTGCACAGTCCTATCGCGTAGTGTTAAAAGATATCGAATCCACAGGGACTATGAATCGATCTACCGTAATTTTGGTTACTGGGTAAAGCTAAGGATACTATTAATTTAATTAACGAAAGGGATCTAATTACTAAATTTAGTTATAAAATTTTTAATTATAAATACCGGTATGTATTTCACCTAAATTTTGGGTTCCGAATTTCCACTGGCTTTTACTTAAATTGGTCAAAAATTATCTTTACGCAAACTTTATTTGTCTAAAAACCTTCCCCTCACACTTCCGTTCTATTAGTTCAGGTTATACGATTAATACCCTAACGTGTGCTTCCGTCACTCCGCCGGATTCAAAAGTAATTTTTGAAAACAGAATAAAATTTAATTGTTTTTAAAATGCTTCCGCCTCTTTAAAAACAATGCCTAATAATCACTATCTGGTTTTAGCCTCAAACTTCCGTTTTATTAGTAAAAACCTTAATCAATTCTAAAACCTCACACTTCCGTTCTATTGGTTTGTAAAATCTTAAACAATTTAATTGAATATAAAAACCATGAAAGAAGTTTCTTTTACAAAATAATTTTAAGCCAGTTTATTTCGGATCCCGTTATTTGGTTAATTTACATACCGATATTTAATCGGTTTAGCCAGACATGTTCATACAATTAATCATGCAAGGTTTATTAATTAGGAAACGGCGAAATAAAAACATACTCAGAACAGAGATCATACAAATATATTAAATAAAGCGTATAAATGAAAACCTGATGAAAATGTAGAAATACTTCAATAGCTTCAAGTAAATATTCGTTCTTCAAATCCTTCGAGTATTCCACCACAAGTCGGCTGGATCTACCCTTCGAATCTTGAATTTCGTAACAACAAGAAAAGTAAAAATACCGGATCTAACGTAAGGTTAAACCGGATAAAATTGCACAACAATTCCCGGTGTAGAAATTGTTGTACGAAAAATAAAGGCAGAAAACTGGAGAAGAAAAGAAATTAAAAACAATGCGATGAAATAAAAATAAAGGAAAAGGGAAGAACAAAAATTAAAATGGAAGGAAATTTGCTCTGCTGAAAATAGTACGATCTTGCAAAAATTCTCCGACCTTTGGGATTTGGCTTTCACTTCTATTTATAATGCTTGTAAAATAACTGTATCCCAAAAGGTCAATCCACGTAAAACTGAATATCCAAAAAATATTGCTAGTGGACTTTGTTGCATAACGTGCTGAAGACGTGTACGAAAATATAGCAAAAGTTGGTTTCTTCATTGACTTGGGACCGGTCGTTCCGTGTGAGGAGAAAATGGCGTGAAAATAGGAAAGGGGAGGGAACGGTCGTTCCACTCAGCTGAAGTGGGCCGGACCGGTCGTTCCCCTTAGTGGGCCGGTCGGTCCCTTCAAGCTGAAGTGGGGAACATGTGTTCCCTTGGGCCTCTGCGCGTTCTTGGTCTTTTGGGCCTTGGAAAAAATCATTCTTTTCACCCCCATTTAGTATTCTGCACCACATTAATCAATTATCTTCATTTTTGTACTAAATTGCATCTATTTCTTCATTTTTCTTCACATAAGCTTATTTAAGGCAAAATACCTGAAACAAAGAAATACGAGCGTAATATGGAATAAAATAAAATAAATTAAATAAAAACATGAATTATTTGCATTAATTAAGTCGATTTATACGATATAAAATCGTGTTATCAAACTCCCCTACACTTGAACCTTTGCTTGTCCTCAAGCAAGAAATATATATCTCTCTAAATGCGGGTCAGACGCAACAAAAATTGCCACAAGTCAAAAATGTATTAAGTTGCACATTGCTCTTGAGCTCTCGACTTCGATACTAAAGTCACCGTAACAATACTAAATAAACTCAGGTTCGAAGAACAATTCTAGTGACGCCATTATAACTTAACTCTAAATCCTACATTTTGTTTCACCTTTTTCATTCAGGCGCAATCACATTAAGCCCTTTGCCCTTTCGCGCACATAGTGGAGTGACCGGTTAGTGAATTTGATCTTTTAAGCCTGCTAGGAGTTCTGGTACTTAATAGTTGGTAACTCCTTTTTGTTCTTTTGTAAATTGCGGGGAATCGAACCGTAGTTCGCCCTACCAAGTTCAACACCAGAAACCGCTGAACCAATTTACAAAGAATTCATTAATTGATAATTTATAAGGTTCGCGACCGTTGGGCTAAATAGTCTGGTAAGGACTATCTAACTTAGTTAGAGCGTTTCTACAAATTTAAATTTTTATTTATTTTTTTATTTTCGATCAATCACTTATATTCATCGATCCTCCACGTAGTTTGCTATTTAGATGGTGCTGACTGCGTGTATAAACTACTAAAGGTTACTTTAAAACCTAGAATTTAAATTTTCGGTATATAAAGGGTACTAAAATTTTAATTCATTTTCCTGAGATTTTAAAGCGTTGAAGTGGCGACGATATTATTTCAATCGTGTTCAATTTATAAATATTTTCTTCTAAAGAAGCAACTTTGATACACTTTTTGAGTGTGTATAATTGTGCGTCTGACCATAAAAAAAAATTTTATGGCTCAAGAATTTGGCGAATTCGGATAATCATGAATTTATATATGTATATAAGACTTAATTTAATAACAAATTTTTATTAATTAAAATTTTAAAGTACAAAAGGGAAATTACAAAAGGGAAATTTGCTTACTTGAAGAAAGATAACAATAGTTAATTCGACCCCCCTACACTTAAACAGAGCATTGTCCTCATTGCTTAAAAATGGGGAATCGAAAAATACAAAAATAAAAAGAAAAGAAATATTAAGAACTAATCGTTACGATGTGGACGACGTCCTCTTCCTCGAGTTCTTGGACGTCGCTCATCTTGGCGTTGTGGAGGCACGAATTCGTCCAAGCGTAGGTGAAGTGAGTGCATAGAAACTCCAAGGTCAATAACATTTGCATTCAAGGTGTTGTAGTTGTTATGCATTTGTTGTACCAATGCAAATGTTGCGTTTTGTTGGTTTTGCATCTGTTGCATGGTTTGGTAGAGAGTTTCCATGGTGAGATGGTTTTGTTGATTGTTGTTCATTTCTTCTTCCATTTCATCCACGGGAGCATTATTCTCAGCTTCGGGTGCATTTAAATCGAATAACCAACGACTTCGATTTTGCACATTAATAAGATGGGGACATGGGAGAATAATGCTTGGTACCAAAACTTTATTGACCAATAAAGTAAATCTGTTCTCACCTTGCCTTGGGAGGATTAGATGGGAGTCTCTGCAGTATACCTCATCTAGAAATTGGGCTGGTATGAGGTGTTGAGCAATAGTTAGGATCTCGTCAGCCAATCCTAGCGAGTAAGCTATCGCGGTAATAATGCCACCGAAAAGAAAAGGGTTGTTTCCGGCGGTTTGAGCACATAGTTGAAAGTGTGATAGCATAAATGGTGCGGCGTTGACACGACTCCCAGTTAAGGAACAATATAAGAAAAATAACTCATTTTGGGTTACCTTATGGTTGTAGGTGCGTCCAAAGATAGTGTGAGCCAAAATACGGTGAAAATACCGTATTGCTGGATTATGAACGTGGGACGCATATAATAGTCTCCAACCATTTGCGGCTTCCCCACTTATCTCCTCCCAGAATTGTAAACCTTGCTCCTCCCAGGCTGGAATATCATCTTCCGCTTCAAATGGCTTGTAATAAATACCATCCCCTTGTGAGAATCCTAGTGCCTCAGCAATTTGTTCTTGATCTAGCGTATACTCACGGTTGAACGTACGGAAACTAGCAGTTCCCGTAGTGTATGGATCTTCAATATCTGTTGAGTAAGAAAAAGAACTCAAAAACTCCAACACTAGAGGTTCAAAGGTTGGGTTTGGTTGGGTACAGAGATTGTATAAACCAGTATTATTTAGCAACCATGACACACTTTCAATGAGTCCTAAAGTTTGTAGACAATTTATATCTACATACTTTGTCGGAACCACTGAGCGTTTGTATAAGTTGAGATACATGGTGCGTTGCTTATCATCGCGGAAGATAATGTTTGAAAGTCCGGGTTGTTGTCTTTCGGGACGGATGGTTCTCGGAGGCATGGTAATGGTAAGAAAATGGTGGTAGATGTAGAAGGAAGTTAGAGAAGATGAAGATAAATATGAGAGAAACGTAGTAGAAAGTAAGAAATGGTGTGAAGAGATAGTAAGAAATGAGGGGTATTTATATTGTGAGGGTGGTTGAATGGTGATAATGAGAATTTAATGAGAGTTAATGGGGGAGTTGGAAAGGGTAAAAATTTGAAAAAAATGAGATAGTGGAGTAATGGGAATTTAAGAGTGGTTGGAAGTTGTTTTATGGAGAAGATAAATGGTAAAAATGAGTTATGAATTGAATTTGGCGTGGGAGACAAAGAGACACGCTTTACAGCATGCAACAGGGGGCCGGTCGTTCCCTCTTGTACTAGGACAGGGGGACGGTCGGTCCTGCTTTTCAGTCAAAAAGGGGACCGGTCGGTCCAGGGGGCATGTTGTGCGTGGGACCGTCCGGTCCTGTGCCTGCGTGGGAAATTCAACTTTTCCTTTTGTTTTCTTTTGATACAGTATGTTATAATATATATCTCAGGCACAGAATGCATAGTGTTTGCAAACAGTATCATTTCAGCTTTATTTGATACCACTTAATAATCTAATAACTAATATAAATAACATTGAAACAAAACAAGAAGATAAATAATGTTGAACTTTAAATTGCATAATTCAAATTGTACTACAAAGAACATAAAATAAACCAAATTGCAAAACATAATTCAAATGAAATCCAAATGCAAATCAAATAAATAACTAACTAAAACTAACTAATTAAATAAATTCTCTCATTAGCCACTTTTATTATTATCGTCTCCGTTATTCTTCTGCATGGAATAGATATGTTGAAACACTTCATCAAACTGCATAGCTACCGTGTCGACGAATCCAAAATGATCCATCCAGAGTGTATTAACTTCATTGTTCGCAGCTGTGAGGTTTTCTTTCAGATTCTTCACTTCTTCCTTCAATTCCTTAATTGTTTCTTCTTGGTTCATGGGTTCAGATCCTTGCCTATTTTCTTCAATCACCGGAGTTACAGGTGGTGACAAAGGTTGCTCAGGAAAGTCATGGTACCCAGGTGGTGTCTCAGGATCAGATTCAATTTCATAAATCTCAGGTATCTCATAATCCTGGATTGTTTCAGTGGAGCGAGCAGGAGATGGTAAACCGTCCAAATTATACAGCCAATTACCTTTATCGTGAACACTGGTGCGTGGACTAGGCAAGGTAAAGAGGTTAACTACCTCATTATTAATCAGCAATTCAAACTCTCGTGGACCATGGTTTCCAATTAATCTTCTGTTGAAACAAAAACTGAGGTCCATTGGTCGGATACCTCCGTAAGGATGGCAACTCAACAGTGGTTGCCGCAAACCCAAAGCATTCGCTATCATTGTTACCATTCCTCCCATCATGATGGGCATATTATCATCTTGAAGCATTTTCTCAATGGTAACTAATAGAAAAGCGACACCGTTCACGGGCCGATTCTGTACAGCACAAAGCATAATAAACAGCTCATCTCGAGAAACAATAGTGTTATTTTGTTCCTTTCCAAACAGGGTATGTGACAGAATATGGTGAAAATAGCGGAACGCCGGATTATGAATATAATCCGCATGTGGCTCAGGATGCTCAAAGCTACTCAACCCAGTCAATGATTCCCAGAATATGTCGAGCTCGCAGAAATCAAACAATTCTTCCTGCCTTGATGTAAAAGTATCAAATCCATCTGGGAATCCCAGCAAAGCAGAAAAGTCATGAAGATTATACCTATACTCCATTCCAAATAGCCTAAAGAAGATAAGACCTCTCTTCAGGCCCCTCCCATAATGTGGGAGGTAGTTAAAAGAGCTCAGAAATTCCAGAGTCAATTTGCGGTAGGTACTGAACCGCCTCAAAATATGAGCATCTTCCCATCCAATTTGATTCAGCAGAAACAAAACACTATCATGAATTCCCAAAGTAGTCATAGCAAAAAGATCAGGATAATATGTCAGGGACATATTCCTTGCAGCTAATAAATTGTATCTGCCTCTTTGGCCTCTTCCTCTGAAAGCTATTTCCATAGTATCTTCCATTGTTAGTTGGTCAGCTTAATTTTTATATTAATTAAGTTAGCCTGAAATTAATTAGATACAGGAAATTTAATCAGATTTTTGGCCAGATGCCGAAAAGAAGAAAATAAGAATAAGCATAATAGTGATAGAATGAAGAAGAAATATAGATGAAATAGAATATTAGAGAAGATATGTGTATAAGTGTTTATGAATGAGAAGAATAAAGAGAAAAATAAGAATAATAATAATAGTAAGAATGATAATAAGAATAATAAAACAAAAAGGTAAATATAATAATTAATCATAAAAAGGTGGGTTGTCTCCCACTAAGCGCTTTGTTTTATGTCGTAAGCTCGACAAATAAAATCAAAGTTTTAAATTTCTAATTGAGCAGGTGGCTCTATTAAAGTTATTTCTTGAAAGTATTCGTTACTCTCTGCGCTGTGATATGGTTTTAAACGTTGTCCATTAACTATAAAGGGTTCGGAAATCTTTCCTTTGATTTCGACCGCTCCGTTAATAAACGTGTTTGTTATTGTGAACGGACCAGACCATCTGCTGCGTAGTTTTCCAGGAAATAATTTTAATCTTGAATTAAACAGTAGTACGATATCACCTATTTTAAAATGTTTTCTATTTATTCTTTTGTCGTGCCATGTTTTCGTTCGTTCTTTACAAATCTTGGCGTTCTCATACGCATCTTGTCTCAATTCCTCTAATTCGTTTATATCAAGGATGCGCTTCTCGCTTGCGGTTGTGTAATTCAAGTTTATATTTTTAATAGCCCAATAGGCCTTGTGTTCTAATTCAACCGGCAAATGGCAAGATTTTCCATAGATGAGCTTAAACGGGGTGGTTCCTATTGGTGTCTTAAATGCGGTCCTATATGCCCATTGAGCTTCAGATAGTTTTGAGGACCAATCCTTTCTCGAAGTTGCTACAGTCTTTTCTAATATTTGCTTGATTTCACGATTAGAGACTTCCACTTGTCCACTCGTTTGTGGATGATAGGGTGTAGCTACTCGATGTCGGACACCGTATTTCCTTAGGAGTTTTTCGAATATCTTAGAAATAAAATGAGAACCTCCATCGCTTATTACTAATCTTGGTATACCGAATCTCGGAAATATCACGTTTTTGAAGAGCCTTAATACAACTCGGGTATCGTTTGTTGGAGAAGCTATAGCTTCTATCCATTTAGATACATAGTCAACTGCCACGAGTATGTATTTGTTACCAAAAGATGACGGGAATGGTCCCATAAAGTCTATACCCCATACATCGAAAATCTCTACTTCCAGAATGCCTTTCTGTGGCATCTCGTCGCGTCTTGAAATGTTACCAGTGCGTTGGCACCGGTCGCACTTAGTGACTGCGACATGAACATCTTTCCATAGTGTTGGCCAATAAAGACCTGATTGTAGGATTTTCGTACATGTTTTAGAAGTACTCGTGTGTCCTCCGTATGGTGCGGAGTAGCAATGTTTAATCACGCTTTCGACTTCTTCTTCGGGTACGCAACAAAGGAAAATTCCATCGGGTCCTCTTTTGAATAACAAAGGTTCGTCCCAGTAATATTGTTTGAGATCGTGAAAGAATTTTTTCTTTTGTTGGTACGTTAACTCTGCTGGTAATACACCGGCAGCTAGATAATTTACGAAATCTGCATACCAAGGGACAGATGAGATTGCTAAGGTTGTTTCAGAATAGTTTTGAGATTCACTTGCTTCGAAGTGGGCGATTAATCTATCATATTGAGATTTATCATTGATTGGAATTCGTTCTTGTTTTAGATTTTCGATTCTTGATAGATGATCAGCCACTACGTTTTCAGTTCCTTTTTTATCCTTGATTTCTAAATCAAATTCTTGTAGCAACAAGATCCATCTTAGCAGTCTAGGTTTAGCGTCCTTTTTGGTTAGGAGATATCTAATGGCAGCGTGGTCAGTATAAATTATTATCTTAGCTCCTACTAAATAAGATCGGAATTTATCGAGTGCGAAGACTACAGCCAGGAGTTCCTTTTCGGTTGTTGCATAATTCATTTGCGCTTCATCTAGGGTTCTACTAGCGTAATATATGACGTGTAATTTTTTATCTTTTCTTTGTCCTAGGACTGCTCCTACGGCATAGTCACTTGCGTCACACATTATCTCAAATGGTTCACTCCAATCTGGGGTCTTCATGATTGGCGCAATAATTAATGCTTTCTTTAATGATTGAAAGGCTTCAAGGCATTTTTCGTTAAATATGAATTCAGCATCTTTCATTAAGAGTTCTGTTAATGGCTTAGAAATTTTAGAGAAATCTTTAATAAAACGTCGGTAAAAACCGGCGTGTCCTAAGAAACTTCTTATTTCTCTGACAGTTCTAGGGGGTTGAAGGTTTTCGATAACTTCTATCTTGGCCTTGTCTACTTCGATTCCCCTATTAGATATAATATGTCCTAACACAATACCTTCTTGAACCATAAAATGGCATTTTTCCCAATTTAATACTAAGTTTACCTTTACACATCTTTCTAATACTTTTTCTAAGTTTGCAAGACATCCTTCAAAACTACGTCCGCAGACGGAGAATTCGTCCATGAATACCTCCATAATATTATCAAGAAAGTCTGCGAAGATTGCCATCATGCATCTTTGAAAATTTGCAGGTGCATTACATAAGCCAAAAGGCATTCTTCGATATGCGAAGGTTCCGAATGGACAGGTGAAGGTAGTCTTTTCTTGGTCATCAGGGTGTATCGGTATTTGAAAGAATCCGGAGTAACCGTCCAAGTAACAGAAATATGAGTGTCTGGCTAGACGCTCCAGCATTTGATCAATGAATGGTAAAGGGAAATGATCCTTCCGGGTGGCTTTGTTAAGTTTCCTATAATCAATGCACATCCTCCATCCTGATTCGATTCGCTTTGTTATGGTTTCTCCTTTGTCGTTTTCGATTACCGTTACGCCTCCTTTCTTGGGGACTACATGAACGGGGCTTACCCATTTACTATCAGATATTGGATAAATGATGCCTGCTTCTAACAATTTTAATATCTCTTTCTTTACTACTTCACTCATTATAGGATTAAGTCTTCTTTGGTGTTCTCTAGAGGTTTTACTATCTTCCTCTAGCATTATGCGATGCATACAGATGGAAGGACTTATTCCTTTAAGATCAGTTAAATTGTATCCTAAAGCAGTTGGATATTTCCTCAGTATATGTAGTAATTTTTCCGTCTCGATTTTTCCTAGATTTGCGTTGATTATTACTGGTCGTTCGAATTTTGGGTCTAAGAATTCGTATCTCAGGTTTTTGGGTAACGTTTTGAGTTCAATGGTTGGTTTGTGTAAACCTTGTGTAGGATCGGGTGTTATTGCTAAGCATTCATCTAAGGTTTTATCTGGATGATCTTCTGCTTCTTTTATACATTCTTCTATCATATCCATAAAGTAGCAGTTGTCATCTATGGCTGGTGCTTTTAGAAATTTGGAAAGAATGAATTCAATCTTTTCTTCGCCTACCTCAAAGGTGAGTTTTCCTCTTTTAACGTCTATAATGGCACCGGCAGTTGCTAGGAAGGGTCTTCCTAAAATGATAGGTGTGTTCGTATCTTCCTTAATATCCATTATTATAAAGTCGGTTGGGATGTAGAATTGACCTATTCGAACGGGGACGTTTTCAAGTACTCCTACGGGGTATTTGACAGAACGATCTGCTAACTGAACAGACATTTTAGTTGGTCTCAACTCTCCCATTTCGAGTTTCTTACTGATGGATAAAGGCATTACACTGATGCTTGCTCCTAAATCACATAAAGCTTTGTCTATGACGAATTTTCCTATTACACATGGTATAGAAAAACTACCAGGGTCTTTCAGTTTAGGTGGCATCTTATTTTGGATTATTGCGCTGCATTCAGTTGTAAGAGTAACTGTTTCATTTTCTTCTAGCTTTTTCTTATTAGATAGAATTTCTTTTAAGAATTTAGCATATGATGGCATTTGCGTTATCGCTTCTGTGAAAGGAATTGTTACGTTTAATTTCTTGAGAAGTTCTACAAATTTCTTAAATTGCCCTATGTCTTTTGTTTTAACTAGTCTTTGAGGGTAAGGAATAGGTGGTTTATAGGGAGGTGGAGGTACATAAGGTTTTTCTTGTTCTATTGTTTCTCCATCTTCCTTTCTTTTAGGTTCGTTATCCTCTTCGGCTTGGTTTTCAGAGTTTTGGTGCATGGCCGGGTTTTCGGTTCTTGGATCTAATGGTTCTTCTATTTCTTTACCGCTTCGTAATATAATTGCGTGAGCTTGTCCTTTCGGATTAGGTTGTGGTTGTCCAGGGAAAGTGCCGGCTGGTGCGGCAGCAGGCGCTTGTTGTTGAGCCACTTGTGAGATTTGCTTTTCTAACATTTTATTGTGAGTGGCTAAGGCATCTATTTTGTTCGATAGTTGCTTAATTTGCTCGTTAGTGTGTATGTCTCAGTTTAGGAATTCTTTGTGAGTTTGCGCTTGGCTTGCTATAAAGTTTTCCATCATTATTTCGAGATTAGATTTCCTAGGTGCGCTCGGTGCGGCAGAAGGTGCTTTTTGATATCCAGGTGGAGCAGTTTGCGCTTGAACAGGTGCGTTCAATGCGTTATTATTCTTGTAGGAAAAATTTGGGTGATTCCTCCAACCTGGGTTGTACGTATTTGAATAAGGGTTTCCCTGAGCGTAGTTTATTTGGTCAGTCGGAGTACCTAACAGAAATTGACATTCGGCGGGAGCGTGACCAGATGTTCCGCATATTTCGCAGTCAGGAGTCACTGCAGCTACGGTAGCTGCAGGAGTTAACGTAAGGTTTTCTATTTTCTGAGTTAGTGCGTCTACCTTAGCGTTTACTTGATCTAGGCTACTAATTTCGTACATTCCTCCTTTCGTCGGAGGTTTTTCAACGGCAGCTCTCTCGCTTCCCCACTGGTAGTGGTTTTGGGCCATATTATCTATCAGTTCGTAGGCTTGTACATAAGGTTTCTCAATTAGCGCACCTCCAGCAGCAGCGTCGATTGTTAATCTCGTGTTGTACAAAAGACCATTGTAGAAAGTATGTATCACTAACCATTCCTCCAGACCATGATTTGGACAGAGTCTTATCATGTCTTTATATCGTTCCCATGCTTCAAATAAAGACTCGGTGTCTTTCTGTCTAAATCCGTTGATTTGAGCTCGAAGCATAGTCGTTTTGCTTGGTGGAAAATATCGGGTTAGGAAAACTTTCTTTAATTCATCCCACGTAGTGATTGAATTAGAAGGTAGAGATTGGAGCCAGGCTCTAGCTCTATCTCTAAGGGAAAAAGGAAATAATCGTAAACGAATAGCTTCCGTGCTGTCCCCATTAGCTTTTACGGTATCTGCATATTGTAGAAATACGGATAAATGCAGGTTCGGATCGTCAGTTGGATTTCCAGAAAACTGGTTTTGTTGAACTGCAGATAATAGCGAAGGTTTCAGCTCGAAGTTGTTTGCCTCGATTGCCGGAGCGGCAATACTGTTATGAGGTTCATCTTGAGAAGGGATTGCGTAAGATTTTAGAGGTCGTGGCGCAGCCATCTCAGCTCGTCTAAGATCAGTTATATCAGGGATATTCGTCGGGGGTAAATTGTTTAGTAGACGATATTCCTGAATTCGGCGTCTCAATCGAAGATAACGCTCGATGTCGTTGATTTGTAGATGCAAAGGTTCGCCTTGAGAGCGAGTGTTTGGCATACAAATCAGAAAGAGATGAAAAGAAGAAGACCTTAGTCTCTACGATGTAACTAAAAGAGTTACGATATCGACTTAAATAGTCCCCGGCAACGGCGCCAAAAACTTGATCGCGACTTTGTATGTCTATAAATCTGGAGACTGCAAGTGCACAGTCCTATCGCGTAGTCTTAAAAGATATCGAATCCACAGGGACTATGAATCGATCTACCGTAATTTTGGTTACTGGGTAAAGCTAAGGCTAATATTAATTTAATTAACGAAAGGGATCTAATTACTAAATTTAGTTATAAAATTTTTAATTATAAATACCGGTATGTATTTCACCTAAATTTTGGGTTCCGAATTTCCACTGGCTTTTACTTAAATTGGTCAAAAATTATCTTTACGCAAACTTTATTTGTCTAAAAACCTTCCCCTCACACTTACGTTCTATTAGTTCAGGTTATACGATTAATACCCTAACGTGTGCTTCCGTCACTCCGCCGGATTCAAAAGTAATTTTTGAAAACAGAATAAAATTTAATTGTTTTTAAAATGCTTCCGCCTCTTTAAAAACAATGCCTAATAATCACTATCTGGTTTTAGCCTCAAACTTCCGTTTTATTAGTAAAAACCTTAATCAATTCTAAAACCTCACACTTCCGTTCTATTGGTTTGTAAAATCTTAAACAATTTAATTGAATATTAAAACCATGAAAGAAGTTTCTTTTACAAAATAATTTTAAGCTAGTTTATTTCGGATCCCGTTATTTGGTTAATTTACATACCGATATTTAATCGGTTTAGCCAGACATGTTCATACAATTAATCATGCAAGGTTTATTAATTAGGAAACGGAGAAATAAAAACATACTCAGAACAAAGATCATACAAATATATTAAATAAAGCGTATAAATGAAAACCTGATGAAAATGTAGAAATACTTCAATAGCTTCAAGTAAATATTCGTTCTTAAAATCCTTCGAGTATTCCACCACAAGTCGGCTGGATCTACCCTTCGAATCTTGAATTTCGTAACAACAAGAAAAGTAAAAATACCGGATCTAACGTAAGGTTAAACCGGATAAAATTGCACAACAATTCCCGGTGTAGAAATTGTTGTACGAAAAATAAAGGCAGAAAACTGGAGAAGAAAAGAAAATAAAAACAACGCGATGAAATAAAAATAAAGGAAAAGGGCAGAACAAAAATTAAAATGGAAGGAAATTTGCTCTGCTGAAAATAGTACGATCTTGCAAAAATTCTCCGACCTTTGGGATTTGGCTTTCACTTCTATTTATAATGCTTGTAAAATAACTGTATCCCAAAAGGTCAATCCACGTAAAACTGAATATCCAAAAAATATTGCTAGTGGACTTTGTTGCATAACGTGCTGAAGACGTGTACGGAAATATAGCAAAAGTTGGTTTCTTCATTGACTTGGGACCGGTCGTTCCGTGTGAGGAGAAAATGGCGTGAAAATAGGAAAGGGGAGGGAACGGTCGTTCCACTCAGCTGAAGTGGGCCGGACCGGTCGTTCCCCTTAGTGGGCCGGTCGGTCCCTTTAAGCTGAAGTGGGGAACGTGTGTTCCCTTGGGCCTCTGCGCGTTCTCGGTCTTTTGGGCCTTGGAAAAAATCATTCTTTTCACCCCCATTTAGTATTCTGCACCACATTAATCAATTATCTTCATTTTTGTACTAAATTGCATCTATTTCTTCATTTTTCTTCACATAAGCTTATTTAAGGCAAAATACCTGAAACAAAGAAATACCAGCGTAATATGGAAATAAAATAAAATAAATTAAATAAAAACATGAATTATTTGCATTAATTAAGTCGATTTATACGATATAAAATTGTGTTATCACTAAGATAGACAAGAAGGAAGTCAAGATCGGTTCAAACCTGGAGCTTAGTGTGAAACAACGGTTGATTCAGATGTTGCGTGACTATGTTGAGATCTTTGCCTGGTCTTACGAAGATATGCCTGGTTTGGATACTGATATTGTGGTTCATCGCCTGCCTACCAAGGAATATTGTCCTCCAGTAAAACAGAAGGTCCGCCGAATGCGCCCAGAGATGTCTGAGAAAATCAAGGCTAAGGTTATGAAACAACTTAACGCCGGTTTTATAGCAGTTACTTCTTACCCTCAATGGGTGGCCAATGTGGTTCCAGTGCCGAAGAAGGATGGTAAGGTTCGAATGTGTGTTGATTACAGGGATCTGAATAGGGCAAGCCCCAAGGATGATTTCCCTCTACCGCATATCGATGTTTTGGTTGACAATACTGCTCAACAAAAGGTATTATCCTTTATAGATGGTTTCTCTGGTTATAATCAGATTAAGATGGCTCCCGAAGACATGGAGAAGACAACTTTTGTTACTCAGTGGGGTACCTTTTGCTACAAGGTCATGCCCTTTGGATTGAAAAATGCTAGGGCAACGTATCAGCGTGCCATGGTTGCTTTGTTTCATGACATGATCCATCATGAGATTGAAGTATACGTCGATGATATGATTGCAAGGTCCCAGACTGAGGAGGAACACCTTGACCATCTGCAGAAGCTGTTTGATAGGCTGAAGTTGTACAAACTAAGGTTAAACCCGAACAAGTGCACCTTCGGGGTGAGATCTGGTAAACTGCTGGGTTTCGTCGTAAGCGACAAAGGTATTCAAGTGGATCCTGCAAAGGTGAAAGCTATACAGGAAATGCCCGCTCCCAAAACAGAGAAAGAAGTCAGAGGCTTTCTGGGACGTCTGAACTACATTGCTCGATTCATCTCGCACCTGACTGCCACTTGTGAGCCAATCTTCAAGCTACTGAAGAAAGATCAAGTAGTATGTTGGAATGATGAATGCCAGACCGCTTTCGAAAGGATCAAAGAGTATCTCCAAGAGTCACCTATTCTGATGCCACCAGTTGAAGGGAGACCTCTGATCTTATACTTGACAGTACTCGACAACTCAATAGGGTGTGTGCTGGGTCAACATGACGAGTCTGGCCGAAAAGAGCATGCTATTTATTACCTTAGCAAAAAGTTTACCGACTGTGAGACCCGATACTCACTTCTCGAGAAAACTTGTTGCGCTTTGGCATGGGCTGCTCGCCAGCTGAGACAGTATATGCTGACTCACACTACTTTGTTGATATCAAAGATAGATCCAATCAAGTATATCTTCGAAAAGCCTGCTTTGTCCGGAAGAATAGCAAGATGGAAGATGATCTTGACTGAGTATGACATCTAATATACGACCCAAAAAGCAATTAAGGGAAGTGTGTTGGCAGACCATTTGGCACATCAGGCAGTGGATGATTACCAGTCTATGAACTTCGAATTCCCGGACGAGAATATCATGTTGGTAACTGATTGTGAGACACCTGGACCGGATGAAGGACCTGAGGAAGGATCCCGATGGTCTATGTACTTTGATGGAGCTTCAAACGCTTTGGGTAATGGCATTGGCGCCGTGATCATATCTCCTAAAGTTTCCCATACTCCGTTTACCGCCCGACTATGTTTCAACTGCACCAACAACATGGCAGAGTATGAAGCGTGCATCATGGGTCTTCGAGCAACAATTGACCTAAGGATTAAGTTCTTAAGTGTCTTCGGAGATTCCGCTCTCGTGATCAGTCAGATCAAAGGCGAGTGGAATACGAAACACCCAAATCTTATTCCTTACAAGGAGTATGTATTGACGTTGCTTCCCCATTTTGATGAGATAACCTTTGAACACTTCCCTAGAGAGGAGAATCAGTTGGCGGACACATTAGCTACGATGTCTTCTATGTTCAAAGTTAATCAGGACAACGAAGCTCCCGGGATCATCATTGAAAGATTGGATGAACCTGCACATTGCTGTGACATTGAGACTGAAGAGGTAGCAGATAAACCCTGGTTTCATGAGGTGAAGAGGTACCTTGAGGCTCAGGAGTACCGCGGGGGTGCATCTGTTAACGATAAGAAGTTTCTGAGGAGATTCGACCTTACTGCGTTGTGTGGATAAGAATGAAGCAGAAAGGATCATGGCGGAGTTACATGAAGGTACTTTCGGAACTCATTCCAGTGGACACACTATGACAAAGAAAATCCTTCGGGCAGGATATTATTGGTCCATAATGGAAGCCGACTGTTATCAGCATTCTCGGACATGTCACAAATGCCAAGTCTATGCTGATAAGGTGCACATACCTCCAGTACCTCTGAATGTCTCAACGGCACCTTGGCCTTTTGCAATGTGGGGCATTGATATGATCGGCGAGATCTTACCTACGGCGTCCAACGGGCATCGTTTCATCCTGGTAGCAATTGATTACTTTACGAAGTGGGTTGAAGCAGCTTCCTTTGCTACTGTAACCAAGAACGTCATGGCACGGTTCATTCGGCACAATTTGATCTGTCGATATTGTGTATCAGAGAGGATCATTACAGACAATGGTACCAATCTCAATAACAAGATGATCACTGAGCTCTGCGAGCAATTCAAGATACAGCATCATAACTCTTCTCCCTACCGGCCTAAGATAAATGGAGCTATAGAAGAGGCTAATAAGAACATTAAGAAGATTGTGCAGAAGATGACAGTGACATACAAAGACTGTCACGAGATGTTACCATTTTCTCTTCATGGGTACCGTACCTCAGCGCGGACGTCAACAAGGGCAACACCCTATTCCTTGGTATATGGCATGGAGGCAGTCTTGCCTATTGAAGTTCAGATACCCTCTCTTAGGATTATGAAGGATGCAGGTTTAAGTGAGGATGACTGGATTCAGACCCGGCTTGATCAGCTGAACTTAATCAACGAAAAGAGACTTGCTGCTATTTGTCATGGTCAGATGTACCAAAAACTGATGATAAATGAATTTAACAAGAAAGTTAGACTACAAGAGTATCAAGTTGGGGATCTGGTAATCAAGCGCATTATCCTACCTCAAGGTGATCCCAGGGGAAAATGGACCCCTACTTACGAAGGGCCATTTGTGGTTAAGAACATTTTCTCAGGAGGAGCCATGATTCTACCACCATGGATGGTGACGACCTTCCTCACCTCGTCAATGCATACATAGTGAAAAGATACTACGCATAATCAAAGACCCGCTAGGTTGACTGGCCTAGGAAAAAATAAGGGCTTCCCGGCGAACCAAAAGGGTTCGGGCAAAAATAAGGGATGAAAATGAAAAAATTTGTACACCCGGCAAGTCGAAAACCTGAAAAGGCGGCTTGGGCAAAAAAGGGTATCCCGGTGGACTAAAAACCTGAAAGGGCGGTCCAGGCAAAAATTAGGGATCAAAGCGTAACACTATGTCTCATTGTATTACCTTGCATCCAGACTTCGGTATCGACTATCAAGCTCAGACAACACTAATCAATCTGATTCACCTTCAACCAGTAGCAAAGTGATGAGATGCTCGAAGATATAAGGGCAATAGCAGAGTTGGAACCCAGTGGGATTATTCACATAGCTATTTTGTTTATTTTTTTCACAAAATTTATAAACTCTCTTGTTCGGCGGCGTTTTCTTACTAGGACGTCAACCTCTTGTACAAAAAACGCCTATTTACAGGCTAAACTTCAAAATCAATACAATTCATTTTCAAAGAAATTTCAAACTATTTTCCTTTATTTGTTTTGTTTTGTAAAGAACGTCTAAGGTTCATTTTTGATATATGCATTTGACATTAATTGCTGCTCATAAATATTTACATGCGAAACGAAAGACGAATTACTGGCAATAGTAGAAACAGGGGAAAATAAGGATTGTCTGAACTGTACAGTTGCTCTGTCCACCAGGTACAAAGGTAAATTCAGTTGAAGAATATGGATAAGATACCTTCACTCCCCGCAGAGTAAGACAATAATGGTAGCTCTCCCAGCTGAGACTTGCAGCTATGATCAAATCAGCAATACTCTCCTCAAGCAGAGTTGGTCTACCATCAACACTAAAAAGGTCTTAATATTCCCCAGCTGAGTATAAGAATATTCCCTAGCGAGTATAAGAGTATCCCCGACAGTCTTAATATACCTCAAAAGAGTACAAGAATGTTCCCCGGTAGAATAAAGATACCCCCAGTGGAGCCAATATTTCCCCAGCACGGCCTGAAAAAGGTTTCCCCAACAGAGTTGAAGCATCATCCCTAGTAGACTCTGGAAGTTTATCCCCAGCGGAGTACAAAATAAATCTCCCCATCCAAATTCAAAGGATTATTCCCCACAAGAGTCTAACAGGGTTATCCCCAGCAAGTTGCAATTGAAAGATCATCCCCAGCGAAGTTCTTTCCTTCCATAAATAGGAGTTCAATCCTCAAACAGATTCAGTATCACCAGCAACGGTAATCCATCCCCAGCAGAGTTTATCAGTGGAATCTTCAGCAGAACATCTCTTCCCCACAGAGTAATTCCCCTCGGAGTAATCTCCTCATCAGTTTATTCCCCAACAGAATTCTCTTCTCCTACAAGTTTATTCTCACAACCATCTTCGATTGTCATCTCCAGCGGGAACGAAGAATCCAACTCTATTCTCCAGCAGCTATCCAGGATTTATTTTCCCCAGCTAAAACATCACAGTTCCATACATCATGATACATGCATATATGCATCATATAATACAATCTCATTGAGAACATCATTGCTTGATCCATATCATGCATTGCATACGACTGACCTTTGCTTTCCAGGAAAGGTACAGTTAAAGTTCTCAACAATCAAAGGAGACAAATCCAGTCAAAGGAGACAAATCCAGTCAAAGGAGACAAATCCAGTCAAAGGAGACAAATCCAGTCAAAGGAGACAAATCCAGGCAAAGGAGACAAATCCAGTCAAGGGAGACAAATCCAGTCAAAAGAGACAAATTCGGTCAAAGGAGACAAATCCAGTCAAAGGAGACAACCCAGTCAATAGAGACAAAACCAGTTAAATCGATTCCTAAAGATTTTTCTGAGACAACCCATTCAATAGAGACAAAACCAGTTAAATTGATTCCTAAATATTTTTCTGAGGCCAACCCAGTCAATAGAGACAAGACCAGTTAAATCGATTCCTAAAGATTTTTCTGAGGCCAACCTAGTCAAAGGAGACAAGACTAGTTAAATCGATTCCTAAAGATTTTTCTGAGGCCAATTCAGTCAAAGGAGACAAGACCAGTTAAATCGATTCCTAAAGATTTTTCTGATACCAATCCAGTCAAAGGAGACAAAACCCCCTCTGGTCTAGTTAAATCGATTCCTAAAGATTTTTCTGATGCCAATCCCGTCAAAGAAGACAAGACCTCCTCTGGTTCAGTCAGATCGCCGATAAGATCTCCCTGATTCGCATTCCAGTCGAATTCCAGACCACCTACAAACAATCTCCAAATGGCATCTTTAAGCCCATTCCCGACATCACAAGGCTGATACTACTTCATGCGAGTGCAAATTTCTGGGCACTCTAGTGTTCAATCATCTTCCACCTTCGGATCACGAAAGGCTTGAAAGAAAGCCAATCTATATCCTCAGGTTTAAGAAAATTGAACAGGGTCAGTTGTTGTACCCCAAACTTTTCCCTCTCATATTTCTCAAGACATTGCAAGAATAGTCTCCAAGTTGCTCAAGATTGCTCAAGAGTTGGACAGTCAAATCATCTCCTAAAGCAGTCAACTTAAAATTAAGGTTTTGTGTTGCATAAAGGTCCTTGAATCCAAATGACCTCAAGTGCTCCCCAATATCCTAATATGTTCTCAAGTTCACCCATGTCAAATTTCAAGCCTTACAGAGGAAGTTTGGTCAGTCAATTGCTCAAGAGGTCCCAAAATCGACTGTGCTAGGGCAAAAGTCAACTGTGACCTACAAATAGTCAAACCTCAAGATTTTATGTCAACATTCTCATTTTGAAGGATAATTCATCATTTTATCAAGGGTTGATCATGATTCATCAAGGATTGCTCAAAATTCATCAAGACTCAAAAGTTGCTAAATTAGGGTTTTGCAGGAAAAGTCAATTCAACTTTGACCAAGCATAACTTTCTCATACTTTATGAGAAATGACCCATCCAAAGTTCATTTTTAATAGGATGAAATTTCCTACAATCCATCTTCACACCCCAAGATCAAGAAATGTAATCACAACAAGTTACAAATTTGGAGATTATAGGTTATTTTTGAAAGTCAACAAAAACACCTTTTTTTCCAAAGCTTATAACTTGAGAATGGAATATCAAAATGAGATGAGACCAACAGGGTTGATTAGAGAACATCTCAAGGTTTCGAAAAAGTTCAAGAACACCTCAAAAGGTTCAAAATTGAAGAAGTTATGCATTGTTGAAGTTGGGCATGTTTTCCAAAATTGCCAAAAGTCAACTATCCCCATAACTTCAAATTTTGTCAAATGGGCCCACTTTTTTCCACTTGATTTGATTTTTTTCACACCACACACGTGTCCTATCTTCAGTCTTGAGTCCAATTATTAATTTTTCCATTTTATTTGATTTTTATTGAATTAATTTATTTTTAATCAATTTAAATCCAAATAAAATCCAAATCTTAATCACTTGGAATCTTTTTGATTGATACAAGTTCTAAATATCATCATGTACACAATCAAACTCGAATCAAGCCATATCATGCACAAAATATTGGTTTTTTGACAAATTTGGAAGCTTTTTCAATGGAGGATCATATCACATCTCCAATCATCAATGCACAAGGATTGAAAGCCCAAAAACTGACCTAATTCATCCCATGTTACATATAAAACACAAAGCATACGAGTGAAAGACCAAGAGGCTGCATAATCAGAAAAACCAAAACTTGAAAAAGCTTGAAAAAGTTTGAAATCGAAATCACCCTTAGAGTCGAATTCAAGGCCAAAACTCAACGTGGTTCTCTTGCTAGACATCCACTGAGTCTATTGCAATCAAAACCAAGATCTCTCCTCTGCAGAATCGCGCTGTAAGTCCTCCTGAAACTCGCCTTTCAGTTGAAACCGCATACTCTTATTCTTGCATCTTTTTGCCAAAATCTTTGCACAATCATGCTAATCGGTCCATTTAGGGACTTTCTGCATTAACCAATTGAGTTTTCATTGCATGTAATACCATACCCGAAACTAGGGTTTATGGTTCTTATTTTTAGGCGTTTCAATTTCAGGCCAAATTGATGCAAACCAGGGACATGGATGAAATCAGGATATGAAGACGAACGTGGTTGTGGTCTTGGAATTAATTTCCATGGCCTAGAGCTCGTTTTAGGAGCAAGCCACGGATATAGCTGCGGACAAAAATCCGCAGGTAAATATCCAGGGGCCAACGAAGAAGATGATTACGTGCCCCCTCCCCATTCGTTGGTTCAAATCTCGCGCGTTTTCTTTTTATAATTCTGGCATATTATTTGTTTTAATATATAATAATTGTTGCTTGTTATAATAACAAATGGAACACAGTGATGTAGTGGCAAAGGCACTTGTACAAATTCCAATAGGACCTGGGTTCGAATCTCAGGTCCCCAACATATTTTCTATTATTTTCTTTCAGGCGTTCCAGTGTGCCTCACGCCTTGCAACGCATCATACACCTTCATCCAATGCCTGCCAGATGGCCTCCAGGCCAAATCTGATGGCCCATATTGGAGGTCCATCGTGAGACCTAGTCAACCAATGCATGTGGAATCATGGAAAGTCATACAGGCTTGCATGTTTGGGCCAAAGAATTGCAAATTTCACCTCCTGATCTGGGCCCAAACCCCCTTGAGTATCTCTAATTCTTTCTTTTCTTTTTATTTTATTATATTGTTTATTTAATTATTTTCATTATTATTTTAACTAACAAATCATTTTTTCCCTCATAAATCAAAAATACAAAAAAATATGTTTTATTTATTAAAATTAAAATCACCACCTTATTTTTGTAAATAAATTAATTCAATTAATTTAGTAAATTAGGAAATAACTTTAATATTTTTGCATTAATTAAAATTAATTTAGATTATTAGGTTTTATTAACTTTTAATAAAATTTATTTTATTTCTCTAAATATCAAAAAAATCCAAAACATATATTTTTTAATAAATTTATTCATTTAGTTAATTTAACTTAATTCCTTTTTAATTCAAAAAGTAAACCAAAAAATGCTTTCTTTTCAAAAAGGGGTCAAAACCCTAAAAATGTGCCCGATTTAATTTTCCGCACGCGATTTATTTTTCCATATTGATGTAATTGTTTCCCGGAATGTAATAGTTAAATTAGGACTTTAATTATTTATCGCTTTATTTTTACTTTCCGCATTTCAAATTCAAGGGTTTGTTTTTGGCGATGTAAATACCCGACGCCTTGTAATAGTTTAGATTTATTTTCCGCAAACTATTAACTGTTAGATGCCTGTAATAGGGAATGCATGATAAGATCAAATGTATGAACTTAAAATCAACATAGCTCACCCATGACATGTACAAAGATAAAATTAACCGAAACAACACACTCGCACATGCGCACTCTTAGGGTACACCTCACTTGGTTGCCTTCGAAAGTGGTCATTGAGTATAGGAAGTTTTAGAGGTCGCCCTCTTGTCCCAAGATCAAAGTTGCCTCGAAACGGTTGCCTCGAAAAAATGATCTAAGACATTAGGGTTACCGCTAAGGCGTCCTAACATTGCTTTAGTGGCCACACGTCCCTTAATCGAATTGACCCTTAAAACTCCAACGACGATGCTACCTACTCATCAATAGTGGGATAGCATTGTCTAAAGGATATTAGTACAGATTGATTCATTTTTTGAGTAGGTAGATGGTTCTTAGATACTTGCTCTCTCAAAACAAAACAAAACTTTTCGCACTTACACCTTTCAAACAAAAACCTCTTTCAAACCCACAAACACAAAGAAAAGCAAATTTTTGAAAACACATTGAGCAAGTACCTAAGAGCCCGTGGATAACCACGGATAGAAAGGGTGCTAACACCTTCCCTTTCTATAATCTACCCCCCGAACCCGAGAAACATCTCAAAAAAGGAATTTTTCTGTGCTTTTTTCCTTTCCTTGTTGGATAAAATAAAAGACGGTGGCGACTCTTGCTCACCGCGACATTTTGCGAAAACAAACACAAAACACGAATCAACATTCAAAAATAGTCAGTTCTCTTCCCACCGTATCATACAGGGGATTTAAAATTTTATAGACACATTGCAAATATAAAAATAATAACGCATTTGAAATACTTAATTTTTTTATTATAATAAATTCGAAATAGGTTACAGGTCTCAACAATCCCAAGTACAAGATGAAAATACAGTCTAAAATCCTGAGAAGTAAAGCTGTCGGAGATCACTCTATACGCTGGCGCTTCCCCGTAAGCCTGGAAATATGAGCCTTCAACCTCTGGTTTTCTTTCGCATACCTGGTGGCGACTTCATTCCAATCACCTGAATCAGGAAGTGAGTAATCAACATCTGATTGAGGCTTAGGAGAAAATAAATCCCCTTGCCTCTCCATAGTATCTATCGCTCGACTCTCAAGGGTCTCAATCAAGTCGTCTTTCTCCTTCAAGTATGCTCTAAAGGAAATCTCTAAAGTTTGGCACTTATTCTTCCAAGCATCATTTTCTTATTACATCCTGACCAAAGAAAGCTACAACTCTTCTAGATCATCCAATAAGGAAGGATTGGTTTTCACAAATAAATCAGGCATAGGCATTTCCCAGGAATACGACATCTTCAACTGAATATCTCTCGCTTGAACCCACTGAAGATATAGCTCCAAAGAAACAACACCCCTAGGTCCAAAGTCTTTCCTACTCTTCTTGTGGATGTGACGCCAGGCCTTCGCAATTTGCTCCCTAGCTTCCTTATGGCCTCCTCCCTCCTTCAGAAAGAAACTACTCAAATTAATACTATTTGGTTTATCCCTCATCGGATAACCAAGTTGTCATCGTGCAAGAACAGGGTTATAGTTAATTCCTCCCTTTGTACCGAGAAGAGGTACATTGGGGAAACTACCACAACTGTCAACAATCTCTATATCCTGGTAAGCTCGATGATACCAATCAATGTCGGAGTGAGTAAGTGTCATGATCTTAGGAGCCCAACGAGGTTCCTTCCCGACATCCCAGAAAGCATCAGACTAAGGCATAGAGAGATAAACCACTGGTAGAACAAAGGTGTGCAATAGATAATCATCCCTCCATGATAAGAATTCCGAAGATGAATAGAGTAATAAGCATCACCCAACAACGCAGGAATTGGGTTTCCAATCATGAAGATCCTGATAGCATTAACGTCAACCAACTTGTCCACATTAGGAAATAATAATAACCCGTAGGAAAGTAGAGCAAAGATGGCCTCAAAAGCGACTGTACTCTTCATCCTGGCAAAGTAATGAGCTTTCTCCAATAAGAACTGGGCCGGTAATCCTCTAATCCCTCCTTTAATAGTCATATGGGCTTCCACCTCAGACTTCCCTAGATGAATTAAAGTAGCAATCTCATGTGGTTTTGGCTCACCCTCCAAACCAGTAAAAGGAACATGATCGGTAACAGGTAAATCCAACAGATAAGAATACTCCTCTAGTGTAGGCATCAACTAATAGTCGGGAAAAGTAAAGCAATGATACATCGAATCATAGAACTGGACCAAGGTTGATAGAATACCCTCATTCATCCTAAGCTTCATAAGAGGAATGATGGATCCATACTTCTTCCGAAAATCTGCAGAACACTCGATCTCGGGAATTAGACTGATCAACTCATCTATCTTGGGATCCTTGAAACTATATTTCCCGGTCTTTCTTTTTCCAGAATCCATGGTTAAAAAGTACCTGAGATATTCACAAATTGTCAACTTTTAAGTCCCTTAAAATAAGATTTCTTCAAAAGATGCTTATGAATGCATGGATGCATGATGCAACAATCACGCACAAGATCACACATGTAGGGTTCATAGGTTCAACGTCACGAGCATGAGGTCGAAGGTACTACACATAAGGTGTTGGTATAAAAGTTATCACCTACCAAACAAGGTTCTAGAGGTTCCCAGAGTCTACATCCTTCCTTCAAATATTACCAACTTCCCGATTAACTCGGTAATTAGTAATATTCTCAAGAAAAACTTGTCTGAGCATAGTATCACATGACAACTATTTTCAGATTACTCTGTCATAGCTTCCGCACTACACCTAAAAGGCCAAGATGGGTTAGGTATTCTACGGTCCTCAGCTTCAGCAGGCTCCCAGGTCGAAAGCAGTACGTCTTCCTGATTACTCGATAAACGACACTATAGTCAAAGGGGCCTCCACTGAGTGGGGGATCTCATGTCTCTTTTTTTGGGATTACTCCCTCAAAGTTAACATGACTATACCGCCTGTCCTATCTTAAAGTTTGCCCAAGTCTGGGTATAGGACTTATAAGTAATCACCAAGCACCCTGAAAACCAGGAAAATCCATACAAACATATATACAACATATAACACATAAACAACAATAGCACATATACAGATATAAACAACGGTAGGCTCAACCCACTTAGGGATGGACCAGAAAAAGGTCAATCTGTCCCCAGTGAAGTCGCCATTTTTTTGTAGCGGTAGAAATGTTTAAGACTAAGCCATTGGATTGACTAGACTTATACAGATCAAAACAAAAATTGCCACCGCACTTTATTGTTTCCAAAGGAATGGGAAAAGAGCGAATAACCCAAAAAGAGGGGGAAAGATTCTAGGTAAGGGGGTTGGTTATGCAAAGGGAAGGTATTAGCACCCTAAACATCCACGGTACTCTGCAGGAACCTCTTTGTAAAATCTGTATATTTTGGCTATAAAATGTTGTATAAAAATAGATGGTGGAGGTGAGAAAGGAAATATTTTTTTTATGATTTTCGCACCCACTGCGGTTGCGAACCTTTAGTGCCTACGTACCACCTTTCATGCAATAGGGGATCAGGGTACACGTAGTTCACCTTTAAAAAAATTTAAAACACAAGTGTGTTGGTTAATTTTATGGGATAAGACATTATCGCCATTGCCCGTGTGGAAAACATACTTACTACCCACAATCATGAGAAAGGAGAATTTGCATTATCTCAAAGTGGATGATATGGCTTGGATTTTAAAATCAACAATGCCTCACTCAACACCCAAGTGGAAAATATCTCTCTTCACTATATATTGTAGAAGTATATTTGTTTGCATCACTACAAGGATTGACAAGAGTCTAATCTTTTGAGAAAGGTTTTAAAATAAAAAGCCAAAGTGGCCAAATAGTTTGAAGTTAGATTAATTGACTTTTAGTCTTCTCACAAAAAATGTCAAGGTATTATTAAGTTGATTGAAGTTTATTTATGAAAATATTTCGAAAATGCATGGACCTAATTCCAAGTTTATTATGAAAGTGGTTCAAGTTAAAAAATAAACAAGAAGAGTTTTCAAAAGGAGAGAGAAGATTTTTGAAATTAAAGAAGATGGGAGGAGAAGAAGAGAATATCCTAAAGCATAAGATAAAAGCTAGGGATAGGAACCATCTAACCAATAAGAAGCCAATTCTTGACATTATGAGTCAAGATAGAATTCCCATTCTTTGGATTGAAACCAAGTAATCAAAGATACTAGACCTCTTGAGGGAACCAAACTTCAAGTTTATTAAGTCTTCACAAAAATTGAGCAGAGTAACGGCTGTATACGGGTGAATTCCAGACTACAAACAAAGTATGTAATCACAATAACTTGCACACAAAGAAAACAAACAACCCAATGTCTTGAGGTAAACCTCAAGAACTCCATACAAAATATCAATTAAGGTCACAAGGTCTCTAACATTGGCCAAGGTCTCTAACACTAAGTCCAAAAAGTCCAATACTCCATGATGCCAAGGATAGTAACCATATAGTCTAAGTATCATTAAAGTTTTTATGGTTCATATTGATTATTAGGTGTCTTAGAAGAGAAAATAAAAGGCTCAAGTGAGCAAAAATAAAAATAACATGAAATGTAATGCTTAAAGTAAATGGTATAAAGCATAAAAATAAAAAGGGCATAAAGTAAAAAACAATTTAATAGTTAGTGGTTAGTTGGATGACCATCCATGATGCCAAGGATAGTAACCATATAGTCTAAGTATCATTAAAGTTTTTATGGTTCATATTGATTATTAGGTGTCTTAGAAGAGAAAATAAAAGGCTCAAGTGAGCAAAAATAAAAATAACATGAAATGTAATGCTTAAAGTAAATGGTATAAAGCATAAAAATAAAAAGGGTATAAAGTAAAAAACAATTTAATAGTTAGTGGTTAGTTGGATGACCATCTTGAAACTTGCATTTGGAACTCATTAGAGGATTGGTAGAACCAAAGCCTCCACACAACAAGTTGCATTTTCTTTTTGTCAAGTATATCATTCATTTGGAATCCTCAAAAGTACCATTTATTGATCAACGATGTTTAATTGATCTGTGTTGACCAAAAGTGTTGTAGATCCATTAGAGGATTGGTAGAACCAAAGCCTTCACACAATGAATCTCAAGGTTATTGGATCAAAGAGATCAAATTAATATACTTGGGCTTGTAAATATAGGTTTGGGCCACAAATAATCATTTATTTGAATAGGGACAAAATTTAGCGCTATGTTAAGCAATCGTAAGTGGACTTATGTAGAAGTTGCACCTATTTTGAGGCCGGTCAATAGCAATCTATGCACCATTTGTTTTGAGACATGATATAGAGATCATGCTCCAATAACACTTAGTGCAATGAGAAAGGGACATGATGAAGAGGGGTGGGAAAGAACATACAAACCACATTTGCATTAAATTTAAATCATACTATTATTAAAATCATTCATCTATTTTTGTGGAGTTAGACTCAACACCATGGATCCAATGATGTTAACAAAGTTCATAATAAAAAATTCAACCCAAGATCACCCAGAAAATAACACAAAATAATATTGCATTTAATATATACATTAAAAAAAGGTTTTAAATTGTTTTAAAATAAAAATAAAAGAGAAAAATATCAACTATATTCAAACTAATCAAGAAATATTAATTAAGACCATAGAAAAAACAGAAATGAACTCAAGTCTTTTTATAAAAATTTTGGTAATTTTTTAAAGTCAGAAACTATTTTTTAAACTTAAAAGAAATGAGTAAAATAAACCAAAAATGATAAGAAATACCAAAGTCAGAAATAAAAAATAAGTGAAGTTACCAATTTTTGTCTTAATATCATTTGATCATTCCATAATTTTTTCAAAATTAAAAAATGCATAAAATTTTTTAAACATTTAAAACAAATCAAATAAAGTGAAAATTTATAAAAAAAAAAAAAAATAAAAACACAAAATAAAATTATGAAAAAGTAAAAATCAGAAAGAGAAAAATCAAAAATATTTTTCTTAATTTTTTTCAGATTTTTTTGACTAAAAATGAATTTTCTCTTATTTTTTGAAATTTAAAACAATTAAATATAAAAATCAGAAAATAAAAACCAAAAAAATATGGGCCATCTGATCAATGACAAAACGCGTTAGTAAACAGATCAAGTGGACCTGGCGCGTTGTGCATGTTATGGACTTTAGTGAATAATACATTGAATCATTAATTAAATCAGATTTTAAAAAAAAAACAAGTGGCGTGCCATCATTGGTTGGAAAATGACACGTTGGTCATCTTCAACCTCCAACCAACGTGAATTGCAGGTCTCTCAAACTGTAAAATCAGAAGCTCATACCTATGCCATTCGCTTCGTCTCTTCAATACGAAGACAACCACACCTTCGCGACAAATTTATATAAACTCTAGCTCAAGCAATTTGGAAGGAAAGTTTTGAAAAGGGATTTGAAATTTCATGGTCAAAACAAGTTTCCAGATGAAAGTAAGTGTTGCAACTAGAACCAGGGCAATGAGAGCATCACAATGGTATCAAAGTTTTGAAGAATTGATGAAGGAATCTACCTATTGAAGTTGAGTTGTAGAGCTATAAAACAGGACTTCTATGGAGCAATATAGGGCACGATTATTGAATGTAATTATATGGTTTGCTTTAAGGAAGATTAAGGAAGGTGAATTGATGAAAAATTGGATTGAAAAAGGCTTGAAAGCATATTTCGAAGTAGCGGAATTTTGAGTTATGGAACAAGTTTGGCAGGGTGATTCTAGCTATCCAAGCTTGAGGAAATGAATGAGGGATGACCCTCTATTTATAGGGAATCAAATGGGATGTCCAAATGTGTGAAATGATGAAGTTTGGAGGGAAATCGTGTGAAGTTGCAAACAAGAAAAGTGTAACTTCTAATTTGGTCAAAACTCATCCAAAACGTGTGTTTTGTTGTGCTAATCACTTCTGGAAGTTCACTAAACATGTTTAGAGGCAAAAACGCGTGGAAAACTTGTGATTAGAAGCCAAAACAAAGATTTCAAAATATGAATTTTGAAGAAACTTAAGTTCCAAGTTACCAAGTTCAAATCAATGGCATTCTCAACTCAAAGGGTCTTATGGCATGATTCTTGATGCTTTAGAAAGGTGAGGTTACAAGCTTTGCAATGGAAAAAGAATGGAATAAAATGGATGCTTGAGTTGAAAGTTGCAAGGAGTCAAAGTTTAAAAAAAATGTTGACTTTCCATTCTTAGAAATATTTCAAAGTTTTCTTCAAAAGTGACCTATAATATTTTGCATCCAAACATGGCCTTCCACTTGGAATTTGTTCTTGACCAAAAAATATGGCATGAAGTAGATATCTTTAATGACATTTTGAAACTTGAACCATTCAAAATATCCAAAAATTGAGAGAGTTATGAATTGTTGAAGTTGGCAAAAAATCATGAAATGACCTATAATATTTTGTATCCTTAGGGAATCTTCCATCCATTTTCTCACTTTGCACATAAAATAAGCCATAAAGTTCTCATCCTAAAGATAATTATGGAAAAAGAATGGGCTCAAGGTGATAAAAATTTACCAAGTTACGATCATTTAAAGTCACACATGAGAAATTGGGGGTTCATCTAGAGGACTTGTAATCTTTCTTCATCATCAAGCTTCTTCCACATGAAAAATCCTTGAAACTTTTAAAGTGATTTGTTGATAACCCTTTAAAGAGAAGGATGTTTTTGTAAACACTCAAAAATACCAAAAGATGCGCAATATATGCTTCTTTGAAGTTCAAAACCCTAGCTCCTAGATCAAGAAAATGCTTTGAGGAACTTTGATAATTTTGAACAAACTTCTTGTACCAACACAAATGCTTTGTAAATAGAAGTTGTTGAGGATGAAAATTAGAACTCATAGCCACCAAAACCACTTCCATATATTAATAATTAATAGAAATATTCACTTGTGACCAATGGGAATAAGACCTTGTCCAAGCATGACAACTTCTTCAATCAACCCCTTGTAATTTTTGAATCAAATTTGATAACTTTGAAATGTGGTGAACCAAAATAACCTTTCCATGCCATTTCTTCCAAAACAAATCCAATGGTGAGGTTTTAACTTCTCAAGCTTTATTAACTAGGACATGGAAATAAACTCATGAACCCATGGAGCAACTTGCTAAATCTCATTGCCTTTACCTACATTAGTAACAAGCAAGACAAACCAATATTGCATTTTATTAATTAAAAGAAAAAAATCAATACAAAAATATTCATCACCACAAAAGAAAACAAGTCAAGGTGCTTGGTGATTCCTAAAAGAGAAAAGCTAAAGATAGAGAGGGGAACTAATAATCCTAATGTGATATTGTTGTGATGGAATCAACATGGTATGATGAGGGGATCTTAGGGGCAAAAATTGGGATACAACATTGTCTCTTTGGATGAGTCTTAGTTTTTGTCTCTTTGGGTGAGTGTTGGCTCCTGAATTCGACACCTACTATATATTGGCCTTATAGGCCAAAAATAGAACAAATTAAGCCAAGCTAGAAAATGTTTCGACGGATGGAAAAACTTAGAGGAAATACCTAAGTTTCACATTGGTCTTCGACCAGACATCACCATCAATATTTCGAATGAGAAGGTTCTATGACCTTAGACTAGAAGAACATACCTTTATGTCAACACCAAAGACGAAGGATATTTGAATTTGAATTGTTGGAGGGAAAGACGGTTTCGCCAGCAGTTAAAGGAAAGTGATGTGGCTGGAAGATAGAGGTCGAGGGACATGCAGAGGACACTTGTCTTCATCTTAGAGAAAAGCCACCCCTCGACGGTTACGTAGTTTTAGTAAAAAATAGGAAGTCTATGTAGTTTTTCTGCATGTTCAACCTATTGTGCTAGTTACTCAAATATTGTATAAGTACCCGCTGTGTGTGAAAGCATAAACTGAGAAATGTACGTTGGAAACACCACTTTTCATTAATAAAGTCTTTTTACATTGCTTTGATCTTATTTTGCAAAGTTACTTTTCTTGCATCTTTACCTGCATTTCTATTAACTTTCTTACTTTCCAAAACCACAAGCATCTTATCTTTGGTCGAACGTGCGTTCTTCCTAGATATCTATTTTTACATCAAACCAGTATAAAAGTTAGCATATGTTCTGGGATCAATTTGATCGATCCCGCGAGTAACCAAAAGGACTTTCCTTTTTGGAGGAACAACGGTTGTTTACCAAAAACCACGGTAAACAAATTGGCACACCTGGTGGGACGTTGCTAATTTTTATCACATATTTTGTTCATGTTATTGCTTTCCTTTTGTACATATACAACGTTGCATGTTATTAAGAAGTGGTAGAATAACCAACGAGTGTACTGTTAGGAAGAAAAATAGCGAAAATAACATGGCTAACGAGCCAAATCATGGAGAAATACCTCCACCAAATACTACTGGAACAACGGTTAGTACCACCGTTGGAGAAAATATCTCAACTTCTGTTGGTTCAGTACCAACGTTGACCACAAATCAAACAGGACCTTTACTTTCATATGTAGGTCCTAAAGGTCCATTAGGAACACCCCCACCAAGGGAAAATATAAGATCTCGACCATACATTCCCCCAGGATTTTCGACAGCCTGGATGGGTCGAGAACAACCATACGACATGCCAACCACTGAAATGGCTAGCCTTATGAACGCTGCATCTACTTTTTCAGAACCTTTGGTGAGCGCATCATCGCCATTACAGGGATCTGGTTCCAGTATGGAAAATTTGGGTAGGAACCAATTTTTAGGAGGGCCATCACATGCAATACCAAGCCTCACAAATGCTTCTACAACAATTTTGAGGCAACAGATGGACGAAAGCAACCATGATATGGTGCAAATGTTGGCACAAACTTTAAGTACAGTGCTAAATCCCATAATTCAAAATACCACCCAGTCGAATCAACAAATGATAGCGCAAATGAAGCGCATGGATGAATTCTTTGGGGTACCCCAAACTATTCGACAACCCCAAAGAATACCAATAAGAGTAAACCAAGGGGTAATCATGGAAGAGGATTTGACTGTTAATCAAAATCCTCATATTTGTAGTGTTGTACCCCAAAATTTTCCCTCCCATATTCTTCAATGTTTATCAAGAATCATCTCCAAATGGTTCAAGATTTCTCAAGGGGTTGCCCAGTCTAAACATCCTCCTAAGCCAGTCAAATTAGGGTTTTGGTTCCTTCAGTGAATTTGAGGTTTTTAAGGGCTAAATAAAGTCACATAGGCCTATATATATTGCCAAGCATCTACATGCCAAACTTCAAGGTTCACAGCATCAGATTGCACAGTCAAAAAGCCTATTTGATCAACAATCAACTGTAGGGGTAAAATGGTCATTTGGCAGTCAAAAGTCAAAAAATTTGGTCAACATCTTATTTTGAAGCCACAATCATCATTTGATCAAGTCTTGATCATGATTCCACAAGCATGGCTCAAAAATCATCAAGATGCAAAAAATTTATATTTTGGGACATTTGAAAAGTCAACTGTAACTTGACCAGGGCATAACTTTTTCATGGTTCATCAGAAAAATCCCATCCAATGCTCATTTTGAAGGGGATGACATTTCCTACAACTCATCTTCACACTCCAAGTCCAAGAAATGCTCTCACAAAAAGTTATCAATTTCTACATTATAGGTCACTTTCAAAAGTCAACAAAAAGGCACTTTAAGTCAAAGACCATAACTTGAGATTGGTAAATCCAAATGACATAAGACCAAAGGCATTGGTTAGAGGACTTCAAGACCTTTCCAAAATGTCCAAAAAAATGTTCATAGGATCAAAATTGAGCAAGATATGCATTGGAGAAGTTGGCAAATTTTTGGGAATTTGCAAAAGTCAACTCTGCTCAAAACACTTCATTTTTGCTAATGGGCCTCAAATTCCTTCTTGAAACATTGTCCAAGGCCTATGCACGACCCATTGAGCTTAAATTTATTTATTTTTTTATTTTTAACTAATTAATTGAATTTTTTTATTAATATTAATTCATTTAATTCATTTAATTGTAGGAAAATTCAAAAGATATGGTTTTCAAATCTTTTTGTGATGCAAATGAACTCAAGACAAGCTGAAGATCTCGTGTACACATCAAGGGGACAAAATCTCCCAATTTGGCAAGGTTTTTCAATCAAAAAGATTGAAAAATATTTGATTGAAAATCAAAGATGCAAAACATAATGCCATGGATCTTTTGCCCAAAGATTTAACCTAATTCATTCCATTACATATACTGAAGCTAAACCTAAATCCATTCACGTGCAAGCTGCTGTCAAAAGCCATAAGCAAATTCCAAAAATTCAAGAAAAATTTGAAAACTGAATTCCACCTTCAAGCACGATTCAAAGCTTTCTCTTGATTCAAACCTATTGCAGGGGTTCCCATAAGCCTTTTGCAATCAAAATCACGTGCCAACACTCAAAGAAACGTCCAGAACAAACTCACGGTTTGCTTAATTTTTCTAGAATCGAAACTCAAGTTTTATGCATCATTAACATGTTATGATCATTGCTTTGCATTGCTAACACCATTCTGAAGCTAATAGTACATATCAATTTGATTATGGTGCCCTGAAATGAAAACTGCCATTGGAGAATTCTAGGTTTTTCAAGCTTCAAAATTAGGGCTTTACAGCATAGAAAAATTGGACCTTGAGACGCATATGGTTGAATTCGTCAAGGCCAGACGAACTCAACCCAACCATCGCGCCATATTTATATGCATCAGGGACCTAATCGCTATTTTTGGTCATGTTATTTTGTGGGGGTTAAAAACCCCCGCTATCTGTTTGTTGTTTTACAGGAAAAAGGGTGAAGATGAAGACGTGTGCGTGCATGATTGGTCCATTTAAATGTAATGCGCGCTTTTTCATAATTGTTAGCATATGTTGTTGTTTTATATAATATATTTGTTTCCCACTATACTAACAAAGGCGTGCAGTTGGTTTGGTGGATAGTGAAGTGTCTGGAAATCAATGGGACCTGGGTTCGATTCCCAGGTCCCCCAAAATTTCTCATAAAATTTTTTCAAACATGTTCATATGCAGGATATTCAAAGGCGTTCCACCATGGACTTCCAACATCCACACGCCATGTGTCCTTCAACACCAAGCCAAAGGCCAGAGATGAAGATCATGGTGTTCCCCAGTCAACGCAAGCGCAGCCAATTCCCAAAGTCAAAGCAGGCTTGATTCTTAATGGGCCTAAAATTTCCAGGCTTAACCTCCATTCTGGGGTCAACACCCCCCCTGGTTAATTGCTTTTCTTTTTATTTTCTTTTAACTAACTATTTTTTATTATTAATATTATTTATTTAACTAACATAATTAATATTAATTTTCATAATAAACTCAGAATTAAATATTTATAATATTTTTATTATGTATTAATTTCATTATTAATTTATTTTGTAAATAAAATACTAACAAATTAATTAGTTTAATTAGTTAACTTTTATCTTTTTCACAATAAATAAAATAGGTTAGAATTAGGGTTTCTTTTGACTTTTAATTTATTTTATTTTATTTTCATTAAAACTTAAAAAACACAAAAAAATACTTTTTTTCTTAATTACTTAATTAATTAGTTATTAGGTTTAATATTTAATTAATTGCAAAAAAGGACTAAAATTTCTTTCTTTTCTCAAAAGGGGTCAAAACCCTAAGGACGTCCTGATTAAATTTCTTTTCACGCATTATCATTATTTTTGATTATATTTGATGTAACTGTTTCCGAGGATGTAATAGTTAATTATGTCTTTTACCGCTTTATTTACTTTTCTCGCATTTATTTCCAAACGGGTTTTTGTTTTTGACGATGTATAGACCCGCGCCTTGTAATAGCGTAGATTTACCTTTCCGCACTTTATTTTCCGCACTCTTAACTGTTAATATGCATGCAAGACTTGGATGAAAATTAAAAACAACTCGTAGATCACTATGATACATGTACAAGATAAACATAACATGAAAACAACACACGTGCACATGCCACTCTTAGGGTACGCCTCACTGGTTGCCTCGACGTGGTCGTCAAGTATAGGGTGTTTTAGAGGTCGCCCTCCTGTCTAATGATCCAGTTGCCTCGAAACGGTTGCCTCGGATAAAAAGGATCTAGGACATTAGGGTTACCGCTGAGGCGTCCTACCATTGCTATGGTGACCACACATGTCCCTTATAATCGAATTGACCCGAATAACTCCAACGACGGTGCTACCTACTTCTCAATAGTGGGATAGTACTGTCTAAAGGACTCTTACACAGCCTAATTCCTTAGAGTAGGTAGATTTCTCTTAAGTACTTGCTCTTTCAAACAAACAAAAACATCTTTTCACACTTACACTTTCAAAAAGTTTTCAAGCAAATTTTTCACATACTCTTGAGGACAGATACAAGAGTTACTTAGAAATTTTTCAAACGAAACTTTCTCAAAACCCACACACACTTGAAAAGCAAACAAATTTTGAAAACATAAGAGCAAGTACCTAAGAGCCCGTGGATAACCACGGATAGAAAGGGTGCTAACACCTTCCCTTTCTATAAATCTACCTCCCGAACCGAGAAACATTCTCGATAAGGAATTTTGATGTGCTTTTGTCCTTTCCATGTTGGAGAACATAAAAGACGGTGGCGACTCTTGCTTACCGCGACATTTCGCGAACCAGCTAAAAACAGTCAGTTCTATTTCCACCGATGACATGTAGAGTAGAAATAGAACAACCTAGGGTCGAAATACCTCAAAATCCCCCCATTAATAGAGAAATTGATCAAGGAGTGATTATGGTGAATAGGAACCAAAATGCTGATGAATTAATACAGCAAGTTCGACACCAAAATTATGGAATAGACAATAATCTGACGGCCATGATCGAAAGGATTATGATTCAGAATGGGATGAAAGTTGGTTTTCACAGACCAAACTTCACATCCCCATTGCCAGAATATATTCTACAAACAGACTTACCCCCTAGGGGAAAAGTTCCCAAATTTACCAAATTCTCAGGGGATACGACAGAATCTACTATCAAACATGTGGCGAGATATTTTATAGAGGTTAGGGAAATAGCAAACAACGAAAACCTTAGGATTAAATATTTCCCAAGTTCTCTAACAAAGAATGCTTTTACTTGGTTCACTACCCTCCCATCCAATTCGATCCAAAATTGGAATCAATTGGAAAGATTGTTCCATGAACAATTTTACATGGGACAGACCAAAATAAGTCTAAAAGAATTGGCTAATATGAAGAGAAGATTCACTGAGCCAATAGATGAGTATCTAAATAGGTTTCGATTACTTAAAGCCAGATGCTTTACCCAAGTGCCTGAACCTGAATTGGTCGAAATGGCAGCAGGGGGCCTAGATAATTCAATTAGGAAAAAGTTAGATACCCAATACTTGAGAGACATGGCCCAACTGGCCGATAGAGTTTGACAAGTAGAATGCCTTAAAGCCGAAAAAGCTAAAGCTACCAAAACTCATCGAAGAGAAAGGGTAGCCTATGTCGAAATGGATGATGACGATCCAGAAACATCTAGTGATCCTATAGATGTCGAAGAAGGCGAGATAGACTTAGCAGAATTAAAACAAGGACCATCATATTCTTGTAAATTGCTAGTGCCATCAAATGGGAAAAATCCTTTAGAGTCTGAAAGAAACAGCGACAAATTCCCTAAGAAAACATATAGTTTTGATATATCTAAATGTAATGAAATATTCGATTTATTAGTCAAAGATGGCCAATTGATAATGCCCCCAGGGGAAAAGTTGCCTCCTTTAGAACAACGAAAGAAAAGAGGTTTTTGTAAATACCACAATTTTCTGGGCCATAAAACCTCACAATGTTTTCTTTTCAGGGATCTTGTTCAACAAGCACTCAAAGAAGGAAGGCTTAAGTTCGTGATAAGCTAATGATGAAAATTGACGCAAACCCACTGCAGATGGAGGCACATTATGCTGAGCCAGTCGACATTCATATGGTGGAAGCCTCTGAAGACTTCGTTAACAAACCCGTCTTTGTCAGTTTTACTGGAAACATTTCTAGGAAAACTATCGAAGGAGTGGGGAAAGCCACTGAAGGCCTAAACCTGAACAAAGGAGCTGCCTAAGGCTAAAAAAAAGGCCACTGAAGGCCTGAAACTGAATAAAGGAGATGTTGAAGGCTCAAGCAAAAGGGTTACTGAAGACCCATACAGAAACAAAGGAGTTGCTGAAAGATCCAACAGAAGAACCACCACAGGTTCTTACTTGGCTGTCGTGAAAGGTTCAACAAAAAACTTGGAGGCCAAAATGCAGAAAATGAATCTCGTTGCCAAGAGCAACATGGAGGTCAACATGATCAAAGTCTCTGATGCCAAGGCTTCAGAAGAGGCTATTCGACAGGAGGAAGTGAATAAAATGGCATTTCCAAAAGAGAACGAAGATCTGGCAGACTTTTTACACCGATGACAGGAGAAAAATTGGAAGTGATGTTGTGTCCCAGATGCAGCTCTATTTTCGACAAGAAAGCCGCATAACACATACAAGGTATGAGAGTTGTGAAAGCAAAATGGGGCACCAATGCCCAACCAAAAATGGGTCCAGAAGTCAGATTTGATCCCAGGAGGGGACATCAAAAAGGATCCATGAACCAGGTAAGGAGGCCACAAACTTTTCGGCCTCCAACTAATGTACCTATAGATACTTGGCTTAACACTATGGGCAGAAAGAGTCCCAATGAGGAAAAGTGGCAGACGTTCGACGTGCCAAGGGGCTCCTCTTTGGACTACAGAAAAGAGTACCATGCCTATACATCAAATAAAATGGCTCATATATCGAGCAATTACAAGGGGAAGAACCCCATGTCTCGTTCATAATGGAGAAGATTCCAAAGACGGCGAAAAGCCGAAAAAGAGGCTGCAGTAGAGCCTCACCCAGAGGCTAGCACCAACGTGCGAAGAAGGAAAAGGAAACCTCTAGAGAAGAAACCTCTGGCGTGGCCAGAAAAATGTGGGTCGAATGACGAGGGTGACTCCGACTTTGACGATACTTTACACATCATGGTGAACGTCATATTGGTGCTGCCTAGGGAATACAACCGTCGGGTTGAAGTTGAGGAAACCGACTTGATGGTCGAACAGGAAATGGCCAGACATATGCCAATGTGTTACTATGTAATGAATAATGGTTGCATGGAAGAGCAGAACGCTTTCTTCGAGCCACCAACCGAGGCGATGAAAAATCACCTCAAGCCCCTATTCATCAAAGTGAAGATAGGGAAGTGACTATAAACAAAATCCTGGTTGATTGTGGAGCGACCATAAACATAATTCCACAATCTATGCTGGGAAAACTAGGAAAATGTGATGCTGACATCAAGCCCCACAACATGGTCCTCTCTAATTATGAAGGAGGCATTGGAACCACAATGGGAGTCATACAACTAGATCTCAAGGTGGGTCAATCCTTCGACCCACCATGTTTATGGTGATCTCAGTAAAACTAAACTATAATCAGCTCTTGGGTCGAGAGTGGATACATGGCATCAGTGCAGTGCCATCCTCGATGCATCAGAGGGTCACAGTATGGCGTCCTGATGGTATCGTGGAAAACATCGAGGCATATCAAAGCTACTACCTAGGCAAAGTTAACAGCATCGGGAAGAATAACTTCGATAGGAATTTGGCTCATATAGGGCCATGTAACCCCCCTGAATTCGATCTAACTCCAGCACCCAACGCCTTCTACTCTCTTTATCTACACTCTGACCGGTTTTCAGTGGGATAGAGAGGACTTGTCAAACATCGACTATGGAGGAGTTGATGATATACGGCCAACAAGATGGGGAAGTGAGTTTGGTGACGATGACTGAGTCACAAACTCTGCAAAAGATTTCGGCATATGTAGCCGAAAATAGAATAATAGCGGCCTTGGAAGCTGAAGTCAAGTATATGGATTTTGAAGCCAATGAACAGGTATCTTCTCAAGAAGGCCCTGGGAAAGATTTTGACCCAGAACCTCCTGACATGGAAGAAAAAGAACTACGGAATCAGAGGTTAGACGTCATCTATAATGATGAACCTCTAGGTTTCGAAAAAGATCCGTTGACAAATAGTGTTAAAATGCTAGCACAAGACCCCTTGGAAGAAGTAAACCTAGGCGAAGGTCCTGTGAAGAAGCCAATGTATATCAGCGCAAAGATAGATCTAGGACTCAGGGTTGAAATGATCCAATTGTTAAAAGAGTTTGGTGGAAATTATGACGAAATGCCTGGTCTCGACAGAAGTTTGGTGGAACTACAATTGCCAATAAAGCCTGGGAAGAAGCCTGTCAAGAAAACTCCAAGGCGCTTTGCACCAGAGATTCTGTTGAAAATCAAAACGGAAGTCGAAAGACTGCTGAGGTGCAAGTTCATCCGAACGACCAGGTATGTCGAATGGATTGAAAATATAGTGCCTGTTATAAAGAAAAATGGTACCTTGAGGGTGTGCATTAATTTCAGAGATCTGAATGCTGCAACACCCAAAGATGAATATCCAATGCCAGTGGCGGAAATGCTTGTTGATTCTACCGCTGGTTTCGAGTACATGAGTATGCTTGACGGATACTCTAGATATAATCAAATTTTTATTGCTGAAGAGGATATGTCAAAAATAACATTTTGTTTCCCTGGGTATAGCCTATAGTAGATTATTTACAGAATCCAATTGCTTCGACAGAACGAAAAATAAAGTATAGGGCACTGAGCTATATACTAATGGGAAATGAGTTATTCAAGAAAACACCTGAAGGCGTGCTACTGAAATGCCTAAGTGAAACAAAAACGTATATAGCTCTTTCTACCACACGTGTTGGGGCATGCGAAGCACACCAAGTAGGCCATAAGATGAAATAGATGTTGTTTCAACAAGGACTATATTGGCCCACTATGTTAAAAGATTGTATTGAGTTTGCAAAAGGATGTCAAGAATGTCAAGTGCACACAGGCATCCAGCATGTATCGGCAAACGAACTTCACTCGATCGTGAAACCTTGGCCTTTTAGAGGATGGGCTTTAGATCTTATTGGAGGGATTCGACCAGCATCCTCTAAAATCCATAAATACATATTGGTGGGCATTGATTATTTTACTAAATGGATTGAAGAAATTCCTTTAGTCAATGTAGACCAAGAGAGTGTCATTGAATTTATTCAAAAGTACATTATATATAGATTTGGAACCCCTGAAACAATAATAACAGATAAAGGATCAGTCTTCACTGGTCGAAAAATGCAAGAATTTTCTACAGAAATGGGATTCAAACTGTTAACGTCTACACCTTACTATGCACAAGCTAATGGCCAAGTCGAAGCAGCAAATAAAGTAGTAATCAATTTGATAAAGAAACACGTGGGAAAGAAACCAAGAAACAAGCACAAGACGCTTGATCAAGTTTTATGGGCTTGTCGAACCTCTCCTAAAGAGGCTACAGGAATGACACCATTCCGCCTAACTTATGGTCATGATGCACTATTACCAGTGGAAATCTGTCTACAGTCAACAAGGGTTCAGAGACATCAGGATATCCCTTCTGAAGTTTATTCGAATATGATGTGTGATACGGTGGAAGAACTGACTTAAGGTTTTGCATTTGTGTTCGCAAATGTTTTGGTTTAGCAAGAGTCGCCACCGACTTTTTTTTTATCCTAAGGAAAGGTCAAAAAGCACAGGAAAGACCTTTGAGATGTTTTCTTGGATTCGGGGAGTATATTATGAAAAGGGAAGGTGCAAACACCCTTTTCAACCATGGTTATCCATGGGCTCTTAGTTACTTGTTTAGATCACTTGCTTTTGCTTTTCAATTGTTTGAAATGGTGCTTTGTGTGTGGTTTTGAAAGATGTTTTGAAAAGAGGCCATCGTTGTGGCAACCTTTGTAATGATTCTTGTTTGAATGTATACAAAGGTGTTTTTGTCTTTTGAAAAGATTTCAATGTTTGAAAGTTTTGATTTGAGAAATGTTTTGAAATTGTGTTGTGAAGTGTGTTTGAAAATAGTAAGGATGTTTTGCAAGATTTGATCAAGTAACTAAGAGTTATCTACCCTATTTTACTCAAAGATCTTTCCTATTCATTTTTAACCCTTTTTCCAGTGTTGTTTTACCATTGTATTTGGTAAACAACCTTGTATTAGGATGTTAAACGGGACAGGCGCAGGTCATCGTATAGACCATGATAGCAATTGTGTTAAGTATTTTTAGCAAATTTCCGAGGGACTAGATCATTTTGTTTTAGGCAACCAAGATAGCGTCATCGAGGGACTATGATCTTTTGTTTTGTTTTTGTTTTGCCAAAGTACTCAACATGCATAACATGACCCATTTTTAAGGCAACAAGTGAATGTAACCCTAGGGGGGCAAGTGTGCATTGTGTATTGATTTTCATGCATTTTTGTCTTTGTATTAGGTCAAGCTACTTGTTGATTTTGGAATTTGGCATACAAACCCTAATCTCTAATCATGGCATAATTGAAAGCGTAAAAATGCGTAAAAATAAATTTACCACTATTACAACATGATTATGGGGATGAGGGTACAATTTTTGAATGGGGATTATTTGACAAGAAAATAAAAACCCTAGTTTTACTATTACATCCAAATTGAATCAAATGGCATAAATAATGAACAAATATTTAAATAAACAAATTAAATAATCATTCAAAATAATATGAATATGCAAAAAGGTTTTTGTTTATTTTTATGTATGTAAAAATATTTAATGTAAAAGGAAAGAAATAAATAAAAAGATTATTATATTTTTTTTATCAAGGGTAAAACCCTAATTTTCTTTAAGAAAATAAATATGTTAATTATATTATTTATACAATAAAATAAAATAGTATATATACAAAAAATAAAATATATTTAGAAAAAGTATTTTTTAAGTATAAACAATAATAAAAATATTTAATAAAGTATCTAATAAAGTATATATATATATATATATATATATATATATATATATATATATATATATATATATATATATATATATATATATATATATATATATATATATATATATATATATATATATATATATATATATATATATATATATATATATATATATATATTAATCATGTTAATTATATAATAAAATAAAATATATACAAAAAAATAAAATATATTTAGAAAAAGTATTTTTAGTGTGAATAAAAATAAAGAATAAAATAAAAGTATAATTTATATATTATTTTCAAATTTTTTAATAAATAAAATAAAAGTATATAATCACTAAATTAATTTTAGTTTGAGAAAAAAATAACAATAAAATACAAAATAAAATGTAAAAATTCATAAAAATATTTTTGAGTATTTTTTATATTTGGAAATAATAAAATAAAATCATAAATGAAAATAAAAGTACAAAAATACAAAATATAAAGAAATTGGGCCAGTGTTGCAAAAGTAAAAAGGGGGTGTCAATAGTGAGCCAGGACCAAGCCCAACCCACCACTTCATCTTCAACCTTTGTTCTTCACAAAACGCGCGCGCCTGTACCAATTATGAACATCCTGCATACTAGCTCTATTGCAAAAACACATAACATCAAAGTTGTAGAGCTCTTCAAGACAAATTCAACCATATAAAAAACTAATCCTAACTCTCAAAAACCAGAGAGAATTTCTCTGGCCCTAAAATCTAACCTAATTTTTTCAGTATGTTCATGGACCAAATTCTCTTAGCATGCTTAATAAAAATGAAAACTGAGCATATGTACATCTTCATGGCCATGAATACTACATTTCTTATTCACAAACCTAAGTCTAAATGTTCCTAAATAGAGAGATAGGAAGTTGATAAAAACTTGTTTCAGCTGACTTCGTGTATGGCAATGGGGAGCTTTTCAACAAGGCTTGAGATGTCTGGGAGCTTGCTTGAACTTCACTTGACCTTCTCCAATACCCTACTTGCCTTGAATATGCTTGAGAAAGCCTACAGAACTCAACCTGCACAAGCTCAAAATGAAAATGGAAAACCCTGTAAATGGAGTTACAATTGCTTTTTAAGGTTTGGGATAGCTTGGATGAGTTATGTGGAAGATGTTTGAACCAACTTGGGGCAAAACGCACGAGCAAAATGTGAGATAAAACTCAAGTTGCAGATGCTGCCCTATTTTGCCAATGGAAGGTGATTTTGAGCTATGGGATGTTTGAGGGCTCAAAGGGTCGTGTTTCTGGCTCAAAGGGGTGTGAGAAAGATGTCTCAAATGCTTGCATAAGTTTGTTTTTGGCTGATGTTCAAGTTCTAGTGTTTTGGATATCTTTCTTGTATTTTAAGCAAACATGAGAAATGATGTCTAGCAGGCCTGTACAGGCTATTCACCACCTTGCACACTTTTCCCTTGGCCCTTCCAATTTGTGGATTTGATTTGCTGCATGAGATATGGATAAATGCTCAAGAAATCAGTTTTGACATAAAGCAAGATTTGGCAAAAAATGGAAATGCGCTTTTTCTACTTAGGGATTAATTTTGTGTGCAATGTTCTAATGATCAAAACAATGCCTTAGACCAATGGATTTGCATTAAATTATTGAGTGTGTAATTGTTTAGAGGCCTGTAATCTAGTGCAAAGCAAGCTGACTTGAAATTGCAAATTGTATCAACATGAATATGCCATGGATGAAAAGTGAGTTTTTGCCAACTTCAAGCCTTCGATTCTCCCTAACCACAAATGAGTTTGGAGAGTTCTTGGACATTTTGGAAAGCTTGAAACATGCTATAAAATCCATATTTGAAATGCAATTTATATTCCAAGTGGAACTATGTGAAAAATGGCCATGAAGATAGGTCAAAATCCTGCCTAAACTAGGGCAAAATTTTACTAAGTTAAAAGTTTTAAGGACCCTTGTTCCAAAATTCATAACTTGAGATCCAAGCTTCTTTTGGGAAAACTTTGTGAATCAAAGTTGTATACTTTGTGGAGGAATACAACTTTGATGTTGGAAGTTTTGTTTGAATCCAATTGCATCATGGTGGAAATGTTGGGCAAAGTTAGGAAAAATTAAGAAAATTTCATAACTTAGAAAAATTCTAAGTTATGAAATTTTTCAACTTTAAACCCTAATTTGAAAAAATGGGTTTCTTGATGAACAAGTTTCATGTTTTTACACATCTTGATGAAAAATGACCCTTGGCACTTGATTTTGATCAAAAAGTCAAAGTTTGACTTTTCAGTGTACAGTCAAAATTTGATCAGTTGACTGAAAAATTCACGTGTCAATCCAATGCAATTGAGATCTTTTGAACCTTGTGAATAGGTCAAGATGTTTCCATTGAGTCCTTGAAACCATGCTTGCACCCAATTTGCCATTGGTTAGTTGAAAAATCAGAAATTTCCCTTCTGCAGTCAAAACCCTAAAAATGACCATTTTGCCCTTTTGGTGATCTGATCAAATTTCTTGTGGAGTTGTGGTCCAGACTTGATCAAGTAGTTCATATGAGTTCATAATTTTTACATGGGTCAAAATTTATGAGGTTTGACTATAAATTGGCCACAGTTGACTTTTTTCTAATATAACAGATTTCTAGGTCAACTGTCCAATTCACTAGGCAAAAATTTGATTCAAAGCTTGAAACTTGGTATGAGCAATCTTAATGGTCCAACATGAAGTATGAAAGTCACTTTGAGCATTGAAAGTCAAAAATTCCTTGTGCAAACTCAAACCCTAATTTAGGTCAACAGTGCAAGGAGATGTCTTGAGCAGAGTAAACCCTAGCTTGATCTTGAGTTCCAAGAGCCTTGTGATGAGAAATGTTGATAAAATAAAAGGGAAAATTTTGGGGTACAACATGATGTTAGACGAATTATTTGATTTGGACAAAGAAAGGTTGAAAGCTTTGGATCTCTTTAGATTACAGAAGAAACGGGTTGAGAAATCCTATAATCGAAAAGTAAAATCTAAGACATTTATGCCTGAGGATCTAGTATGGAAGGTAATTCTTCCAATGGATCGAAAAGATAGAAATTTGAGAAAATGGTCCCCTAAGTGGGAAGGACCTTTCAAAATTATCCAAACTTTCTCTGGTGGAGCCTATGAGATCGAGGAGTTAAATGAAGATCAAAGACTTCTGAGAGTAAATGGTAAATACTTGAAAAAGTATATACCTATGCTTCAAGAGGTTAAAATAGCCAATGTATAGTCATAGTCGAATAAAGAAAATGCCAAAATGGAAATTTAAATTTCATTAAAAATAGCCAAAATGGCCTTAACGTCATTACAATGAGTGATTATACAAATATAGAAATAGGATTTAAAAAGGGAGATTAGCCTTGATCTGAAGGTATTTGATCCTTTGTAATTCCATGCGCCGATCGCACAGAGCCTTCGAATGATTGAGGGTTTCAAACTTAGCATCGAGTGTTTGGGCTCGATCAACATGTTTTAACCCTTCAGCCAGTTCCTCTTGGCTTTCTTACTCAGTATTGACAGCGAGAAGCTCTTCTTTCTTTTTATCATTGGTGGAAATTTTAGCCTCTAACTTTTTGATCTGCGCCCTCATTTTAGCGTTGTCTTGATCAATCTCCTTAGCCTCCTTCTGCCTAGCCTCTTGAGCCTTCGACAACTCTTTTACTTTGGAGGCTGATTCAGTGGAAGCATGCCAGGCAGCAGCTACATGACTGTTGGCCTCTTCAATCTCACGAGTAAGAGTCCTTCGACGATTATAGTCTGCTGACACTTGGTCAATATTGGAAGTTAAATCCAAAATAACGTTGGCCACATCTGGAGAAGCAATGAGGAGATCAATAACCCTCAGAGTTGTCTTCAGGAAAGAAAGAGCAGCGGGTTCTCCCTCCAAGGTCAGCATTAAATCCCTTTTGAAGATTTGTGCCTTAACCTTCTGAAGTGCCTCATCAAGAGGGAAGGTCAAAGAAGACTTTTCGGACGCTGTCAAAACACTATGGTCAGAAGAACTTTCTCGCCCTTCAAGAATGGCAGTCAAATATCCCAGGGGATTTTGCTATTTCAGCAAGGCCAAGCCCTCTTTGGTTCGAGACCCTGTCAAAGGGGCACCTTCATTAACAGCAGGAACCACATTTCCTACCTGTGCTGGAATATGGGCAGCTTCAGTGTTTGTAGGATTTTGGGCCACTTCAGTAGAGCCTTCCCTGCCATCAGCTTCTGGAATTCTTTCATCTTGATTCTCCCCCCTCCAGTACACTTTCCCTCTCTATTACAACTACAACATCGGTGGCCTCCTCTTCTTCGACTTCATGTACGTCAACCAGTGGAGCCCTAATTTCTTCATGGTCTCCTATAGGGCCTTCTTCATTGACTTCTTCTATGGTGTCATATTGAGGTTCAGAAGTTTGGTTCACCTCATCAGCTGAGCTTACAAAAGTGCCTTTTGCTGAAGAAGGCCTATAGGTAGGATCTCCCTCATTATTTAATAGAGTGGCAGATCCTTCGACAGGAGTAGGAACTTGTTTAGAGGTGCCAGCAGTGTCCTAAAGATTAAAATAAGTTTTATTCTCAGAATTCTTATAGAGAAAAGGGTTAGTTCAAGAAGTAAGCGATTTTCTGTCGAAGCAGATACCTGAATTGGAACTTCGGCACTGGGGCTAGAATTGTCGCTCTCACTGGGATTATTTAGCCTGGAAACTACTTCTTGCTCAGTAGGCTCTCTGATAACTATAGGAGGAGGCCTCGTAGTTGTAATCTTAATTTTTGTTTTGGGACGAGGCTCAGGTGCAGGAACTGGTTTCTTTAATTTTTGTCTCTTCCGAGGAACAGAAGGGGACTCCTCTTCTTCGTCACTAGAGATCTCGATCTCCTGAACCTTCCGTTTTTTGGGGGTAGCTTTCTGAACACCCAGAAAGATAATTCGAAGAAATTAGCATCTATACCAGAAGATAGTAAAGAAGAATGGTATAGCAGAAAGTGAATACCTTTGGTGAAGGGTTAACAGAAGGGTCTCCTCCTTTGGTGCTCTCAGCAGCCTTCTTTGTGCTGGCCCTCTTGGCAGCTATACAAGAAACAAAGATAAATCGAGTGTCGAATGATTAAATCTAATACAAAGAGGAAAAAGGAAAGAAAATAATACCATTATTGATCTTGTCAAGGACCATTTTAAATTCCTCGCGAAGGTGGTGGGAGAAGTCCTTCTCATCGAAGAACTCCTCATTATAATACTGCCTCCACCACCCTTCAAAATTGCTAGAATACAAAAAATTGAGATTGAAGTCGAACATGGTTAGTACGGTCCGACCAACGTACCTACCAATGTGCTTGGCAGCAGCATCCTCTGAGTAATCTGCATTGTAAAATAATAGCAGTTTCTCTCGAGAATAGATGGGTGATGGGAGTGACTGGACAATACTGAATTGTCGAGAAACAAGATTTGGTTGGTAAGCAATCAAACTTAATTGATTCTTCGAGCTCTTGAATCTCAGTGGCATGATTATGGGTCGAAGAAACGACTCCCAGATGCCCACATATTCGTCCTCTAAGTCCTCCTCATCAATCGAAGGAAATGGTCTAGTAAACCATTTTGGGTCGACTTTTCAACTGGCAAAAGGAGCCATGGTCGAAACAAAATGTTTGCGCTCTGCAAACATCATCACAAAGCTTGTGAAGGCCTTTTGAAATTGTTGACCCTTGTCAGTCGGAGTCAGCAAAGCAAGTCTGGTACCTTCGACCCTCCTGTTCAGGATTTCTGGGGCCGCTTCATTGATCTTATTCTTCTGAGGAAGAAAAGATTCAAAGGTGGTGTTGAGCCAAAGTTGAAGAAGGCAGAAAGGGCCATAAAGAATCAAGCTTGCCCTAGCTCCTATGACCTTGAGTTGAGTCACACCATTGTTGATGGACTCATATATATTGGCCAAAATCAATTCAGCCAGACAGAGGGGGTAGCCATGATGAAGTTGTGTTGCGAGCGTGAGCATCTTCTTAGCCACTTGAAGCGACTTGGTGCAGAAGACAAAACGGGATAACCACATAGCCAGAAAAGCTATATGTTCCACCTCCAACACGGTGCTGGAGGATTTATCATGAAAATGGTTGATGAATGTGGTGTATGTGGGCTTTGTAGCTGAAAACCCAATGACATCTTCAGATAGATCCTCTGGGTCGAAATAATCGCCAGTCGGTCGAAGTCCGGTGATTGCTACTATGTCAAAGAGGGTTGGGGTCACCATCCCACAGGGAAGATGAAATGTGAAGTGGAAGCTATCCCAGAAGTATAGCGAAGACACCAACATAAGAGGACAATAATATAATCCTATCTTCGACAGCATCACCAAATCATAAATCCCCATTTCCTTCCAGACGGAGGTTTGTGCCTTCTCCATCTTATTCATCCAATCTCAATATTCTGAGGAGAGATTAGGGAACGATCGAAATATCCTATTCCCTTTGTTCAAGAATTGAAGGTTAATGTCCTCCTTGGTCTGAGCGTGTTGCTGGTTAGCTGAAGTCGCATCCTCAGGATCGTCCCTGGGTTTCTTCGCACAGCCTATAGGTTTGAGTCTTGGGTGAGTAGGGAAGAAAGAACGATTCTTCATAGGATTCTCTATGCATGTGGAAAGAGGGTCAGACATAGCGTATATATATTCAGAGTACCTGATAGGAATGAGAAGCTGGGAATCATACACCTCACGCCTTTCTCTAGTCGTGGGTTCAGAAACGAACCGTGGCCCCTCAGTCGAAGTAGGAGAAGGGCTTGTAGGGAAGATCTCTGGTTGGCGGTGTACATCAGTGACATTCTTAGGTTTGGGGTTGTTGGGTGCGTTAGAGAGGAAAGCCATTGTTGCAAGTTAGTGAGGAGAGAAGATGACAATGTAAGGTGTTTTCTGCAGAAGAGTTGAAAATGCTAAGTGTTGTGAAAGTTCCAAATGAAGAGGCTCAAGACTATTTATAGTATCCAGAGAGGAGTGTGTCTCATCAAAGCCATTTAATATTATGGATGTAGTGGGGCATGTCTCAGACCATGAAGCAGTTACCGTGCAGGTGATGGGAAAACATTTGACATTGTGATACGGTGGGAGAACTGACTTGGGATTTTGCGTTTGTGTTCGCAAATGTTTCGGTTTAGCAAGAGTCGCCACCGACTTTTTATTTTATCCTAAGGAAAGGCCAAAAAGCACAGGAAAGACCTTTGAGATGTTTTCTTGGGTTCGGGGAGTAGATTATAGAAAGGGAAGGTATTAGAACCCTTTCTATCCATTGTTATCCATGGGCTCTTAGCTACTTGCTTAGATCACTTGCTTTGCATTTCTATTGTTTGAAATGGTGCTCTTCAATTGTTTGAAATGGTTTTTTGTGTGTGATTTTGAAATATATTTTTGAAAAGAGGCCATCGTTGCGGCAACCTTTGTAATGATTCTTGTTTGAATGTATACAAAGGTGTTTTTGTCTTTTGAAAAGTTTTCAATGTTTGAAAGTAGGGTTTTGAAATTGTGTTGTGGAGTGTGTTTTGAAAAGTAGAAAGGATGTTTTTGCAAGCTTGATCAAGTAGATAAGAGCTATCTACCATATTTTACTCAAAGATCTTTCTTATTTTTTTAACCCTTTTAACAGTGTTGTTTCACCATTGTATTTGGTGAACAACCTTGTGTTAGGATATTAACGAGACAGGCGCGGGTCATCGTATAGACCATGATAGCAATTGTGTCAAGTATTTTTGGCAATTTTTCTTGAGGGACTTGATCATTTTGTTTAGGAAACTCAGATAGCGTCATCGAGGGACTATGATCTTTTATTTTGTTTTTGTTTTGCCAAAGTACTTGACATGCAACCATGGCCCATTTTTGAAGGCAACAAGTGGATTGTAACCCTAGGGGTGCAAGTGTGCATTGTGTTTGTTCTTTTTTTCATGCATATTTATCTTGGATTAGGTCAAACTAATTGTTGATTTTATTTGCATACAAACCCTAGGTCTAAGCATGGCATAATTGAAAGCTTTTAAATGTGCGAGAATTTAAATGCTACACTATTACAACAGGATAGACGGAGGGGGGTACAAATTTGAATTGGGGGTTTTTGACAAAAAATTAAACCCTAGATTACTATTACAACCAAATTGAATGTACAAGATACAATATTTAAATGTACAATAATTGAAATAAATACAATAAATGTAAATAAAATGTATTATGCCAAAATGTTTTTAGTATGTAAAAAGTATTTTTTTCAATGTGAAAAGTAAAATAAAAAGATCAATTTTAATTATTTTTCCTATTTAGGGCAAGAAACCCTAATTCTTAATAAATAATATTATTTATTAATTATGTGCAATAATATACTAATTTATACAAAAAATAAAAGTATATTATAAAAATGATATTTTTAGTCCTAAATAATAATAAAAATGAAAATGTAATATTTTTGTATTTTTGACCTAATTATTTAATAAGATAAAATATATAAGTATATATATATATATATATATATATATATATATATATATATATATATATATATATATATATATATATATATATATATATATATATATATATATATATATATATATATATATATATATATATATATATATATATATATATATATATATATATATATATATATATATATATATATATATATATATATATATATATATATTAAACATAAAATAAAAATTAACTATTTACAAAAAAATGAATATTTTCAAGAAAATATTTTTAAATATAAATAAATGAAATAAATGAAAATAAGTATATCTTTTGTATTATTTTTGAGTTTTGTTTTAAAAAAGAAAATAGTTTATTTACATATGTATACTTAATAAAATAAAATAAATATCAAATAAATATGAAAAAATATAGAAAATTATTTTTGGCATTTTTTATATTTATACAAAAATAATAAAGTCAGAATAAAAAATAAAAATATCAAAAATGATAAATATCAAATAAATGGGCCATGGGGGTGTAAACAGAAAATAGGGGTGTTAAAAGTGAAAACACAACAGGCCCAGCCCACCAGACTTCTTCTTCTTCCTCTTGTTCACAAAACACGCGCTTCTGTGTATCAATGGCTAACTCCTGATTCTTTGATTTTTTGACAAAACTCATAACATGAACATTGTAGAGAATTAAACAACGAATTCAACCATATAAAAAACTTGGATTAACTCTCAAAGACCAGAGAGAATTTCTTTGGCCCTAATTTTTAACCTAGTTTTTTCAGAAAGTTCATGAGTGAAATTCTCTCAGCACGATTAATGTAAATGAAAACTAAGCATATGTATGGATTCAGGGCTATGAGTACAACATATTTCATTCACAAACTTAAGCCTAACCATTCCTAAATAGAGAGATAGAAGTCCATGAAATACCTGTTTCAGTTGACTTCGAGCTGGACAATGTAGCAACCTTCAATGGTGTTTGAGCTTCTGTTGAGCTTGCCTGAGGTCCAAGGAAGCCTCTCCAATGATTGGCTTCCTTTGAAACAGCTTGAATCGTGCTGTAGAACTCAACCTGCAGAGCTTTGAAATGAAAATGGAAAAGTGTGTTAGAGGTGTTACAGCTTGCAATGGGGGCTTGGGATAGTTCAGGTGAGTTGATTGGAAGGTGTTGGAACTATCTTGGGATAAAACGCACGATGGAAATTGGTTGTGGCTTGCAAGATGCAGAACTTGCTCTGTTTTGCAGAAAAAACAGTGATTTTGAGTATGAGTAGTTTTTAGTGATGAAAGGGTCGTGCTTTAGGCTTGTTGGGATGTATGGAACTTGTTCACAAAGTTCTTGTAAGCTTGTCTTAACAGATATGAGAGATGCCTTATGTTTTGCCACCTTTTCTTCTACTTGAAGCAAGAGAATGGAAATGATGTTATAGCCCTGTACAAGCCCTCCTATCATGATGCAACTTTTGTTCTTGGTTACTGGAATTAGTGGACTTGATCTTGCCTCAAAGATCTGGCCCCCATGCCTCAAGGATTTGGTTTTGACATAAAGTGAAATTAGGCAAAAATGGCATTGTTGCTTTTTCCTTTTAAGGCTTAAACTAAAGTATAATGCCCTAATGACCAAGAAAATACCTTAATACAATGGATATGCATTAAATTAAGGATTAAAAATTGGTTTTGAGGACTGTAATGTAGAACCAAGCTAGCTAGATCAGAATTGCAAGTTGTTATGAACATGTATTGGCCATGGACAAAAGTGAGCTTTTGCCAATTTCAAGAATTCGATTCTCTCTAACCACAAGGGTGTTTGAGGAGTTCTTGGACAATTTGGAAAGCTTAGAACATGTAATAAAATCCCTCTTTGTAATGCAACTTGAAAATCCAAGTGGAACTATGTGAAAAATGGCCAAGAAGATGGGTCAAAATCCTGCCTAGATTAGGGCAAATTTTCTCTAAGTTAAAAGTTTTAGGTACCCTTGTTCCAAAAATCATAACTTGAGATACAAGCTTATTTTGAGAAAACTTTGTGAATCAAAGTTGTAGACTTTGTGATTGAATATAACTTTCATGTTTCAAGTTTTGTTTGAATCCATTTTCATCTTGGTTAAAAAGTGGGACAAAGTTAGGAAAAAATAAGAAAATTTCATAACTTAGAAAATTTCTAAGTTATGAAATTTTTCCATTTTAAACCCTAATTTTCATTTTTGGGTTTCTTGATGAACAAGTTTCATAATTTGACAAGTCTTGATGAAAAATTACCTTTGGCACTTGATTTTGACCAAAAAGTCAAAGTTTGACTTTTCAGTATACAGTCAAATTTTGATCAGTTGACTGAATAATTCATCTGTCAATCCTAATGCATTTGAGATCTTTTGAACTTATTTAATGGGTCAAGACAATGTCATTGAGTTCTTGAGTCCATGGTTGAGCTTGATTTGCCATTGGTTAGGTCAAACAGTCAAAAATTGCCTTTGTGTAGTCAAAATTCTAAAAATAACCATTTTGCCCTTTTGGTGATCTGAGCAAATTTCTTGTGGAATTGTGATCCAAACTTGATCAAATGGTTCATATGAATTAATAATGTTGATGTGGGTCAAATTTCATGAGGTTTGACTGTCAATTGGCCACAGTTGACTTTTTCCCCAATACAGCTGATTTCTAGGTCAACTGTCCAATTGACTGGGCAAAGATTTGAATCAAGGCTTGAAACTTGGTATGGGAAAACTTGTGAACCCAACATGAAGCATGAAAGTTAATTTGGGTATTGTAGGTCAAAATATCCTTGTGCAAACTCAAACCCTAATTTAGGTCAACAGTGCAAGGAGGTGTCTTGAGTAGAGCAAACCCTAGCTTAATCTTCAGTTCCAAGAGTCTGGTGATGAGAAAATGTTGATGAAATTGTAAGTGTTTAGTTATTGGCATGTATTTTTGGTAAAACCAGGTGTGTAAATGTCATGACTAATTTCATAACATTCTGGATTTTTAGGTTCTTTATGCAGAAAAAGTATGGCATACAGTAGCTACTGTTTATGAGTGTGTATCTGAGCATTTTGCAATGATCACATTTATTGCCTTCTACCAAAATCAGTAAACAGGAATTCTGATGTCATAACAAATGTTAAGACATCCTGTACTGATCTAACAGATATGCAGTTTGGTTAATTCTGAGATTTTTCAGGAAGATGGCTCCTTCCTTCCAGAACAGAATCTCACGTGGACTTTAGGTTAACCTAGCTCAACCCTAATCTGGTTGATAAAGTCTTGTGACCAAGTCTTAAGGTTAAACCTAATTAACCCTAGCTTTTTGTGGAAACCCTAACTGAAGAAACAGTTGCATATATATTCAACAGGAATGCTGGTTGCAGAATAACTCTTTTGACTGAAGATCAATTAGGAGCTGTATAGTTTTAACTGTTGTAATCCAAGCAAGTATCATTGTGATAAGTGACTTGGAATAGGTTTTGATTGTAAGGGTTTTTGTATCACTCAAAGATTTGAAGCAAGAGTGTTTTGTGTCTCTTGACTAAAGCTTTGAAGCAAAGTCAAGTTAGGTTTATGTATCACTCAAAGCTGTGAAGCACGAGTGTTTGTGTTACTTGATTAAAAAGCTGTGAAGCATAATCAAGTGTATGTTCTGAAGAGTGTCTTCATTATTTCATTAGACAATTGTTTTAAGTATCACTGCTGTGATTGAGGGGGAGTGAGTAGGAACTCAGGCTTAAGTTGAACTTAGATTGAAGTTGCATTGGGTAGGTCTTAAGTGAAGGAGATAAACTGGTTGGTTTATTCCTGAATTAATATCTCTTATAGTGGATTTCCTCCCTGGCTTGGTAGCCCTCAGAGTAGGTGTTGTTTCACACTGAACTGGGTAAACAATTGACTGTGTTCTTTACTGTGTTTTTACTATCTTATAGAAAGTCAGATACGGTGTCATAACATTCACTGTGACATTGGGTATCTGCTGCCAGAATTTCAATTGGTATCAGAGCAGGCACCCTGCCTGTATTACTGGGTGAGATCTAGGGATATTACTTTCTGGCACTATGGACAAAGAAGGAGTTTTTGGAAATAGACCACCCATTCTGGATGGAACAAATTATGACTACTGGAAACCTCGTATGATTGCCTTCTTAAAATCTCTGGACAAAAAGGCTTGGAGAGCTACTGACAAAGGATGGAACCATCCCACCATAACTGAGAAAGATGGGACAATCAGTCTGAAGCCTGAGGAAGAATGGAGCAAAGAAGAAGATGAGTTAGCCCTGGGTAATTCCAAAGCTTTAAATGCCTTGTTCAATGGAATTGATAGAAACATATTCAGACTGGTACATCAATGTGAACTGGCCAAGGAAGTGTGGGACACTCTCAAAACTACCCATGAGGGCACATCCAAAGTAAAAATGTCAAGGCTTCAGATGCTGACTACCAAGTTTGAGAACCTAAGGATGAAGGAAGATGAAACCATTCATGAGTTTCACATGAACATCTTGGAGATTGCCAACACCTCAGGAGCATTGGGTGAAAAGATGTCTGAAGAAAAACTGGTGAGAAAGATTCTCAGATCCCTGCCTAAAAGATTTGCAATGAAGGTAACTGCTATAGAGGAAGCCCAGGATATCAGCAAGTTAAAGGTGGATGAACTCATTGGGTCTCTTCAGACTTTTGAGATGGGGATCAGTGACAATGTTGACAAGAAAAACAAGAGCATATCACTTGTATCCAACACTGAAGATGAAAACAAGGAGGATGAAGAAGAAAATATTTCAGAAGCTATAGCCATGCTTGGAAGACAACTCAACAAACTCATCAAGATAATGGATCCAAAGTCAAGGTCAAATGTTGATAGCATTCCCTCTGACATTAACAGATCTTATGACTCCAGTAGAAGACCAAGGTCTGAAGAGAAGGGAAATCAAGGCAGAGGAATTCAATGCCATGGTTGTGAAGGATTTGGGCATATTCGAGCTGAATGTCCTACCTTTCTTAAGAAACAAAAGAAAGGAATGATTGTTACATGGTCTGACTGTGATTCAGAAAGTAATTCTGAAGAAGAATCTGCCAAACTAGTTACTTCACTATCTGGTGTTTGTACCTCTGAAAGTGACACTAGTGATGAGGAAGTGACATTTGAAGAACTAGCTGATACTTACAAGAAATTGTGTATCAGAAGTGCTGAAGTATGTGTGCAAAATGAGAGACAAACAAAACTCATCATAAAGTTGGAGGCTGAAAAAAGGGCAGACCTTGAAACTATAAGTCATCTAGAAGGGGAAGTTCAAATGTTGAACTCAAAATTGAACCAGATGACCAAATCTGTCAAGATGCTGACAAATGGAACTGGCAAATTGGAAGAAATCCTTCAGGTTGGACAAAATGTGGGAAACAAGTCTGGTCTAGGATTTGTGGCAGCAAAGAAATCTGGTGCAGACAAGAAGATCAGGTCTGATAAACAAATGTCAAAGCAGATGTCACAACATAACACTCAACATCGGGAACAGAGAAATATGAAGAAAAAGTACCAAAGATGGAGATGTCATCATTGTGGGAGGTTTGGTCACATAAAGCCTTTCTGTTTCAGACTGTATGGATACCCTAATCAGAACCCAGGTGTCAAACCTAAGTCTAACAGGGTACCACATACTCCTCAATGGAAGAAAAAGGCTACTGCCCTGATAGCCCACACTTCCCTGAGAGTCTCTGCAAAGGAAGACTGGTACTTTGACAGTGGGTGTTCTAAGCACATGACTGGAATCAAGAACCTTCTCAATAATGTTAAACCTCACACCACTAGTTATGTGACCTTTGGAGATGGTGCTAGAGGTGAAATCAAAGGAGTTGGTAATTTGGACTGCCCTGGAGTTCCAAATCTGAATGAAGTGTTGTTGGTAAAAGGCCTGACTGCTAATCTCATTAGTATCAGTCAATTATGTGATCTAGGATTCAAGGTCAACTTCTCAAAATCTGAATGTCTTGTAATTAATGAAAAACAAGAAGTTGTAATGAAAGGAGTCAGATCTAAAGACAACTGTTACTTGTGGGAACCTGAGAACACTAATTACTCCACTGTATGTTCTATTGCCAAAGAAGAAAAAGAGGTGAAACTGTGGCACCAAAAACTTGGTCATCTTCATCTAAGAGGAATGAAAAGGATTATCTCCATGGAGGCAGTCAGAGGGATTCCAAGACTGCAAATTGATGAAGGGAGAGTTTGTGGTGAATGTCAGGTTGGTAAGCAGACTAGGATGTCACATCCAAAGTCAAGACATCTGACCACCTCTAAGGTTCTGGAACTTCTACATATGGATCTGATGGGACCAATGCAGGTGGAAAGTCTTGGTGGAAAGAGATATGCCTATGTTGTTGTGGATGACTATTCCAGATTCACCTGGATTAACTTCATTAAGGAAAAATCTGATGTGTTTGAAGTTTTTAAAGAACTGTGCAAAAGAATTCAAAGAGAAAAAGAAGGGTGTATTGTCAGAATCAGAAGTGATCATGACAAGGAATTTGAAAACAGTAAGTTTAATGAGTTCTGTTTCTCAGAAGGAATTAGTCATGAATTCTCTTCTCCTATAACTCCTCAACAAAATGGAGTTGTAGAAAGGAAAAATAGGATCATACAGGAATCTGCCAGAGCTATGATACATGCCAAAAGACTTCCTATTCATTTTTAGGCTGAAGCTATGAATACAGCCTGTTATGTCCATAACAGAGTCACTTTGAGAAAGGGAACCTCATCCACCATTTATGAACTCTGGAAAGGAAGAAAGCCAACTGTGAAGTACTTCCATGTATTTGGCAGCAAATGCTATATTCTGGCAGATCGTGAACAAAGGAGAAAGCTGGACCCTAAAAGTGATGAAGGTATATTTCTAGGATACTCCTCCAACAGCAGAGCTTATAGGGTATTCAATTCCAGGACCAAAGTCATGATGGAATCAATAAATGTCATAGTTGATGATTATCATGAAGAAACAGATGTCCCTTGTAATGTTGAGACATTCTTTGAGACTCCAACTCAACAGAATGACCCTCCTAACACCACTACAGCAGACTCTGAATCCAAGGAAGCTAGCAAAATCCCTTCCATCAGAATTCAGAAAGATCATCCTAAAGAACTCATTATAGGGGATCCAAATAGTGGAGTCATTACAAGATCTAGAGAAATCATCTCAAACTCTTGCTTTGTGTCTAAAATTGAACCAAGAAATGTTAAGGAGGCCTTAACTGATGAATACTGGATTGGTGCAATGCAAGATGAATTGAACCAATTTAAGCAACATGAAGTTTGGGAGTTAGTTCCTAGACCAGAGGGAACAAACATCATTGGCACAAAATGGATATACAAGAACAAATCAGATGTTGAAGGAGTTGTCACTAGGAATAAGGCAAGACTTGTTGCCCAAGGATACACTCAAGTTGAAGGAGTTGATTTTGATGAGACCTTTGCCCCTGTATCCAGACTGGAATCTATCAGACTCCTATTGGGAATTGCTTGTCTCCTGAAGTTCAAGCTGTTTCAGATGGATGTAAAAAGTGCCTTCCTAAATGGGTACTTAAATGAAGAAGTTTTTGTGGAACAGCCTAAAGGTTTTGTGGATCCAAACCACCCTGATCATGTCTACAAATTGAGGAAATCTCTATATGGCTTGAAACAAGCTCCTAGAGCATGGTATGACAGGTTAACAAAATTTCTCTCAGACAAAGGATACAGAAAAGGAGGCTTGGATAAAACCCTCTTTGTCAAAAATGAAGGAGGGAAGTTAATGGTAGCTCAAATATATGTTAATGACATAGTGTTGTACCCCAAAATTTGCCCTCCCATATTCTTCAAAGTTTTGGCAAGCATCATCTCAAGTCTACTCAAGGGTTGCACAGTTCAAACACCCTCCTAAGCCAGTCAAATTAGGGTTTTGGTTCTTGCAAGGAAGTTGAGGTTTTCAAGGGCTCAATCAAGTCACATATGCCTATACACATTGTCAAGCATCTACATGCCAAGTTTCAAGGCTCACAAGGTCAAGTTGCACAGTCAAAAACCCTAATTGCTTCACAATCAACTGTAGGGGTAAAATGGTCATTTGGCAGTCAAAAGTCAAAAATTTTGGTCAACATCTTATTTTGAATCCAAAATCATCATTTGATCAAGTCTTGATCATGATTCTACAAGAATGGCTCAAAAATCATCAAGATGCAAAAGTTTCCATTTTTGGACAGTTGAAAAGTCAACTGTAACTTGACCAAAGCATAACTTTTTCATAGTTCATCAGAAAAATCCCATCCAATCCTCATTTTGAAGGGGAGGACATTTCCTACAACTCATCTTCACATTCCAAGTCCAAGAAATGCTCTCACAAAAAGTTATCAATTTCAACATTATAGGTCATTTTCAAAAGTCAACAAAAAGGCACTTTAAGTCAAAGACCATAACTTGAGATTGGTAAATCAAAATGACATGGGACCAAAGGCATTGGTTAGAGGACTTTAAGACATTTCCAAAATGTCTAAGAACATGTTCATATGATCAAAATTGAGCAAGATATGCATTGGAGAAGTTGGGAAATTTTTGAGAAATGGCAAAAGTCAAATATCCTTGAAACTTCAATTTTTGACAAAAGGGCCCACTTTCTTCCACTTGATTCAGCCTTGCCATGCCTCCCACGTGTCCCATGATTTATTTCAAGATTAAAAATTAATTTTTCTATTTTTGTTTAATTTTATTTGATTTAATTCATTTTAAATCTTTAAAATTCAAATAAAAATCAAGAAAATTAATTAAGGGATATCTTTTGGTTTGAATAACTTAGATACACCATAATCCACATACCAAATTCGTGTAAAGGTCCATTATGAGCATGGAATTCAAATTTTGGACAAAAAAGGCAAATGCTTTAATGGTGATAAAGAGGAAATCTCAAGACTTCATGGCAAGGGTTAAAGGCTCATGTATTGTTTGATTCTCATTCACTAACATATATGAAGCCTCTCATACAATACACACAAGCTAGAGACACCTAGAACGGCAACCCTAATTCTCTCAAATTTTCCACAAAATTGACAAATTCGGATTCAATTTTTTAGCAAGGTTCAAGGAGTTCTAAGGATTCAATCGTGTTCCTGGGCATAGCAGCAATCATTCCCAACCCTTACACAAAGCCAAATCATCCCAGATCGTGTTCCCTAGTTTTCATTGGTTTGTTAAAATTCTTGAATTCGTTTTTCATATTCCATGCATTATTAATTGTTTTTGATGGTTTGTGTGAACTCAGGACACTCATTAGAATGCATTTGATGCATAGCATGCAAGCTTTTACGCAGGAGTAAGGACCTGCCATTGCTAGGGCCGTTTTGGTTATCTTCTTCGAAACTCCCTGTACAGTCGTTTTCAGGCCAAAACAATGGCACCATTGAATCCGCAAGGGTCGAATTAGGGTGACTAGGTCCTTCTTTTTCTTTGATTTTTCCTATTTTGCAGGATCGGCCATGGTGCTCGCCAGAGAAGACGACCGGAGCTAGGGCTCCGGCGTCGTTGACTGGCGTGGACTCAGGCGTGGCTGGCGTGGCACGATAGCTCAATCTGATTCGCTTCCATGTTACACTTGGGCCTCACGCGTGTTGACTGTGTTTAAAATTCAAACATGACACGTTTTCACTTTTAACCAATTAATTGCAGAGTATTGACAACAAAGACAGTTAGCTCAGTTGGCAACGCGTTAGTGGATTTCTCCAGAGGGCATGAGTTCGAATCCTGGTCCTGGCATTTCTCTTTACCATTTTCATAATTAACATGCTTTCTATGTTTTCTATTTTTTTAATATTTTCATCTTAATTTAGTTTATCTTTAAATAATTTTTCTCATGCATTTAAAAAATCACAAAATATTTTCCTTTTGCATTTTAATCAGAAAAATGTTTATTTAATTTTTGACATTAAAATTAATATTTTTGCATGCATATTTTAATTAATTGTTAAATAAACATTAAATTGACTTTTAATTGCTTTTAATTATCAAAATTGATCCAGAAAATTACCAAAAAAATTATTCTATCATTAAATTAACAAAACTAACTTTTTTTCATAAAAAATCAAAAAAGAACTAATATTATTATTATTATTAATTTCATTTTATTTTTGTAAATAAATACTAATAAATTGAATTAATTTTAATTAGGCAACTTTAACTTTTTTTCTTAATAACTAAAATAAATTTAGAATTAGGTTTTATTAACTTTTAATTTTATTTCTTTTTATTTTATTTCATTAAAAAAACATAAAAACACAAAAACATTTTTCTTTTAATAAATTAATTAATTAGATTAGGCTTTATTTAATTAATTGCATTTAATTCAAAAAAGACAAAAAATTCAATTTCTTTTCTTAAAAGGGTCAAAACCCTTAGAACGTTCCCGATTAATTTTTATTCGCGCGCATTTACTTTATTTTGATTATTATGTACCTGCTTCAAGAATGTAATAGTAATTAGGTTTATCGCTTAATTTAATTTCTCGTACTTATTTACCAAAACGGGTCTTTGTATTTTTGGCGATGTATAGACCCGCGCCTTGTAATAGCGTAGAATTTATATTTCCGCAATTTACTTTCTGCACTCCTAATTGTTAAATGCATGAAAGAATGCATGTAAATAAAATCAACCTGTAGCTCACAAATAACATGTACAAAGACATAACTGAAAAACAACACACAAAGCACATGCCACTCCTAGGGTACGCCTCACTGGTTGCCTCGAACGTGGTCATCAAGTACAGGACGTCTTAGAGGTCACCCTTTGTCTAAAGATCCAGTTGCCTCGAAACGGTTGCCTCGGATAAAAGGATCTAGGACATTAGGGTTACTTCTAAGGTGTTCTACCATTGCTTCGGTGACCACACTGTCCCGATAATCAAATTGACTTGAATACCTCCAACGATGGTGCTACCTACCTCTCAATGGTGGGATAGCACTATCTAAAGGACTCTTACACAGCCTAATTCCTTAGAGTAGGTAGATTTCTCTTAAGTACTTGCTCTTTTCAAAACAAACAAAAATACTTTTCACATTGACACTTTCAAAGGTTTTCAAACAAATTTTTCATACAGTCTTGAGGACAAATACAAGAGTTACTTAGAAAATTTTCAAACAAAACTTTTTCAAAATCCACACACACTTGAAATGCAAACAAATTTTTGAAAATATAAGAGCAAGTACCTAAGAGCCCGTGGATAACCACGGATAGAAAGGGTGCTAACACCTTCCCTTTCTATAAATCTACCTCCCGAACCGAGAAACATTCTCATAAGGAATTTTGTTGTGCTTTTGTCCTTTCCATGTTGGAGAACATAAAAGACGGTGGCGACTCTTTCTTCCGTGACATTTCGCGAAACCAGCTTAAAAAAACAGTCAGTTCTATTTCCACCGATCACGGAACTGGCGACTCTGCTGGGGAATATTGAAAGTGAGGTGTAACTTAGGATTAGATCATACTTATGTTTTTAATTGCTTTGCTTTGATTGTTTTATATTTGTGGGCTTTGCATCGGAGTTTCATAGATCCTAACCCGGATCTGGGGATACCCTTTTAGGTAGCATAAGCTGTGAGGGACCTGTCCGGCGTAGACCGACACGGGTGAAGCAGTGGCTACGTTGGTGTGGCACCTTGGTCTGTACCGATATCCCTTGTGTTGCAACGAGGAGAATATGGGTCTTCTGAGGAGTCATTAAGCACTAACCGACCTTAGAACCCTAATGTGACCCAACTTGACCATAGAACAGTAGCAGTATGCTACACCCATTGAGGCTAAACTCTCGCGATGGTTCTGGATGCAAGAAAAGATTGCGACGTTGGAGTTATGACCGATTGAGGGTAGTCAGTGATATTGGGATCCTCTAGAACCCGGTTACTTTTGATAGGACAGGTCTTAACCAACGAAACTGAAAGAGGGTAGTACCTGAACTTCATGCTGGCCTGAACTCTAAGGGCTCTCATGTGTGACTTGTGTGCCTTCATACTTGAACTACTTGCATACTTGTTATCTAACAACATGAGTTCCTTGCAGGTTTTGTTTACAGTCCTTAATTGGGACTCATTACAGGGCCTACGTACATCACACCACGCATAGCATAACATCATACCATCATACCATTGCATACATCCTGCATAAGGACTAACCCTTTTCAAGGATCTCAAGGGTCTGTGATGCAGGTCATGACGAACCAACTGTCTAGCAAGGGGCAAAGGGGATTTATTTTCCTCTAGCCAAGGTTAATGACTTGAGTCAGGTGCTATGACCCACTCGATATGGTGAGCCTTGACTCTTGAAGAAGGACTCTCAACAGCTCGAAGTTCCCTCAATCAAGCTACAAATTCAAATTCTAACAATTTTCTTGTTTACCCCGCGAGATTCTTGAAAACATTGCATGCATACATAACATTGCATCACAGGTACCCTTTTTGACAGGACACTTACCTTCTTCGCTGTTTATTTCAGCAATGGCTTCCCAACAAGATAACCAGGGTCTTCATGCTCAAGAGACTCAGTTCAGGGAGATCTTCCTAAGCCTATCCAAGGGGCAGGAAGAGTTGAGGACACTCCTCATGGGGAATTTGGCCAAGAAAAGTCTCGAAGATGATAAGGACGAACGACTGAAACGTATGCAAGCTGAGGTAGATACAATGAGAACCCAGATGCTGGGGCAAATGGCTCTCATCCAAGGCTTAGCTCGGGAGCAAGAAGAGTTGAGGACCATGATCAGTCAGCTTCATCAAGACATGAAGCAAACAGTCCAAGTCAGGGACCAGGTCATTGATCAGCTTTCGAGAGGACAAGAGTCTGGCATGGTGAAGATTATACCTCTCCAAATTGCTACCACTTCACAGGTCCAACCACAACCTCGCCCAGAGCAACGGGTTGATCAGAGCAAGCCAGACAAGCCTAGGAGGAAATTTACCAAGCTCAACACGTCGTTGTCTCAAGCTTTACAACATTTGTTGAGGTTGAATTTGGTAACTCTAAGGGACCCTCCTAAGAACCCCAACAAGACACCTTCAAGGTATAACCCCAGCGCCCACTGCGCTTATCATTCGGACAGCCCGGGGCATGCCACAAACGACTACTGGTCTCTGAAGAACAAGATCCAGGATCTGATTGATGAAGGAGCAGTGGAATTCACCCAAGATGGCCAGGCTGAGTTCTTCTACTATCCCTGCAATATTCATCACTTGAAGTGACTAGTTCAACTTAGAAGACTTTTGTTCATTAGATTTTTCAAGTTGTAATTTTCTTTTGATTGTTCAAACAATTATTGTCATAGCAAACTTTATTACTTTATCAATGCATCGCATATGTCTGTTTTGAATCAATATATTCGCACTCGCTATTTTCAAACTACTTTCTTTTTTTTGTGATGTTCAAACTCTCAATTAATAATTCTAAGCCTCTTGAGGGAGGATGACGAGAACGATACCACGATCTACAGTATGCTTTTGAACAGACCCCGCTGATGAGGTACAGGCATTGTTTCAATTCCTAAACACTGGAGTTATAAGGCAGATAATCCCTCGTTAACCCCTTTGAGCCAAAGAAGTAGGAGTTTTCTTTTCAAAAATTAAAACCCTTAATCATAACCTGGGGCAGGGTAGTTCTCTCAGTTAATCCAGATGCACAATGAATGACATCAAACGAGTACTTCCAAAACAAAAGACCGTTATGGTTCCGAATAATCATAACGACAGGCAGTCATTATCCCTAAAAATAAACGCCCATTAAGTCAAAACCTATGAAGGAGACTTACAAAACTGGGGCATCCCGCTGACTGTAACCACAAAGAAACAGTTCAGGAAAAATTTAGGGATAACACAATAAAAAAGAAAGAGGTCATACAAACCCTCAACCAAAAAAGGAATGACTGCCTATTCCAAATAAATTGTCAACATCCGAACCATCACCGGTATATCAGGACGAAGACTCAAACAAGGTCTAGTGCATGATCAGCTGAGTTTAGGTTGGAAGAACATCACGAAGAGCAGGTGGGTACAAATAAATTTGAGCCTTTATCCTTTGTTTCTTAAACCGTGAATCAGGCCACGTTATAACCCTTAAAAGTCCTAGCTGAAGCATGGGTTAGTTCGAAAGCATACTGTTACGAATGGTATCCTGACTCCTTAAGGCTTATGGTAAAGTAACGAGTTGACATCACATGTTACAAAATTTGTTTGTTTTACTAAAAAATGCATTTTCAAAAACTTCAAGACAAACATAAGCTTTACATTTTTAATATAACATTGCTTGCATATGACTATTTGTTTGAACAGCATAGAAGTTCGCACGACGAATGTCTAATGAACAAAAGCACCTCCAATCAAGGGGCATGGCATGATCATTGTCCATCATCTGGGGCAGTTAAGTCAAGATTCGGAGAATCTCTCAAAAGGCCAACCAGCTTGGGGCAAATCTCCATCTGGGTCACTTGGGGCATTGGACGATCAAAACTAAGACCTTCTGGTGGTATGGTAACGCAGCACTACTGACAGTGACAACTCCCTGCATCCTGAGAGCACGGACATAGTCGAAAAATACTACGCAAAATCAAAGACCCGCTAGGTTGACACACCTAGGCAAAAATAAGGGCTTCCCGACGAACCAAAAGGGTTCGGGCAAAAATAAGGGATAAAAAACGGAAATATATGTACACCCGGCAAGTCGAAAACCTGAAAAGGCGGCTTGGGCAAAAATGGGTATCCCGGTGGACTGAAAACCCGAAAGGGTGGTCCAGGCAAAAGTTAGGGATCAAAAGCGTACGACTATGTCCCGGCATCTCGTCACTTACCTACCAGAAGAAGATTTGTCGAATCGGCAGTTGTCTAACACTCCATAAGGTATCTTCTTCTCCCATATCAGAAACAGGGGCAATAATGAGTTGTCCAAACGATCTAGTTGCTCTGTCAACCAAGGTACCAAGGTAGGTTCGATTGAAGAACATAACCAAGAGACCTCTACTCCACGCAGAGTAAGACAAGATTCGACAACTCTCCCCGAGCAGAGTTGGTCTCCCGTAAGCCCTAACAAGGCACAGTATCTCCAGCAAGTCAGCAACGCTCTCCCCAAGCAGAGTTAGTCTATTGTCAGCCTTAAGGAAGTTGGGTATCCTCAGAAAATCTCAGTATTCCCCAGTGGAGTATACAGATGTTCCTAGGCAAGCATCCCCGGCAGTCTTAACCTAAGATTGTTCCCCGGCGGAATACCAGACATCCAGTGGAGCCACTTCCCCAGTACAGTCTCAAAAGTTTCCCCAGTAGAGTTGAATCAATCTCCCCAGTAGACTCTGGAAGCTTATCTCCCCAGTAGATTCTGGAAGCTTATCCCCTGCAGAGCACGAACGCGTCTTCCGGCTTTATTCAAAGGTTATTCCCCACCAGAGCTTATAACTGGGTTATCCTCAGCTAATTACCACGGAAAGATCGTCCTCGATGAAGTTCTTCCTATCCCCAACGGAGTTCATCAAAATCCCCAACAAAGCTTATCAACGGAATCCCCAGCGGAGTTATCATCTCAGTGAAGCATCTCTTCCCCACAGAGTGATTCCCCGCAGAGTAATCTCTTCACCAAGTTTATTCCCCAACGGAGTCATCTTCTCCTACTGGTTTATTCTTGCAATCATCATCCCTAGCGGAAATGAAGAACTCTACTCTTCAGCATCAGCCCAGGATTCAACAAGCTCCTGACATTCGTCAAGGATTCATTTTCCAGACGAAAATACATTCATAAACATTTCACATTTTATACATCCTGCTTACATACATGATAAAGTGCATACGACACTATCTCATTTTGAGCATCATGACCTCATGCATTTCATACATCATGACTTTGCATACAACTGATGTTTTGCCTTTTCAGGAAAAAGGTCAATCCAAAGATAATTACTATCAACTGTCGCAATTCCAGATTCGATACCTGTATCTAGCCAGGGCACATCTGTGATCAAACCCGTCGTTGTAGACACCCGTCGTCATATACACCCATCGTTATAGACACCCGTCGTCATAGACACCCATCATCATAGACACTCGTCGTCATAGACACTCGTCGTTATAGACACTCGTCGTTATAGACACTCGTCGTTATAGACACTCGTCGTCATAGACACCCGTCATTATAGACACTCGTTGTTATAGACACCCGTTGTTATAGACACCCGTCGTCATAGACACCCGTCGTCATAGACACCCGTCGTCATAGACACTCGTCGTCATAGACACTCGTCGTTATAGACACTCGTCGTTATAGACACTCGTCGTTATAGACACTCGTCGTCATAGACACCCGTCATTATAGACACCCGTCGTTATAGACACCCGTCGTTATAGACACCCGTCGTCATAGACACCCGTCGTTATAGACACTCGTCGTCATAGACACCTGTCGTCATAGACACCCGTCGTTATAGACACCCGTCATTATAGACACCCGTCGTCATAGACACCCGTCGTTATAGACACTCGTCGTCATAGACACCCGTCATCATAGACACCCGTCGTTATAGACACCCGTCGTCATAGACACCCGTCGTTATAGACACCCGTCGTTATAGTCACCTCGTCATTGAAGACCACCTATCCATGAAGACAACTCGTCCAAGAAGACAAAACCTCCCCTGATTCAGTTAAATCAATTTCTGAAGGCTTTTTCTGAAATAACCTGTCAGTAGAGACAACCTACCCACCTTTTGAAGTTCCAGATTCGATTCCTGTATCTAGCCAGGGCACGTTTGAAGAGTTTGAAGATTCGATTCCTGTATCCAGCCAGGGCAAATTAGTAGATGACTAATTCCAGATTCGATACCTGTATCTAGCCAGGGCATGTCTGTGAGCGACTGAGTGAAGATCAACCCCTGTAATAGGCCAGGTAATTATCTTTCTTTCTCAGGTACGCAAGTTCTCGCTAAGGAATCTCTTACGCGATCGACACCTCAGGATGGCATCTTTAAGCCCATCTCCACAATTATCCATTACAGTTCCAAATGGCACCTATAAGCCCATTCCCGACAAGGTTCTGTCACATCTCCATATGGCATCTATAAGCCCATCCTCCTATCCATCATCTCTCCAAATGGCATCTGTAAGCCCATTCCCGCCATCATACTATTGATACTCTACTATGTGAGTGCAAATTTCTGGGCACTTTAGTGTTCAATCATCTTCCACCTTCGGATCACGAAAGGCACACAAGCCAATCTACATCCTCAGGTCTAAGAAGATTGAACAGGGGCAACTTTTGTACCCCAAAATTTGCCCTCCCATATTCTTCAAAGTTTTGGCAAGCATCATCTCAAGTCTACTCAAGGGTTGCACAGTTCAAACACCCTCCTAAGCCAGTCAAATTAGGGTTTTGGTTCTTGCAAGGAAGTTGAGGTTTTCAAGGGCTCAATCAAGTCACATATGCCTATACACATTGTCAACCATCTACATGCCAAGTTTCAAGGCTCACAAGGTCAAGTTGCACAGTCAAAAACCCTAATTGCTTCACAATCAACTGTAGGGGTAAAATGGTCATTTGGCAGTCAAAAGTCAAAATTTTTGGTCAACATATTATTTTGAAGCCACAATCATCATTTGATCAAGTCTTGATCATGATTCTACAAGAATGGCTCAAAAATCATCAAGATGCAAAAGTTTCCATTTTTGGACAGTTGAAAAGTCAATTGTAACTTGACCAAAGCAAAACTTTTTCATGGTTCATCAGAAAAATCCCATCCAATGCTCATTTTGATAGGGAAGGACATTTCCTACAACTCATCTTCACATTCCAAGTCCAAGAAATGCTCTCACAAAAAGTTATCAATTTCAACATTATAGGTCATTTTCAAAATTCAACAAAAAGGCACTTTAAGTCAAAGACAATAACTTGAGATTGGTAAATCAAAATGACATGGGACCAAAGGCATTGGTTAGAGGACTTCAATACATTTCCAAAATGTCCAAGAACATGTTCATATGATCAAAATTGAGCAAGATATGCATTGGAGAAGTTGGGAAATTTTTTAGAAATGGCAAAAGTCAAATATACTTGAAACTTCAATTTTTGACAAAAGGGCCCACTTTCTTCCACTTGATTCAGCCTTGCCATGCCTCCCACGTGTCCCATGATTTATTTCAAGATTAAAAATTAATTTTTCTATTTTTGTTTAATTTTATTTGATTTAATTCATTTTAAATCTTTAAAATTCAAATAAAAATCAAGAAAATTAATTAAGGGATATCTTTTGGTATGAATAACTTTGATACACCATAATCCACATACCAAATTCGTGTAAAGGTCCATTATGAGCATGGAATTCAAATTTTGGACAAAAAAGGCAAATGCTTTAATGGTGATAAAGAGGAAATCTCAAGACTTCATGGCAAGGGTTAAAGGCTCATGTATTGTTTGATTCTCATTCACTAACATATATGAAGCCTCTCATACAATACACACAAGCTAGAGACACCTAGAACGGCAACCCTAATTCTCTCAAATTTTCCACAAAATTGACAAATTCGGATTCAATTTTTTAGCAAGGTTCAAGGAGTTCTAAGGATTCAATCGTGTTCCTGGGCATAGCAGCAATCATTCCCAACCCTTACACAAAGCCAAATCATCCCAGATCGTGTTCCCTAGTTTTCATTGGTTTGTTAAAATTCTTGAATTCATTTTTCATATTCCATGCATTATTAATTGTTTTTGATGGTTTGTGTGAACTCAGGACACTCATTAGAATGCATTTGATGCATAGCATGCAAGCTTTTACGCAGGAGTAAGGACCTGCCATTGCTAGGGCCGTTTTGGTTATCTTCTTCGAAACTCCCTGTACAGTCGTTTTCAGGCCAAAACAATGGCACCATTGAATCCGCAAGGGTTGAATTAGGGTGACTAGGTCCTTCTTTTTCTTTGATTTTTCCTATTTTGCAGGATCGGCCATGGTGCTCGCCGGAGAAGACGACCGGAGCTAGGGCTCCGGCGTCGTTGACTGGCATGGCCTCAGGCGTGGCTGGCGTGGCACGATAGCTCAATCTGATTCGCTTCCATGTTACACTTGGGCCCCACGCGTGTTGACTGTGTTTAAAATTCAAACATGACACGTTTTCACTTTTAACCAATTAATTGCAGAGTATTGACAACAAAGACAGTTAGCTCAGTTGGCAACGCGTTAGTGGATTTCTCCAGAGGGCATGAGTTCGAATCCTGGTCCTGGCATTTCTCTTTACCTTTTTCATAATTAACATGCTTTCTATGTTTTCTATTTTTTTTAATATTTTCATCTTAATTTAGTTTATCTTTAAATAATTTTTCTCATGCATTTAAAAAATCACAAAATATTTTCTTTTGCATTTTAATCAGAAAAATGTTTATTTAATTTTTGACATTAAAATTAATATTTTTGCATGCATATTTTAATTAATTGTTAAATAATCATTAAATTGACTTTTAATTATCAAAATTGATCCAGAAAATTACCAAAAAAATTATTCTATCATTAAATTAACAAAACTAACTTTTTTTCATAAAAAATCAAAAAAGAACTAATATTATTATTATTATTAATAATTTCATTTTATTTTTGTAAATAAATACTAATAAATTGAATTAATTTTAATTAGGCAACTTTAACTTTTTTTCTTAATAACTAAAATAAATTTAGAATTAGGTTTTATTAACTTTTAATTTTATTTCCTTTTATTTTATTTCATTAAAAAAACATAAAAACACAAAACATTTTTCTTTTAATAAATTTATTAATTAGATTAGGCTTTATTTAATTAATTGCATTTAATTCAAAAAAGACAAAAAATTCAATTTCTTTTCTTAAAAGGGTCAAAACCCTTAGAACGTTCCCGATTAATTTTTATTCGCGCGCATTTACTTTATTTTGATTATTATGTACCTGCTTCAAGAATGTAATAGTAATTAGGTTTATCGCTTTATTTAATTTCTCGTACTTATTTACCAAAACGGGTCTTTGTATTTTTGGAGATGTATAGACCCGCGCCTTGTAATAGCGTAGAATTTATATTTCCGCAATTTACTTTCCGCACTCCTAATTGTTAAATGTATGAAAGAATGTATGTAAATAAAATCAACCTGTAGCTCACAAATAACATGTACAAAGACATAACTGAAAAACAACACACAAAGCACATGCCATTCCTAGGGTACGCCTCACTGGTTGCCTCGAACGTGGTCATCAAGTACAGGACGTCTTAGAGGTCACCCTTTGTCTAAAGATCCAGTTGCCTCGAAACGGTTGCCTCGGATAAAAGGATCTAGGACATTAGGGTTACTTCTAAGGTGTCCTACCATTGCTTCGGTGACCACACTGTCCCGATAATCGAATTGACCCGAATACCTCCAACGATGGTGCTACCTACCTCTCAATGGTGGGATAGCACTATCTAAAGGACTCTTACACAGCCTAATTCCTTAGAGTAGGTAGATTTCTCTTAAGTACTTTCTCTTTTCAAAACAAACAAAAATACTTTTCACATTGACACTTTCAAAAGTTTTCAAACAAATTTTTCATACACTCTTGAGGACAGATACAAGAGTTACTTAGAAAATTTTCAAACAAAACTTTTTCAAAACCCACACACACTTGAAAAGCAAACAAACTTTTGAAAACATAAGAGCAAGTACCTAAGAGCTCGTGGATAACCACAGATAGAAAGGGTGCTAACACCTTCCCTTTCTATAAATCTACCTCCCGAACCGAGAAACATTCTCATATGGAATTTTGCTGTGCTTTTGTCCTTTCCATGTTAGAGAACATAAAAGACGGTGGCGACTCTTGCTTCCGCGACATTTCGCGAAACCAGCTTAAAAAAATAGTCAGTTCTATTTCCACCGATTACACATAGTGTTTAGGGGAATGTCAGAACAAATGGTTAAACATTTTGCTGACCAGATGAATGTTGAATTCGAAATGAGTCTCATGGGAGAACTGACTTATTTTCTTGGACTACAAGTCTCACAGATGGAGGACTCAATCTTTCTATCTCAAAGCAAGTATGCAAAGAACATTGTCAAGAAGTTTGGTATGGAGAATTCCGGTCACAAAAGGACCCCTGCACCTACTCATTTAAAGCTATCCAAAGATTCAAGTGGGGTTAAGGTGGACCAAAGTCTGTACAGAAGCATGATAGGAAGTTTGCTGTACTTAACAGCCAGCAGACCTGACATTGCTTTTGCAGTTGGAGTTTGTGCAAGATACCAAGCTGATCCTAAAGTCAGTTATATCAACCAAGTAAAGAGAATTTTGAAGTATGTAAGTGGAACTTACAACTATGGCTTGTTGTACTCTCATGGTTGTGAACCAACTCTGACTGGTTATTGTGATGCTGATTGGGCTGGAAGTGCTGATGATAGAAAAAGCACCTCTGAAGGATGTTTCTTCTTAGGAAATAATCTGGTCTCCTGGTTCAGCAAGAAACAGAACTGTGTGTCTCTCTCTACTGTTAAAGCTTAATACATTGCAGCTGGTAGTAGATGTTCTCAAATGATCTGGATGAAACAGATGCTTACTGAGTATAATGTCACCCAAGATGTTATGACATTGTACTGCGACAATCTGAGTACAATCAACATTTCTAAGAATCCTATTCAGCATAGCAGGACCAAGCATATTGACATAAGACATCACTTTATCAGAGACCTTGTAGAAGAGAAGACGATTAAACTAGAACATGTTGCCACTGAGATACAGCTGGCTGACATTTTTACCAAGGCATTTGATGCAAATCAATTTGAAAACTTGAGGGGCAAGTTGGGTATTTGCCAACAGGAGGAATTGTAGCAATTAATTTTGCTTAAAACAAGGGTTGAAGGAGTCATCTTTGTTAAGTCTATTTTGATTGGGTTAATCATATGCTTTCCCATTTCTTTCATAATTATTAAGAAGATGAATAGACACTCATTTGCCTCATTCCTCTCTCAACTCTGCAACAAATCCCATTCTCTCAATCAAAGTTCTCTCTCTAGTTGGAACAGGAGGAGACTCAAGGAAACAGAAGGGAAGAGGGTGCTGCTGAAGATCAGCTCAATGCTGAAGAAAGTAGCTCCTCTGAAGATGACAGTGCTTAAAGTTTGGTGGAGTTGACAAGCCTGATGCTGGTTCCTGTTGATGCAAGTATTTTCAGATTTTATTTGTTGTTTTTATTACCCATTTTGGATAACTGTATAACATTTAAGTACATGTATCTTTGTCCCATTTGTGGCTAAAGAGGGGGAGATATTTTGTGGACATCATTTTTTTCTGCAGTCATATTCATTCTGCTGCTCTCTATTCTCTGATTGCTTAGGGGTTTTAGCCAAAAATCTGCCAAAGGGGGAGTTTGTAAATGTTTAGTTATTGGCATGTATTTTTGGTAAAACCAGGTGTGTAAATGTCATGACTAATTACATAACATTCTGGATTTTTAGGTTCTTTATGTAGAAAAAGTATGGCATACAGTAGCTACTGTTTATGAGTGTGTATCTGAGCATTTTGCAATGATCACATTTATTGCCTTCTACCAAAATCAGTAAACAGGAATTCTGATATCATAACAAATGTTAAGACATACTGTACTGATCTAACAGATATGCAGTTTGGTTAATTCTGAGATTTTTCAGGAAGATGGCTCCTTCCTTCCAGAATAGAATCTCACGTGGACTTTAGGTTAACCTAGCTCAACCCTAATCTGGTTGATAAAGTCTTGTGACCAAGTCTTAAGGTTAAACCTAATTAACCCTAGCTTTTTGTGGAAACCCTAACTGAAGAAACAGCTGCATATATATTCAACAGGAATGCTGGTTGTAGAATAACTCTTTTGACTGAAGATCAATTAGGAGCTGTATAGTTTTAACTGCTGTAATCCAAGCAAGTATCATTGTGATAAGTGACTTGGAATAGGTTTTGATTGTAAGGGTTTTTGTATCACTCAAAGCTTTGAAGCAAGAGTGTTTTGTGTCTCTTGACTAAAGCTTTGAAGCAAAGTCAAGTTAGGTTTATGTATCACTCAAAGCTGTGAAGCACGAGTATTTGTGTTACTTGATTAAAAAGCTGTGAAGCATAATCAAGTGTATGTTCTGAAGAGTGTCTTCATTATTTCATTAGACAATTGTTTTAAGTATCACTGCTGTGATTGAGGGGGAGTGAGTAGGAACTCAGGTTTAAGTTTAACTTAGATTGAAGTTGCATTGGGTAGGTCTTAAGTGAAGGAGATAAACTGGTTGGTTTATTCCTGAATTAATATCTCTTATAGTGGATTTCCTCCCTGGCTTGGTAGCCCCCAGAGTAGGTGTTGTTTCACACTGAACTGGGTAAACAATTGACTGTGTTCTTTACTGTTTTTTTACTGTCTTATAGAAAGTCAGATATGGTGTCATAACATTCACTGTGACATTGAGTATCTTCTGCCAGAATTTCAGAAATGAGAGGGAAAATTTTGGGGTACAACAGACATGCTTGCCTAGGTTCTAGGAGTAATGGTCATCATGGCAGCATGGTAACGGCTGATTGAAAAGACGTCTTGGGAAAAGAGTAATGATGGTTTTGAGAGTGGCAGCTGTTGGAAGGCGAAAAGCGCATGTTAAGCCTTTGTGGACAACAAGGGGGAAAAGTGTCAAATAGAAAGATCAAAGAATGACTATTTCTTTTGGCTTCGAAATAGACATTCTTGGGGGGGAATTTGTTGGCTCCTAAATTCGACACCTACTATATATTAGCCTTATAGGCCAAAAATAGAACAAATTAAGCCAAGCTGGAAAATGTTTCGACGAATGGAAAAACTTAGAGGAAATATCTGAGTTGAACATTGGTCTTCGACCAGGCATCACCATCAATATTTCGACTAAGAAGGTCCTATGACCTTCGACTAGAAGAACATACCTTCGTGTAATCACCAAAGACAGAGGATATTTGAATTATAATTGTTGGAGGGAAAGATGGTTTCTACAGAAGTTAAAGGAAAGCGACATGGCTGCAAGATAGAGGTCGAGGGACATGCAGAGGAAACTTGCCTTCATCTTAGAGCAAAGCCACCCCTCGAAGGTTATGTAGTTTTAGTATAAAATAGGAAGTCTGTGTAATCTTTTTGTGTGTTCAACCTATTGTGCTAGTTACTCAAATATTGTCCAAGTACCCGCTGTGTGTGAAAGGATAAACTGAGAAATGTACGTTAGAAACACCACTTTTAATTAATAAAGTCTTTTTACATTGCTTTGATCTTATTTTGCAAAGTTACTTTTTCTGCATCTTTACTTGCATTTCCATTAACTTTCTTACTTTCCAAAACCACAAGCATCTTATCTTTGGTCGAACGTGCATTCTTCCTAGATATCTATTTTTACATCAAACCAGTATAAAAGTTAGCATATGTTATGGGATCAATCTGATCGATCCCGCGAGTAACCAAAAGGACTTTCCTTTTTGGAGGATCAGCAGTTGTTTACCAAAAACCACGGTAAATAGTGAGTCTGTTTTCTTTTTGTTTCTTTTTGTTGTCTCATCAGTTGAGTCAATCTTGTTTAGTTTGTCTTGCCTCAGTTTTGTGCCTTGTGTTGGTTCTTTCTATTTCAATTTCTTTTCACTCTATTTTTGTCAATTTTTGGCTAATAAGGGGGAGAAAAGTGTTAGTGAGTCTAGTCTAGTGTTGTTGCTTGTTGTATGCATCATCTTAGGGGAAGCATAATTGTCTTTCATGTGGGTCTTGTGATGCTACTTTTGTTATGGTTGGGTGCAGGATGTTCTATCAGATGTTCTAACATCCTGTCTATTGTGTCTTGTCTGTTGTGTCATGTATGTTATGTCTTATGGCTTAGTTTATATGAGTCTAGGGTTCTAGTATTCTGAGTTATGTGTGTTGCTTCTGCTGCATGTTCTTCTAATATCTTAAACTCTAATAATTCAAGGTTGAGTTCAGGTTGGTTTTCTTGTGCTTTGAGAAACGTTTCTTCTTCCTCTGGAAAAAATTTCTTATTCCCCTGGTGATTTAAATCTTCCTCTTTAGGGGGATAATTGATTCTCTGTGACAAGAATTGGTTCCTTGTGACATGGGGAGTATTCTTGGATAGATCTGAAACATCATGTTATCTCTTATACATGTTATTTCTGTTACAGTTTTTGTTTGTACAAAGTTTACATGTTTGCATGTAGTTTGTGTTTTATTAATGTGATTTTGTTCTTCTCTCCAGTTTAACTGTGCTAAGGTTTTTTTATCCAAAATTTGCTAAAGGGGAAGATTGTTACATCTGCGGTTTTAGGATTAGAAACAATTTTGCTAAAACAAAGTTCATGACAAATGTTAAGCTAGATGTCATAGCATCTTAATCAAACTGATACAACAAGTGTGAATGTTGAATTGAAGACAGATGTTGTGACAAATGTTGTGACATGTAGAATCAGAATATCAATACAAGATATTTTAAATCTTGACAGATTTGATTTAATTTTGTGATATTTCTTTTGGATATTGCTGAAGCGGCAGGAAACAAAAGTTTTGGAAATATTTATCCGGGAATGTAGTGTTTTCACAGAGATTGGTTATTGAACTGTCGTTCGACAATTTCTAGCGTTTATGAGTTTCGGAAAAGAATGGGTTTATTTGTAAGGCGCGGGAATTAAAAGTTATAGACATAAAAGGAATTTCATTCTTTGATTAGTAAATAACTCTAGAGTTTGTATTTAGTCTACCCTATCAAATACTTAAACTTACTACCCAGTTGCATTTAACCTTAACTACTGTTCAATATCATCATGTATCGCCCACACAGAGGTCATCTTTAATGCAGAGTGAGATATCAATTGTATCTCTCTATGTCGACGATCTCTCACCATAACATAAACAACACGGAGGCATTAAGAGTCGATAACCTAATGATTACTAAGCCTAAATCTATCTCTAGAATCTAAGCCTAGTAGATATTCATCCTAAGTCTGGATTTAATTCGTCCATCTCTACAACATCTCAAACCCAAACCCTTAGCAAGATAAAAAGGATAAACATCAATAAATATTTGTAAATAAAGTTTCATACAACACCATGAGCAATAAATATACATATAATCGAGGTAAAGTTACATATAAAATCCAATAAATAATGGTTACAAAGAGAGGAAGAGGAGAGAAAACCAAATTTCTTGCGGTGTCAACACGATCCATCAAGCTCCCGACCCCAGATCATCCATTTGCAAGCCACAAATGTTGTTTTCTAAGCTCTAAATATCAAAGAATGAAGGTGATGGAGTTTGGGAACAAATACACCAAAAACCACAACCTAGAAAATGACTAAAATTTGTTTTTATAAAACTATTCTCAACAGACCGCGCTAAGCGGCCTTAGCGCGTTAAGAGGGCTACGTAACATTTAGACACTAAACCAACCTAAATTGTGCTAAGCACGCAATCCACGCTAAGAGGGCTTCAAAACTTTGGTTATGCCAAAACAGTAAACGCAAGCAGCGCGCTATAAAATGCGTCGAGCGCCACTTGCGCTTAGTGGCCTCTTGTGCGCTAAGCGGGCTCTCATGGACATCAAGTCCCAAAATCGATCTTTTATTCTAGAAATGCGCATTCGGAGCTGTGCCTTTGACACCTTACTACTCGATGCTCGAAATATGCAACAAATACCTACAAAATAGACCAAAACTATCAAACAGTACACTATTTATATAAAAAACACAATTATTCGCAAAGTAAACGTATTTATAAACAAAGCGGGGAATTCTTCAAAGAATATTAACAAAAGTATCGATAAGTGCAACAAAAATTATATACAAAAATAGCTACAATGTGCACTTATCAAACTCTCCCCAACTTGAACTTGTTTGTCCTCAAACAGGGCCAAACAACTAAAATAACAAATAAACAATAATCAAAGAATCACGAATCAATAGGTTTTTAAGACGGAAAATAAATGTATGTTTCAAAAATAAAAACCTACACACAAGGCAAAACTTACCACTAAACTAAAATGATAACATGAAAATGAAACAACTCCTAAATACAAAGCACATATCAAAAATTCCAAGACAATACAATGTTCACAAGTGATCACACATAGCACACACTTCATCGATAGATGAAAAACGCAAACATGAGATGCTTAACTCTCACTCAACAATCTTGCTAACAACAACTAAATTATGCATTCATCAAAGAAAATTCATATTGAAAAGCACAAAAGCAAAATCACAAGGGCTTCAAGGGTTGTAATGTGGCTTGGGTAACAAGGAAGGGGTAATATCTATAGGTAATTTAAATAAACAACCATGCTTATTCCTATAGGAGTGATCAATTCACAAAGTCTCAAGCATCGCTCAATCAACTTTTTCAACTATCTCAATTGTTACACAAACACACATCACTTATTTGTACTTTTTTTTTCTTTCTTTTGCAAAACTTTTTCTCTTTTTTTCCTTTCTTTTTCAAAACTTATTCTCTTTTTCTTCTTCTTCTTTTTCCATTACACAATTTATTTTCAACCTCAAACAACCATCTTATAAACAAGCAACATTGCTCTCCTCAACTTAAACACGACCACACATAGTGACAAATTGCTCCCACTTTCTAAGGCAAGGAAAAATTCAACCACAATACATGGTTGGGGTTAAGTACCAACAAACAACATTAGAATCCATGATGAATTATAACTAAAAGGCTCAAAGGGGTTCACAAATGATCGCTCACTCACAAGATGAATTACTTTTGGTTAGGTGGTTTTTCTTAAAATCAAACAAAATGCCTTGATAATTTCATGCTTTCATACGAATCAACATAAATGAAAGATTAAACATAATAAAATTGAGTTAAGATAAGATTGTCGAACTCCCATGTATATAGTAAATAATGGAAAGCAACCTCACAAGGGGTTTAGTCCTAAAGTGATTCAAAAGTGAACACAAATTGCAAAAGAATGAATGACATGAAAATTTGTACAAAAGAAAAGTCTCCTAAACATGCTATATTCTAGAAAGCGATAAATGAGTACCTGATGTGTACCAACTTCAAAACAATATCATTACCATACATCCTCAAGTTAAAACGTACAGACTTGGAAAATCGCCTCAATATTCCTCAAGAAATCGGACCAAATTTGAAGTCCAAACAACAGACAAAAGAATTATAAAAATAACTCTATTATTTAGTAATCTAAAAAGCCAAGGTGAGAGTGGTAAAAAGGAAATCAAGTGAAAAAAATTAAAAGAATTCACTGGTTCTACACAACAGGGCGCACTAAGCGACCTGGAGCGCACTTAGCATGCTACACCAGATGTAGAAAAACAGGACATCAACATCTGGTGCAGCTGCTATGTAACTCTACAAGCACCTACACACTCAATGTACATAACATTTACAACAAAAAAATTCCACATGCCAAACACGACAAGCTTGCGGAAAAACACAAATTAACCAAACGAAACTATTTGAAAGTGTATTAACAAGTTGAAAAGGGAAATTTTGAAATTTGAAAACTAATCTGAGTTCAACTTGTTAAAACACAAGTCAACACATACATAAACAAATACAAATAAAAAAATAATACAACATGCTTGTTTTACGTTGTAAGCTCGACGCTTTTATTGTAAGAGCTAGTAAGCTTCTCTCGTCATGCCATGGTATTGTCACACCGCGCAAACCTAAAGAGAGTATCCTAACATCCACACAACAAACGTTACGAAAACGAGATAATTCACAACAATACATGAAAACAAAAAAAAACACATATATGCACAAGTATCATATACAAGTTAATGTACAATTTTTGTACAACATATACATTAATTACAAAAATCAAAAACAAAAGAATTATCGCAATGCGAAAACAATAGAACCAATTTGTTGTACCCAAAAATTTTCCCTCCCTTTTCATCAACATTTTCTCACCACAAGACTCTTGGAGCTCAAGATCAAGTTAGGGTTTGCTCTGCTCAAGGCTCTTCCTTGCACTATTGACCCAAATTAGGGTTTGAGTTTGCACAAAGATGTTTTGACCTAAAATTCCCAAAGTGACTTTCATGCTTCATGTTGGACCTACAAGTTTATCCATACCAGGTTTCAAGCCTTGATTCCAATCTTTGCCCAGTCAATTGGACAGTTGACCTAGAAATCAACTGTATTGGGGAAAAAAGTCAACTACGGCCAATTGACAGTCAAAATTCATAATTTTTTACCCACATCAACATAATGAACTCATATGAACCATTTGGTCAAGTTTGGATCACAATTCCACAATAAATTTGATCAGATCACCAAAAGGGCAAAATGGTCATTTTTAGGGTTTTGACTGCACAAAGGCAATTTTTGACTGCTTGACCTAACCAATGGCAAACCAAGCTCACATGTGGACTCAAGGACTAAATGGCATTGTCTTGACACATACAACAAGTTCAAAAGATCTCAAATGCACAAGATTGACAGATGAATTTTTCAATCAACTGATCAAAATTTGACTGTATACTAAAAAGTCAAACTTTGACTTTTTGGTCAAAATCAAGTGCCAAGATTCATTTTTCATTAAGACATGTCAAATTATGAAACTTGTTCATCAAGAAACCCAAAATTGCAAATTAGGGTTTAAAATGAGAAAATTTCATAACTTAGAATTTTTCTAAGTTATGAAACTTCCTTATTTTTTCCTAACTTTGTCCCATTTTTTCATCAAGATACAAATGGATTCAAACAAAACTCAAAACATGAAAGTTGTAGTCCATTGCAAAATCTACAACTTTAATTCACAAAGTTTTCTCAAAGGAAGCTTGTAGATCAAGTTATGATTTTTGGAACAAGGGTGCAAAACATTTTTAACTTAGAGAAATTTTGACCTATTCTAGACAGGATTTTTGTCCAACTTCTTGGCCATTTTTCACATGCTTCCACTTGGAGTTTCAATTTGAATTACAAAGATGGATTGTAGTACACATTCCAAGCTTTCCAAATTGTCCAAGAACTCATCAAACACCCTTGTGGTTAGGGAGAATCGAATTTGCAAAGTTGGGCAAAATTCACTTTTGTTCATGGCCAAAGCTTGTTCATAACATTGGCATTTTCAAGTCAGCAGGGTTTATGATAGTTTTCAGGCCTCTAAACCTCTTCACACTCAATAATTAAATGCCTAACCATTGTGTTCAAGCTTTGTTTTGTGCATTTGGTCTTTACATGCAAGATTAATCTTTAAATGGAAAAAGTAAATTTGCCATTTTGGAAAAGATGCACTTTATGTCAAATACCATATCCAAGAGGTACAAGCCAGATCTTTGAGGCACAAGTTTGTAGACAAATCCCACTGATCAAGAGAGAGTGTTGCAGCATGCTTGAGAGCCTTGTACAGGCCTATAACCCAACTTGAACCTTCTTACTTCAAAAAGGAGAAAGCTTGCAAAAACTCTCAATCTCTCATTCTTGTCAACACAGCCAAACAAAAACTTTGCAAACATCTTTCATACATCCAAGCAAGCCTAAGGCACGAATCAACCACCCCTCAAACCTCCTCAAACACAAAAACACCCTCTTGTTGCAGAAACAGAGCAAGTTCTGCAACTTGACTTCCACAAACATTTCCACTCGTGCACTTTGGCTAAAAAGAGTTCAAACATGTTCCGTATCATCCACTGAAGCTATCCCAAACATTGAACTCAAGCTGTAACATCCATAACCACGTTTGCCATTTTTATTTTCAAGTTGTGCAGGTTGACTTCCATAGCACGATTCAGTTGATTTTAAAGCAAGCTAGGAGTTGGAGAAGCATCCTTGGACTTCAGGCAAGATGTACAAAAGCTCAAAATCCATTGGAAGTTGCTACATTGTTCTGTTCAAGTCAAGCTGAAACAGGTAAAAACATGAACTTCTATCTCTCTATCCAGGCATGATTAAGCTTAGGTTTGTGAAGAAAACATGTTCTACTCATAGCCCTAAAGCCATCCATGTATTTACTTTTCATTTATATTATGCATGCTGTGAGAATTTTGGCCATGAACATTGAAGAAAATTTAGGTCAGAAATTGGGGATGAAGAAATTCTCCCTCGTTTCTTAGAGTTAGGTCAAGTGTTTTATATGTCTGGATTCGTCTCTTGATGCTCTACATTATTGGTGTTATGATTTTTGCATGAAAGTCCAGGAATCAGGAGTTAGGAAACACGCGTTTTTGCTTGTTCAAACAAAGCTGGAGGTTGAAGATGACTGGCTTGGGTTGGGCCTGAGTCAGTCCTGCTTTTTGTACCCCCTTTTCCAATTTACACCCCCTTGGCCCATTGTGTGATATATTGATCATTTTTTATTTTTTCTTTTTGATTCTGACTTATTATTTTTTGCTCAAATATAAAAAATATCAAAAAAAAATTTCCACCCTTTTTTGCATTTATTTGGCATTTATTTGCTTTATTTAAACATATGTATATAAATAAATATAAAAATATTTTATTTAAAACCCTAGAAATAATACAAAAATAAATATTTTTCAGTTATTATTTTTTGTTTACATTTTGAAAACATTTTCTAAAATATCCTCTTTTTGTAAATAATTAATATTTTATTCTTGTATATATTTTGTACATTTAATATATAATATAAATACTTGTATATATTTATTAGAATACTTAGGATAAAAATATAGAAATAATACATTTTTATTTTTATCAATATGTGACACTAAAAAATACTTTTTTTTTACAATATACTTCTTTTTTTTTTGTATATAATTAACAAATATTGTATATAATTAATAAATAAATACTATTTATTTAGAAAACTAGGGTTTTGCCCTAAACCATAAAAATATTCAAAATTTGACCTTTTTATTTTTGTTTATATTTTACATTGAAAAACACTTTCATAAAAAATCATTTTGTGCATAATATATTTTGCATATTTATTGTATTTATTTTACATTGTACAATTAAATACTTGTATATTCGATATGGATGTAATAGCTTAGATTTAATTTCTTGTCAAATATCCCCCCACTCAAACATTTGTACCCCCATCCCCATAATCATGCTGTAATAATTTAGGACTTTAAATTTCCGCATTTAAAAGCTTTCAAATTATGCCATGATAGACCTAGGGTTTGTATGCAAATCAAAAATAACAAATAGCTTGACCTAATTCAAAGACAAAAAAGCATGAAAATGGACAACACAATGCACACTTGCACCCCTAGGGTTACTCCACTTGTTGCCTTAAAAAATGGGCCATGTTGCATGTTGGGTGTCTTTGGCAAAACAAAAAACAAATCAAATGATCATAGTCCCTCGATGACGCTTTCTCAAGTTGCCTAAAAAATGATCAAGTCCCTTAAAGGAAAAATTGCCAAAGACACTTGGCACTATTGCATTCATGGTCTAAACAATGACCCGCGCCCGTCCCGTTAACATTCTAACACAAGATTGTCCACCAAATACAATGGTGGAACAATACTGTTAAAAGGGTTAAAACATAGGAAAGATCTTTGAGAAATTTAGGGTAGATAGCTCTTGGTTACTTGACCAACTTGCAAAACAAATCCTTGCCATTTTTTCAAAACACACTCCACAACACAAACTTTCAAAAACAACTTTCAAAACATTGAAAACTTTTCAAAAAGACAAATACACCTTTGTATACATTCAAACATGGATCATTACAAAGGTTGCCACAACAAACGGCCTCTTTTCAAAACCTCTTTCAAAATCACACACAAAGCACCATTTCAAACAATTGAAAGCACCATTTCAAACAATTGAAAATGCAAGGCAAGTGATCTAAGCAAGTAACTAAGAGACCATGGATAACCATTGATAGAAAGGGTGCTAATACCTTCCCTTTCTATAATCTACTCCCCGAACCCAAGAAGACATCTCACAGGTTTTTCCTGTGCTTTTTAACCTTTCCTTAGGATAAAATAAAAAGTCGGTGGCGACTCTTGCTAAACCGAAACATTTGCGAAAACAAATGCAAAACCTCAAGTCAGTTCTCCCACCGTATCACAGAACTGGCGACTCTGCTGGGGACTAAATTTAAAAGTGGAGTAACCTTAGGGATTAGATCACCCTTTTGCATGACTAATTGTTTACTTTGATTGCTTTACATCTTGGTTCTCTTGTTTGGGCTTGAAATCCTACACCCGGATTTGGGAAGCATTCATAGATAGCAATACATTCTGGAAACTGTGCGGGGTATACCGACACGGTTGAAGCAATAGCTATATTAGTGCGACATATTTGTGAGTACCGGTAACCCTTGAGTTCAATCAAGGAGAGTACGGGGCCGCTGAGTGATGTCACTAAGCACTAATGACCTAGAACCTTACTTGACCATCTTGGCCTTTTATTAGGGGTAGTGAGATGACCGGCTTTGGTGCAGTCCGAAGTTGGTAGATACTCGATACTACACTCATTGAGGGTTGTTTTCTTGGAATATTTTGGTCGCTAGTTAAGTGGCTAAACCAAAACAATGAACATGGAAAATAATCCAATGATATTGAGCTCCTTAGAACCCGGTTACTATTTATAGGACAGATTTTTAAGCCAACTACACTCAAGAGGGTACTTACCTATGAAACCTCATGCAAGCCTGAAACTAGGGTTTTGTGTGATTTGCTTGTACATATGTTTGTGCATACATCATGAACATCATAAAGCATCATATGCATTCACTAACCATTTCAAGGGTTTGGATCTTCATCTTTGTTCTTGTTTTGTAGGCCATGGAAATTCTTCGCAGGAAAACTATCCAAGTCAACCTTGTGAGAATACCTCCTCAACTCAAGGAGCTTACATCCAGAATTCCAGAAAATTCTCTCTTCAGTGAAAGACATGGTAGACTTCTCAACCTAGTCAACACCAACATTGAAGAAGACATGGTGAAAGTGTTATTCCAGTTCTTTGACCCCCTTCACCACTGTTTCACATTCCCCGACTATCAATTGGTTCCTACTTTGGAGGAATTTTCTCAACTCCTGAAAATTCCTATTCTTAATCAACTACCCTACAACGGTACAGAAAAAGAACCAAAACCTGAAGATGTTGCTCAAGCACTACACTTGCAACCATCTGACATCAAGGGGCATTGGGAGACTAGAAGTTGTGTCAAAGGCTTCTTGGCAAAATTCTTGTTTGAGAAGACACAAGAGTGTTGGAATTCTTTGGATCTGCAAGCCTTTGAAGAGATTGTGGCACTCCTCATTTATGGGTTGGTCTTGTTCCCAAATCCTGACCAACTTATAGATGTCAACGCCGTCAATATTTTCCTATCCAAGAATCCCATACCTACATTGCTTGGGGACATCCTCCACTCATTTTACACACGAACAATGAGGAAGAGAGGTGTTCTCATGTGTTGTACTCCTCTCCTTGCAAGGTGGTTTATTTCTCACCTTCCACAATCTGTTTTGAAGAATGAACAAGGCTTAAGGTGGTCTCAACGGTTGATGACCCTCGCATATTCTGATGTACATTGGTGTTCTCGGTCCAGAGAAAATGTCATCATCATCGATCGTTGTGGTGAATTCCCTAATGTTCCATTACTTGGCATTAGAGGAGGTATTACCTACAACCCTTGTCTAGCTTTGAGACAATTTGGATATGCACGGAGGGATGGCCCTCATGACATGCTGATTCCTGACCTAGTTTTTTACTTCGACAACGATGCGCAAGGACTTCGCCAAAGATTCATCAGAGCTTGGAGGATGCCTAACAAGGTAGATAGCAAGACACTGGGGCACAAGAACTCCATCCCTCTTGAGCCCTATCTCAAGTGGGTACGAACCCGAGCCCAGAGTCTTATGATGCCTTACCCTCACATTCTCCCTTTGATTAAAGAGCCTGTTAAGGAAGGAGAGGTTCCCTACACCATCCTACATCCTGACATGCCAACATCATGGGAGGAAATGCAGAAGAGTTGGATCCAACTCAAGGAAGAAAGGGATACTTTTGAAGCCAGCTTCTACGCCAGTGAGAAGAAGGTTTTGGAGCTTACCCGCCGACTTCAAGAGGAGGAGACCCTCAACACTTACATCACACCAAAGAGAATGTGCAACGTCTTTTTACCTTGAGAAGTTTTTGTAATATTTGGCCCATGGGGCATTTATGTACTGACAAATTTCTTCTTATTAATATGACGTGTGTTCTTTTTGTTTGCAACAATTTTTAATTTTTAAATCCTTGAATGCATTACATGAATAAACATATCATTCATCATATGCATAAACAGGTCTCCACACCAGGTTTCCTTATCTTTCTGCTGTTTATTTCAGTAAGATGGATCTCGAACAGACGGTCAAAGATCTGCAGGCACAAAACTCGCAGTTTCAACAGCTCCTAATGACCTTAGCAAAGGGTCAGGAGGATCTTAAAGCACTGTTAGGGAATAAAGAACAAGAAAAAGGAAAAAAGAAGAATAAAAGAGTTGGGGTAGCTACACTAGGAAGAAGATTTGAGAATGAAGCTAGGAGAGTTCTTGAATTCCCCTCCACATCTGATGAGGGGACCGGTAAGGGAAAAGGGGTTGCATTACCTTCTGAGTCCGAGGCTGAAGAGGAAGAGTTTGAGGAAGACGAAGACTACTCAGAGCAGCAATACCCGCCAGCGGACGACAAATACAAAAACATGGAGGATAGACTGGCAGCTATGGAGCTGCAAAGGGTTCCCGGGTTAGATTTTGAAGAATTGGGATTGATTGCTGGGATTGTGATCCCTCCAAAGTTTAAGGTGCCAACTTTTGCAAAATACGACGGTCTGTCTTGCTCGAAGATGCACCTAAGGTCGTATGTCAGAAAAATTCAACCTCATTCATCCGATAGAAATCTTTGGGTACACTTCTTCCAGGATAGCCTGTCTGGTACACAGCTAGATTGGTTTTACCAGCTTGAGAGGTTAGAAGTGCACAGCTGGGAAGACTTGGCAGCTGCCTTTTATCGCCAGTATCAATACAACACCGACTTGGCGCCAACCCGTACTCAGTTACAAAGTATGGGAATGGCCTCAAATGAGGGATTCAAAGAATACGCCCAGAAATGGCGCGACTTGGCCGGAAGAGTGCAGCCACCTCTTTCAGATAAGGAACTAGTTGATATGTTCTTGGGGACCCTATCTGGCCCGTTCTTCAACCATTTGATCGGGAGCTCTTCCGCAGGGTTTACTGAATTGATTCTGACTGGCGAACGGGTGGAAGCTGGTATTAAGAATGGGAAGATTCAAAGGGATGCCTCTGCATCTACAACTGTTAAAAAGCCATTTCCAGCCAAGAAGGAGGCAGTTGTTGTGTACTCTCAAAAGGGATTAGGGAGAACTGAGCGTCGGCCGACTGTAGGGGTCGTGATGATTCAAAATCCATCAAATGATCAGCCTTGTACCAATCAGTCTAGACCTAACCAACAACGGGTAGAACGACCACCACGGCAGTTCAGCCGCATCAATATGACGCCTGCATATATTCTTCCCCATTTTTTGAAGTTGAATCTGACTGGCTTAAAGGAGGCACCGAAAAACCCTAACACCACATCTCCATACTATCATGCCAATGCCAAATGTGCCTACCATTCTGATAGCGCCGGACATGACACCAACAATTGGTGGGCGCTAAAGAATAAAATTCAAGACTTGATAGGCGCAAAAGAGGTTGAGTTCGACGCCCCCGAGAAGCCGAACGTAATATCCGCTCTGATGCCAAAGCATGGCCATCATGTTCATGCTGTTGAAGAAGATTTGTATGTTTCTGTTGTTGATGATCTGGTAACTCCACTACTGACAATCAAGTTGAATCTGTTGAAGGCTGGGATTTTCCCAGGATGTAAAGAAGACTGCTACTGTTGTTCCTCCCTACCAATTGACTGTCCATTGCTGAAGATAGGCATCCAAGGCCTAATGGACAGCCAACAAATTCTTTTCGAAAAGATTCCTGCTACTCCGACCCCTATTGAAGATGTTTCAATAATCACCATTTCCACCAATCTTTCCAAGGTCCCTAAAAAGCCTGTTAAGATTACATCCGCTACGAAGATTGTTCCTCTGAAAATAACCATGCCTGGGCCTGTCCCCTACAAATCTGACAAATCAATACCATGGAATTATGCTGGAGAAATCTACTACCATGGTGTTAAACAAGTTGAGATAACTGAAGAGAGCTCTGACGAAGAAACTACCGACAATGGAAACATTGCCGATACGAGCAAGATTACCCGAAGTGGGAGAATTTTCTCTCCAGAGATTGCCCCTCCAAAGGCAATCTTTGGACCCTCAGCTGCTGCCAAGGTTACTCCTGCACCGATAAAACTTTCTGCAAGAACTCCGTTGATTGAAGAAGCTGTTACTCCTGTGGTTGTCCCTCCTACTTCTGCTGATAAGGGGAAAGGGATCCAAGATGAGCTCGTCAGGACGAGGGCTCAACCATTGGTCATCCCCGAAACCTCTAAGAAAGAAATGGAGGAGATTCTGAAAATAATTAAGAAGAGTGATTATGACGTGGTGGAGCAACTGGGGAAAACCCCCTCGAAGATCTCCATGCTAGCTTTGCTACTTTGTTCGGAGGCTCATGCCAAAGCTTTGATAAGGTTTTTGAAGACAGCCCATGTGCCCCAGGAGACCTCAGCCGATCAATTCCAGGATTGTGTAGCCAGCCTTACCGCCGACAACGGCCTGGGTTTCTCTGATGCTGACCTGACTCCAAAGGGAAGAAAGCACAATGACACATTGCATGTCTCAGTTGAATGCCGAGGAACTACTCTTGCCCATGTTTTGGTCGACACTGGTTCTTCTCTGAATGTGCTGCCTAAGAAGGCTCTCGATTGGTTGGATTGTGAAGGCTTGGAGGTGAAACCAAGTAATATCATTGTCAGGGCCTTTGACGGGTCTAAAAGGATGGTGCATGGGGAGGTCGACATTCCCATCAAGGTAGGCACTGAAGTATTCCACTCATTTTTCTATGTGATGGACATCCGTCCGTCATACTCTTGCTTGCTAGGGAGACCATGGATACATAATGCTGGCGCAGTCACTTCCTCCCTACATCAGATGCTGAAATACCCTGTCAAGGGAAAAATCATAATTGTACACGGTGAAGAGGAGTACATGATCAGTCATCTGAACTCCTTTAGGTATGTGGAAGTGGAGGGAGAATTCATTGAAACACCATTCCAACACTTCGAGGAAATTGCTCCCGAGGTTGCAGTAGCAAAGGCAGTAGCTGAGGTACCCAAGCAGGTGGCCAGGATGGCATCTCTGAGAGATGCAAAGGCTGCAATGAAGGAGGGGAAGAGCTCAACATGGGGTCAGTTGCATGGCTTTCCTCACAAAACAGACAAGTTTGGGTTGGGATTTACCGCTGCGGGGCAAAAAGCTATGCGTCCTCAAAAATTGAAAGAGCACCCATCAAGATTTCTCCTCATGGAATCAATCCTCTGGAAGACGAAGACGAAGAGGCCAACATTGAAGATTGGATCTTCCCAACCATCAAAGGGGGACTACACAACTGGGAGGCGAAAGACTTCGTCCCCATTACTTTCATTAATCAGTAACTTATCTTTCAAACATTTCTTGTTGGTCTGTAATAATTACTTTTAAACAATCTGCACACTATTTTTCACCTCCTGCCTTGCCCGGGGCATGTAGGTCCATCTGTAAGGGTTTTGATTCTCTTCATATTCATATGCCATGTTTAATGAATCATTGAACGTTTTTCATTTATAAACTGCTGTGTTCATTTTCTTTCCTTTTGCATTTTTGTTTGTTTAAGGATGGCTATCCCTTACACACACCCACACTCACAAATGCAGGTACCCATCCACTCTGGATTCTATGGGTGACCATTCTGCTGTATCCTTCAATAACTCTGAAGATTTGGTCAACCAGGATGAATACGAAGATGACGAAGATTGTGAAGTACCAGGAGAGCTAGCCAGACTTCTACAACAAGAAGAAAGGGCCATCTTGCCTCATGAAGAGTTGTTGGAAACAATTAACTTAGGAACAGAGGAAGACAGGAAAGAAATACAAGTGGGTGCCAATCTGGAACCAAGTGTCAAGGAGCGTTTAATACAGCTTTTGAATGAATACGTTGAAATCTTCGCCTGGTCTTATGAAGACATGCCAGGGTTAGACACAGACATCGTGGTTCACCGTCTCCCTACAAGAGAGGATTGTCCACCGATCAAGCAAAAATTCCGCCGAATGAGGCCCGACATGTCTGAGAAGATTAAGGCTGAAGTAATGAAGCAATTCAACGCTGGATTTCTGGCTGTTACATCCTATCCACAATGGGTTGCTAACATTGTGCCAGTCCCCAAAAAAGACGGCAAGGTCAGAATGTGTGTGGACTACCAGGATTTGAACAGGGCTAGCCCTAAAGATGATTTTCCGCTACCGCATATCGACATTTTGATTGACAATACGGCTCAGCACAAGGTTTTTTCCTTCATGGATGGATTCTCGGGCTACAACCAGATTAAAATGGCCCCCGAGGACATGGAGAAAACAACCTTTGTTACACAATGGGGTACCTTCTGTTACAAGGTGATGCCGTTCGGACTGAAGAACGCAGGGGCGACTTATCAACGCGCCATGGTAGCTTTGTTTCATGATATGATACATCATGAGATCGAGGTTTACGTAGATGACATGATAGCTCGGTCACAAACAGAGGAGGAACACCTTGAACATTTGCAAAAGCTGTTTGCCAGGTTTAAGGAGTACAAACTCAGGCTGAATCCAAGTAAGTGCACTTTTGGAGTTAGGTCTGGTAAACTTCTGGGATTTATTGTCAGCAACAAAGGCATTGAGGTCGATCCAGCAAAGGTGAAAGCTATACGAGAGATGCCTGCCCCCCGTACTGAAAAGGAGGTTAGAGGGTTCTTGGGACGCTTGAACTATATTGCCAGATTCATCTCTCATCTGACGTCTACCTGTGAGCCAATTTTCAGACTATTGAAGAAAGTCAGGTAGTCGAGTGAAACAACAATTGCCAAGCTGCTTTTGATAAGATCAAGGAGTATTTGCTAGAACCTCCTATTCTGATGCCACCCGTCGAAGGAAGGCCGCTGATCATGTATCTGACCGTTTTGGATAACTCAATGGGGTGCGTACTAGGCCAACATGACGAGTCTGGTCGAAAAGAGCACGCCATTTATTACCTTAGCAAAAATTTTACCGACTGTGAGACTCGCTACTCACTACTCGAGAAAACTTGTTGCGCTTTGGTATGGGCTACTCGCCGACTAAGATAGTATATGTTGACTCATACCACTCTGCTAATTTCCAAAATGGATCCTATCAAGTATATCTTCGAGAAGCCTGCTTTATCTGGAAGAATCGCTAGATGGCAGATGATCCTGACTAAATATGACATCCAGTATACTACCCAAAAAGCTATAAAAGGGAGTGTACTAGCTGACCATCTAACTCATCAAGCTATCGAAGATTATCAATCCATGAGATTCGACTTCCCGGACGAGGACATCATGACTTTGGACAACATTGAAAGTAACAGACTGTATGACGGACCTGAAAATGGATCCCGATGGACCCTGTACTTTGATGGTGCTTCAAATGAACTTGGAAACGGTATCGGTGCAGTACTCATTTCCCCGGAAGGTTACCATACACCTTTCACGGCCCGACTTTGCTTCAGTTGTACCAACAACATGGCCGAATATGAAGCTTGCATCTTTGGTCTCAAGGCTGCAATAGACCTGGGGATCAAATCTTTGATCGTATTTGGGGACTCGGCTTTGGTTATCAGTCAAATCAAAGGAGAGTGGGATACCAGACATCCTAATCTTATCCCATACAAAGAACATGTCCTAACATTGCTGCCTCATTTCGAGCAGATCACCTTCGAGCATTTCCCGCGAGAAGAGAATCAGCTAGCAGATGCTCTGGCTACAATGTCTTCCATGTTTAAACTCGACTGGGATAATGAGGCTCCCCAAATCACCATCGAGCGAATGGATGAACCTGCACATTGTCATGAGATTAATACCGAAGAAGTAGTGGAACAACCTTGGTTTCACGAAATCAAAAGGTATCTCCAGACTAGAGAATATCCCGAAGGAGCTTCCGTAAATGACAAAAAGTTCCTGAGGAGATTTGCTGCCAAGTTCTTCCTGAGCAACGGCATCCTCTATAAACGCAGCCATGATTGTGTTTTACTCCGATGTGTAGACAAAGCTGAAGTAGAGTTAATCATGACTGAGATACACAGCCGTACATTTGGCACCCACTTGAGCGGACATACGATGGCTAAGAAGATTCTAAGGGCAGGCTATTACTGGTCTATTATGGAAGTTGATTGCCATCAATATTCCTGTACTTTCCACAAATGTCAAGTCTACGCTGACAAGATTCATATTCCTCCTGTTCCTCTCAACGTTCTGACAGCTCCTTGGCCATTTGCAATGTGGGGAATTGACATGATTGGAGAGATCAAGCCCACAGCGTCCAATGGACATCGCTTCATCCTGGTCGCCATTGACTATTTTACCAAGTGGGTCGAAGCAGCTTCCTTCGCCTCCGTTACAAAAAATGTGGTTGCCCGCTTCATCAAGCAGAACCTCATATGCCGGTATGGTGTCCCCGACAGGATCATCACAGACAATGGTACGAATCTGAATAATACTGTGATCACCGCTATATGCGAACAATTCAAGATTTATCATCACAATTCATCTCCCTATCGGCCGAAGATGAACGGTGCTGTTGAGGCTGCGAACAAGAACATTAAGAAGATCATTCAGAAAATGACAGTTACCTACAAAGACTGGCATGAGATGTTACCGTTTTCTCTGCATGGATACCATACCACGGCACGTACTTCAACAGGGGCAACCCCATTTTCTTTGGTATATGGCATGGAAGTTGTCCTACCCATGGAGGTTCAGATTCCTTCTTTAAGGATTATGAAGGACTCTGGTTTGAGTGAAGACGATTGGATTCAGACCCGACTTGATCAACTCAATTTGATCGACGAGAAGCGACTCACTGCTGTTTGCCATGGTCAGACGTACCAAAAACGGATGATCAAGGCTTTCAATAAGAAAGTCAGACGTCAAGTGTATCAAGTTGGAGATCTCGTAATCAAACGGATTATCTTGCCGCAAAGTGATCCCAGGGGAAAATGGACTCCTACTTACGAAGGACCATTTGTGATCAAGAGCATATTTTCTGGTGGTGCAATGATTCTGACCACCATGGACGGTGATGATTTGCCGCACCCTGCGAACGCAGACATAGTCAAAAGATACTACGCATAAAACGACCCGACAAGTCGAAAACCCGAAAGGGCGACTTGGGCAAAAATGGGCATCCCGGTGAACCGAAAACCCGAAAGGGCGGTTCAGGCAAAAATTAGGGATAAAACAAAAAAAAATCTGTACACCCGGCAAGTCGAAAACCCGAAAGGGCGGCTTGGGCAAAAAAGGGGTTTCCCGGTGGATTGAAAACCCGAAAGGGCGATCCAGGCAAAAGTTAGGGAATTAAAGCGTATGACTATGTCTCGTCGGATCACTTTAAAGGACAATCTCTTCATCAACAAGCTCCGAGCTTCTGATCAATCCAATCATCAGCGGGCGAAGCATTGAATGGACAAGATATTCAGAGTTGTGAAGGCTATAGCAGAATGGGGATCCCATGGAATTGTTTCACATAGCCATCTTTCTTTTGTATAAATTTTTCAATTTTTATGACAACATCCTCTTACTAGGATGTCTGTCTCCTCTGTACAAAGATACTCATAAAAAGTTAATACAAATACTTTTCCAAATACAGAAATTTGCTTTGTCTTCTTTTTGCTTTTCTACACTTATGTTTTATTTGAGAAACGTCCAATGTTTTGTTAAATAGGCATATGCATTTGAACATAATCATTTCCTTACAAATTAAGAAAGATGATTGCTGATAGGTTGAAGGTACAGATAGATATCTTGATGCCCTTTCAGAAGGAATACCCAGCAGTGGTCCCAAAATCCCTCAGCAATTGAAGATCTTATTCCCTGAGCAGTCAGCAGTCAACAAGGATGTCTCATCTTCAGCAATCAAAGATTCTTGCACTCCCCTGCAGCAGCAAGGATTCACTTTCCCCGGAAGCGGTCAAGATTCTATTGTCTCCGGCTATCCAGGATTCATCTATCTTCAGCAAGACAACTCATCAGCTTACATGCACATTCATTATATTCATATATCATAAACATTGATATAACATATATATTGCATCATACATATCATGCAACATAACTTTGTGTTTTAGCTAACATTTCATCCCTTTCAGGATAAGATTAAAAGGCTATCATTAACAATTATTCAGATACAGTATGGATACGCCCCAGACAAGGCGGTCATTCTATTACTCATTCAGAATTTCAAATCAAATACAGTACAGATACACCCCAGACACGACGGTCATTCTACTACTCATTCAGACTACAGCAATCAGATACAGACTAGATACGCTCCAGACACGGCAGCCATTCTATCTCTCATTCAGATTCATTTATCAACCTCAAGGTTCAGTGCATTCCAAACACGGATACCATTCTGACCCTTACAACCGCAGTTTGATTCTCCCTAGTGCATTCGCCACGGAAGTCATTCTGTCATTTATCTCGATCCCAGTTACAGTTTCAGATACACTCCAGACACGGAAGTCATTTTTCTACTCATACAAATCTCAACTTCAGATACAGTCACGCTCCAGACACGGTTGCCATTCTGTCACTCATTCAGAATTTATCCCCAGCACGCAGTTGCCCCATACACAGATATTTCTCTGTTACCCAGATACAATACAGATACACTCCAGACACGGCAGTCATTCTAATATTCATTCTACATTCAAATACAGTTACAGCTCGACTACTCCCCAGACACGGAGGCCATTCTTTTGCTCATACAAACCCAGTCTCCAGATACAGTTTCAAATGCATTCCAGACACGGATACCATTTTGATCCTCATTCTTCTGACCTATCACATTACAGTTCAACAAACATTCCAGATGGCATCCTTAAGCCCATATCCAGATGGAATATTTAAGCCCATCTCCAAATGGCATCTTTAAGCCCATTCCCTCATCCATGTTTCGACGAGTGCAAATTTACGGGCACTCTAGTGTCCAATCTCCTTTTACCCTCGAGTTGCGAAAGGCAAACCTGCCAATCTAACTCTTCAGGTGCAAGAAGATTGAACAGGGGCAACTGTTGTACCCCAAAATCTTCCCTCCCTTTTCATCAACATTTTCTCACCACAAGACTCTTAGAGCTCAAGATCAAGTTAGGGTTTACTCTGCTCAAGGCTCTTCCTTGCACTGTTGACCCAAATTAGGGTTTGAGTTTGCACAAAGATGTTTTGACCTAAAATGCCTAAAGTGACTTTCATGCTTCATGTTGGACCTACAAGTTTATCCATACCAGGTTTCAAGCCTTGATTCCAATCTTTGCCCAGTCAATTGGACAGTTGACCTAGAAATCAACTGTATTGGGGAAAAAAGTCAACTATGGCCAATTGACAGTCAAACTTCATAATTTTTGACCCACATCAACATAATGAACTCATATGAACCATTTGGTCAAGTTTGGATCACAATTCCACAATAAATTTGATCAGATCACCAAAAGGGCAAAATGGTCATTTTTAGGGTTTTGACTGCACAAAGGCAATTTTTGACTGCTTGACCTAACCAATGGCAAACCAAGCTCACATGTGGACTCAAGGACTTAATGGCATTTTCTTGACACATTCAACAAGTTCAAAAGATCTCAAATGCACAGGATTGACAGATGAATTTTTCAGTCAACTGATCAAAATTTGACTGTATACTGAAAAGTCAAACTTTGACTTTTTGGTCAAAATCAAGTGCCAAGATTCATTTTTCATCAAGACATGTCAAATTATGAAACTTGTTCATCAAGAAACCCAAAATTGCAAATTAGGGTTTAAAATGAGAAAATTTCATAACTTAGAATTTTTCTAAGTTATGAAACTTCCTTATTTTTTCCTAACTTTGTCCCATTTTTTCATTAAGATACAAATGGATTCAAACAAAACTCAAAACATGAAAGTTGTAGTCCATTGCAAAATCTACAACTTTGATTCACAAAGTTTTCCCAAAGGAAGCTTGTAACTCAAGTTATGATTTTTGGAACAAGGGTGCAAAACATTTTTAACTTAGAGAAATTTTGACCTATTCTAGACATGATTTTTGTCCAACTTCTTGGCCATTTTTCACATGCTTCCACTTGGAGTTTCAATTTTCATTACAAATATGGATTGTAGTAAACATTCCAAGCTTTCCAAATTGTCAAAGAACTCATCAAACACCCTTGTGGTTAGGGAGAATCGAATTTGCAAAGTTGGGCAAAATTCACTTTTGTTCATGGCCAAAGCTTGTTCATAACATTGGCATTTTCAAGTCAGCAGGGTTTGTGATAGTTTGCAGGCCTCTAAACCTCTTCACACTCAATAATTAAATGCCTAACCATTGTGTTCAAGCTTTGTTTTGTGCATTTGGTCTTTACATGCAAGATTAATCTTTAAATGGAAAAAGTAAATTTGCCATTTTGGAAAAGATGCACTTTATGTCAAATACCATATCCAAGAGGTACAAGCCAGATCTTTGAGGCACAAGTTTGTAGACAAATCCCACTGATCAAGAGAGAGTGCTTCAGCATGCTTGAGAGCCTTGTACAGGCCTATAACCCAACTTGAACCTTCTTACTTCAAAAAGGAGAAAGCTTGCAAAAACTCTCAATCTCTCATTCCTGTCAACACAGCCAAACAAAAACTTTGCAAACATCTTTCATACATCCAAGCAAGCCTAAGGCACGAATCAACCACCCCTCAAACCTCCTCAAACACAAAAACACCCTCTTGCTGCAGAAACAGAGCAAGTTTTGCAACTTGACTTCCACAAACATTTCCACTCGTGCACTTTGGCTAAAAAGAGTTCAAACATGTTCCATATCATCCACTGAAGCTATCCCAAGCATTGAACTCAAGCTGTAACATCCATAACCACGTTTGCCATTTTTATTTTCAAGCTGTGCAGGTTGACTTCCATAGCACGATTCAGTTGATTTTAAAGCAAGCTAGGAGTTGGAGAAGCATCCTTGGACTTCAGGCAAGATGTACAAAAGCTCAAAATCCATTGGAAGTTGCTACATTGTTCTGTTCAAGTCAAGCTGAAACAGGTAAAAACATGAACTTCTATCTCTCTATCCAGGCATGATTAAGCTTAGGTTTGTGAAGAAAACATGTTCTACTCATAGCCCTGAAGCCATTCATGTATTTACTTTTCATTTATATTATGCGTGCTGTGAGAATTTTGGCCATGAATATTGAAGAAAATTTAGGTCAGAAATTGGGGATGAAGAAATTCTCCCTCGTTTCTTAGAGTTAGGTCAAGTGTTTTATATGTCTGGATTCGTCTCTTGATGCTCTACATTATTGGTGTTATGAGTTTTGCATGAAAGTCCAGGAATCAGGAGTTAGGAAACCCGCGTTTTTGCTTGTTCAAACAAAGCTGGAGGTTGAAGATGACTGGCTTGGGCTGGGCCTGAGTCAGTCCTGCTTTTTGTACCCCCTTTTCCAATTTACACCCCCTTGGCCCATTGTGTGATATATTGATCATTTTTGATTTTTTCTTTTTGATTCTGACTTATTATTTTTTGCTCAAATATAAAAAATATCAAAAATATTTTTCCACCCTTTTTTGCATTTATTTGGCATTTATTTGCTTTATTTAAACATATGTATATAAATAAATATAAAAACCTTTTATTTAAAACCCTAAAAATAATACAAAAATAAATATTTCTCAGTTATTATTTTTTGTTTACATTTTCAAAACATTTTCTAAAATATCCTCCTTTTGTAAATAATTAATATTTTATTCTTGTATATATTTTGTACATTTAATATATAATATAAATACTTGTATATATTTATTAGAATACTTAGGATAAAAATATAGAAATAATACATTTTTATTTTTATTAATATGTGACACTAAAAAATACTTTTTTTTTACAATATACTTCTTTTTTTTAATTTTTTTTTTTGTATATAATTAACAAATATTGTATATAATTAATAAAAAAATACTATTTATTTAGAAAACTAGGGTTTTGCCCTAAACCATAAAAATATTCAAAATTTGACCTTTTTATTTTTGTTTATATTTTATATTGAAAAACACTTTCATAAAAAATCATTTTGTGCATAATACATTTTGCATATTTATTGTATTTATTTTACATTGTACAATTAAATACTTGTATATTCGATATGGATGTAATAGCTTAGATTTAATTTCTTGTCAAATATCCCCCCATTCAAACATTTGTACCCCCATCCCCATAATCATGTTGTAATAATTTAGGACTTTAAATTTTCGCATTTAAAAGCTTTCAAATTATGCCATGATAGACCTAGGATTTGTATGCAAATCAAAAATAACAAATAGCTTGACCTAATTCAAAGACAAAAAAGCATGAAAATGGACAACACAATGCACACTTGCACCCCTAGGGTTACTCCACTTGTTGCCTTCAAAAATGGGCCATGTTGCATGTTGGGTGTCTTTGGCAAAACAAAAAATAAATCAAATGATCATAGTCCCTCGATGACGCTTTCTCAAGTTGCCTAAAAAATGATCAAGTCCCTTAAAGGAAAAATTGCCAAAGACACTTGGCACTATTGCATTCATGGTCTAAACAATGACCCGCGCCCGTCCCGTTAACATCCTAACACAAGATTGTCCACCAAATACAATGGTGGAACAATACTGTTAAAAGGGTTAAAACATAGGAAAGATCTTTGAGAAATTTAGGGTAGATAGCTCTTGGTTACTTGACCAACTTGCAAAACAAATCCTTGCCATTTTTTTAAAACACACTCCACAACACAAACTTTCAAAAACAACTTTCAAAACATTGAAAACTTTTCAAAAAGACAAATACACCTTTGTATACATTCAAACATGGATCATTATAAAGGTTGCCACAACAAACGGCCTCTTTTCAAAACCTCTTTCAAAATCACACACAAAGCACCATTTCAAACAATTGAAAGCACCATTTCAAACAATTGAAAATGCAAGGCAAGTGATCTAAGCAAGTAACTAAGAGCCCATGGATAACCATGGATATAAAGGGTGCTAATACCTTCCCTTTCTATAATCTACTCCCCGAACCCAAGAAAACATCTCAAAGGTTTTTCCTGTGCTTTTTAACCTTTCCTTAGGATAAAATAAAAAGTCGGTGGCGACTCTTGCTAAACCGAAACATTTGCGAAAACAAATGCAAAACCTCAAGTCAGTTCTCCCACCGTATCACACAATCCCCAGCAACAACTCCATTTTGCTGAAGCGATAAAGCAGCAAGCAACAAAATTATATCATGTTCATAGAGATTGTTATTGAATTGTCATTCGACAATGTCTAGCGTTTATGAGTTTGGGAAAAGAATGGGTTTATTTGTAAGGTGTGGGAATTAAAAGTTATAGACATAAAAAGAGTTTCATTCTTCGATTAGTAAAGAACTATCGAGTTTATATTTAGTCTACCCGATAAAATACTTAAACTTACTATCCAGTTGCACTTAACCTTAACTACTTGTTAATATCATCTTGTATCGCCTACACAGAGGTCATCTCTAACACAGAGTGAGATATCAACCGTATCACTCTATATCGACAATCACTCATCATAACGTAAATAACACGAAGCATCAATAGTCAATAAACTAATGATTACTAAGCCTAAATCTATCTCTATAATCTAAGCCCAATAGATATTCATCCTAAGTCTGGATTCAATCAGTCCATCTCTGCAACATCTCAAACCCAAACCCTTAGCAAGCTAAAAAGGATAAACATCAATAAATATTTGTAAAGAAAGTTTCATACAACACCATGAGCAATTAATATACATATAACCAAGTTAAAGTTACATACAAAATCCAATAAATAATGGTTACAAAGATAGGAAGAAGAGAAAAAAGCAAATTATTTGCGGTGTCAACATTATCCATCAAGCTCCCGACCTCAGATCATCCATTTTCAAGCCACAAATGTTGTTTTCTAAGTTCTAAATATCAAAGAACAGAGGTGATGGAGTTTGGGAACAAATACCCCGAAAACCATAACCTAGAAAATCGCATAAATCTGTTTTTATAAAAGTATTCTCAGCAGACCGCGCTAAGTGGCCTCAGCGTGCTAAGCGGGCTGTGCAATATTTACACACTAAACCTACCTAAACTGCGTTAAGCCCTCTATCCACGCTAAGCGGGCTTCAAAACTTTGGTTCTGCCAAAACAGTAAACGCAAGCAGTGTGTTACAAAATGCGTTGAGCGCCATTCGCACTTAGCAGCCTCCTGCGTGCTAAGAGGGCTCTCCTAGACAACAAGTCCAAAAACTGATCTTTTATTCTGGAAATGCGTGTCTTGAGTTGTGCCTTTCATACCTTATTACTCGATGCTCCAAATATGCGACAAATACCTACAAAACAGACCAAAACTATCAAACGATACACTATTTACATAAAAACACAATTATTCGCAAAGTAAACTATTGTACCCCAAAATTTTCCCTTTCATTTTACTCAATACATGCCCATTGAGGTCCTCAACTTGCTCAAGGATGCCCAAGAGTTGGCCAAACAAACTCTCTCTTAAAGCAATGTACCTCAAGCTAGGGTTTCCATTTTTATCAAGATGTGTGAACTCCAAAGGTCCAAAATTCATTCCATGGTCCCAAATATGTTCTCAAGATCATCCATGTCAAATTTCAAGCCTTGCACAAGAAGTTTTCTCAGTCAACTGCTCAGATGCTTGAGAATCGACTGTATTAGGTCAAAAGTCAATTGTGGCCCATATATAGTCAAACTTCAAGATTTTTGGTCAACATCAACATTTTTTAAAGTGAAACTCATCATTTGATCAAGGTTTGATCATGATTCCTCAAGGAATGCTCCTAATTCATCAAAACTCAAAAGTTGCTAAATTAGGGTTTCTCAAGAAAAGTCAACCAAACTTTGACTAAGCATAACTTCTTAATACTTTATCAAAAAATTTCCATCCAAGGCTAATTTTGAAGAGGATGCAATTCCCTACAATTAATATTCATCCCTCAAGTTCAAGAAATACACCCATAAAAAGATATGAATTTCTACATTATAGGTCCCTTTGAAAAGTCAACAAAAACACCTTTTGGATCAAAGCTTCTCTCATGAACATGAAAGATACAATTGAGATGAAACTAAAAGGGTTGTTTAGGGGAAATCCTAAGCTTTCTAGAAAGTCCAAGAACACCCTCCTAGGGTCAAAATTGAGAGAGATATGCATTGTCAAAGTTGGCCATTTTTGGAAATTTGCACAAAGTCAACAATGCCCAAAATTGCATTTTTTCCGCATGGGCCTATCTTTTCAAGTTTGGAACTTGTTCCTAACATGGTCCACGACCCATGAACCACTCCATGCCTCATCCACTTATTTATTTAATTTATTATGATTTAATTCATTTAAAATTGAAATAAAATCAAATAAAATAAAAACAAATCACATAATTTGTTTTTGGGATATTTTTTGCATTGAATGAAGATCTCTTGTGCTGTCAATAGCCAAGTAAGATCGTGCCATGCCATGAAAGGAGAGAATATCCACAATTGGAAAGAATGGAAGCAAATTGAAAACACATTCATATCTTGGATTCTTGCCAAAACAAATGACCTAATTTGATTCCATACATATACAAGATCATTGTGAACCCGAAGAAGGAGGATTCAGACGCGCAGCTGCCTCCAAGAGCAAGAACCAAGTTTTCAATTTTTGCAAAAAAAGTGAGAATCAGATTTTCAATCACAGACTAGTTCAAGGCGTGCTGAAGGTCAAATCGTGTTCTTGGGCGATCATTGAAGCAATAGCAAGCATCCTCAAAGCTTAAAACATCCAGAATCGCGCTCATCAAGTCTCACGGTTTGTTATTTTTTTGAAAATCGTTTTCATTGATTTTGGCATCATAAACATGTTCTAAATACATATTCATGTTTACCATCATGTATGCAACATATCTGGATTGTTTAATTTGAGTATAGGTACAGGAATCACGAAATGCCATTCCTAGGGTTTCAAGCTCCAGGGTTTCCTAATGCAGGCAAAATTAAAGCTAGACATGGCTACCATGGTGTTCAGGGCTTCAAGCCCAGTCAATTCATGGTCTCCATGGGAATTTATATTGCTTGTATTTAATTTTTGAATGATGCAGGGTTGTAGCTACGGACATCGTCTGTAGGTAAAGGGTCGTTATCTAACATGACGGAGGAAGGAAGAAGAAGATATGTGGCTTGATCCCATTGGGTGTTTTGAATAAGCGCGCACATTTTTTTCTTTCCAGTTAATCACTTGGTTTCATATAAGACATATTATTGTTATTATATTAACAAGTTAACATCCTAACGCAGCTGGCAACGAAGCGTGTGTGTAAGTGGGAGGACCTGGGTTCGATCCCAGGTCCAGACATTTTCTTGTTTTCTAAATATCTCTTTTCAGATCCCATGCGCCTCACCTTCACAACACTATCATACGGCCTTAGATCTAACCCCCAAGATCTCATCACATCCTGATCCAACGTCCCATACGTGCAGTCAGACCATATGTCATCAGGAGACTAACACACTGGATCTGGCGCATGTTTGGGCTCAGAATAGTGGGCCTAGACAAAATTCCAGAATGCACCCCCCTGGGTTGCCTCTACAGGCCCAATTTCTCACCCTTTTTTATTTTAATTCTTTTTTTATTATTTATTAATTATGTTTTTTTTATAACACCAAAAATATATCATTTTTTATTTTAATCAAAATCATAAAAAACATCAAAAATTCTTTTTTTGTAAAAATATTTTATTAATTAATTAGTATTAATTAAATTAAGGCAATTTAATGTTTTTATATATATAATTCAAAATAATTAGAACTAGGTCTAATTGTGTACTTAACTTAACTTTTCCGTTAAAATAAAATAAACATTTTTGCAATTTAGATTTCTAGGTCGGCCAATCACTTCTCGAATTTAATTTACCGCACATTTTTAATTTTATTTTTATTATTATATTGTAACTACTCCCAAGTTGTAATAGTTAAATTAGGTTTAATATTTCGCTTATCGTTTTTCTCGGGTTTTTGAATATGTAATCCCCTCCCCAAAGCCTTGTAATAGCGTAGGACTGTTACCTTCTCGCTTTTATATTTTATATGCTTGCATATAATTGTTAGCAACCTAGGCGTGTATGATTAATAAATCAATCGTAGATCACTAAACTGCAAGATAAATGTAACTGAAAAAAAGCACACTGCTGCACATGTTCACTCCTAGGGTTTGTCTCACTTGGTCGCCTCGGAAATAATGGTTGTGTCCCTCGAATGTAGGGATATCTTAGCAATGACCCACGATTCAAAGTCGTCATAAAGACCATTGTCCCTACTTGTCCCTCGAGTTGCCTATGAATTGATCTTATGACGATAGTCCCTTCGAAATGCTAAGGTATCTCTACTTGTTGCCTTCAGAGACCATTTCGCCCCTTCAAACGTCCCTTTAAAATTCCAACGATGGTGTTATCTATTCCTTAATAATAGGATAGCATTGTCTAAAGGAAAATGAACATATCTTTTTCGAGTAGGTAGATTAGTTCCTAGGTACCTGCTCAATAAAACTTTTTACACAGACACTTTTCAAAACAATTTTCAAAACAAACTTCGTCACACTTTTGAGGACTGATACAAGAGTCATCACGAAGTAAAACCTTTTCAAAACAAACACGCACAAGCAATTTAAAAAATGAGCAAGTACCTAAGAGCCCGTAGAAAACCACGGATAGAAAGGGTGCTAACACCTTCCGT